>CM034469.1:4987664-5587664 GCA_019925255.1 Litchi chinensis
TAGTTTTACTTGATATCTTTTTTTAAAGAATTCGCAAATATTTGTCTATTTACTTGTACAGTGAGTTTTTCTTATGTTATATGTGAACTTACCAGAAACAGATATCTAGATTATGCAAAATGTAATGTTATTGGGGAACTTATATGGTTCGACTAAATAGTTGTCAAACAAATCCTAAGATTGACTTGCTTCTTGGTTATTTTGTTTCTCATTCATAATATCATAATTCTATGATACATTCTCCAAGTGCTTGGATTTGCACAATGTCCTGCATTTTATTGTTGTATTTGATTTGGCTTTTGTGCGCACTTTTTGTGGGGTTCGATCGTAAGGGGCGCATGTGCTAGCATAATGAAGGATCCCTACAATATTTAGTTTGAAAATCTGTTACAATTCGTAGCACTGAGATGATTTTGAGTCTTCTTTGAGTTTGAGTTTTGTCTTCCCTTACTAACATCAACAAGTAACAACTGAACCTTTGTGGGAAGTGATAATTAAAAACACAAACAATTTTTATTGTGATTGTGTGGCTGGCATAAAATCTTTTTATTGAAATCACTTCATTTGCACTGTATGCCCATTCGCTTTTAAGAAAGTATGCACATTTGTCTATAAATAAGAATCTCTGCACATTTGTCTATAAATAAGAATCTCCCTTACCTGAGCCTAACCTTCTAGTTCTCACAAATAAGAATATGCGTGAAAGGGATGTAACTAAAATATAATAATTCACAATTGTTGACTGTGACAACCTTTCAGTTTATGTACAATTATAATCATGTACCCCTTTCAAGGTTTTTATTTTGTGATGTGTTAGGCTTCTGTATTTGACTTGGTTGTCCAAGGTGGAGATGCAGTGCGGGAGGGACTCCGAGTTTACAATGGGAAGATAATCAAGCTTAAGGAGCATTTAGATAGGTTAGTGAAACGAAAGGTCTTCATATATATTTCAATGTGTGGTATTTATCAGAAGTTCATTATGATTACGGAATGGCATTTTGAGTAGGATTCTCATGCCAATTAATTCATCAAATCGTTATATTCTCAATATAATTGCTTCTTTGAATGTCATGTTTTTTCTCCAAGAATCTCTATATTTTTTATGATATTTTTTTTATCTTTTTTTTTTTTTTTTGAAATAAATAAACTTTTATAAACACGAACTACAAAGGAATATACAATTAACATTAACATTTTGCCAATAAAGAGCCTCCGAAAAGGACAAGGCTAAAGCCGCTAGATTATGTGCCAAACAATTTCCATTTCTATTAATAGTTTAGCACTTACAAACACCAACAGTCTCACATAACGCCTTGATATCAGCAACAAGAGAGTAAGCTTCCCCTCTATAGATATCACAATCATTCAACAAGGAAATCACCCCCAACGTATCAACTTCCACCAAATCAACCGACAAATTTAAAGAGTAGGCTGATAACAAACCTTCGCGAAAAGCCAACAGCTCTCCTATAAGCGGGCTGAATTTACCTCTCCAAGGTTTGGCCAAAGCCAGCACCACCTGTCCTGAATGGATACAAACAGCAGCTCTCAGGCCTGTCCACAAAGAATTGGACCGAATAGCCACATCTGTGTTGAGCTTCAGCTTTCCTTAAGGAGGGGCCGCCAACCTGGAAAACTGGTAACATCTCTCGGCTTCAAAGACACTGACAGGGCAGTTTTTGTGCTCTGGAATTCCCTCAAAAGCTCTAAAGCTGTACTGGAAATGGACTCAGGATTCTTGGATCTTTGCAGCATGCACCTAGAGTTGCGGTTGTTCCAAATACAGTACAAAACCATACAAATTTCAGACACCAAGACAGATCCAAACCGGTTCCAGACACCAAATAAAATCTGGAACACATCATCAAGTTTAAACAGGGCAAGGAAGGAATCAATAATTCGTCTTAACTTTTTAAAGTTAAGAGGCATTGATGGAAGAATTATTCTCTCTCTCTCTTTATATATATATTTATGAATATCTCAAGATCAAAAAAATATCATAGAAAATATAGAGATTCTTGGAGAAAAATCATGACATTCAAAGAAGCAATTATATTGAGAATATAATGATTTGTGAATTAATTGGCACGAGAAAATCTCGCTTGGTATCAATTCGTAAGGAAATTTTAAAAAGGCTCATTAAGTTTTTGAGGGAATCTTGCTAGATCAATCAATTTTTTGAGAAAATCTCATGAATTGGACTTAGAAAATCTCGCAAAAGCCCACTTGTAAGCCCATAAATAGATGAGACTACAATGTGAATTGAGCATCTAGGCAGAGAGACAGAAGCGGCCAAGGCATGGAGCTGTTGCTACATTTATCTGGTTCTACCTTTCTTTATTTTCTTCATGTGTTTATGTTTTATTCTAGAGCCATGAGTGGCTAATTTTTATTGTTCATTAGGGCTAAATTGAAGCCCTAAGCATAAACTCAATTCACTTATATTTTCAATGAAATTTATCATTTTTGCATGGTTGTTGGTTAATATTTTAATAAATTAATTTTATTAAACCTTGTAACTGTACAAATCATTTATCATGTACAATGACAAGCAAGGGTCAATCCCATAAGGAGTTATTCTCTTACTTTTAATTCCAAATTTATTCAAGATAATTAAATTAAGTGAAGGGGGTTTTGAAATTAGGTTTTAAAATTAAATTGCAATGAGGAAAGTAAATTAATTAAGAAAAATCAAGGGAGAGAAATTTAGCTAGGACATCCTATCCATCATTAAACAATCCTTCAATCTATGAATGAAATAATAAAGCATAATGATATTAATGCACGATGAAGACATTCACAATAAGATATGATTAACTCATGTCGTATGAATTCTTCCTGAGTTAGTAAACAAATCACATTATGTCTATATAGATGCTTGTATTTCTAATTATAACTTAGCATAATATCTGCTTAGGTTTAACAATTGGAATCTACTAAGAATTAGAAGAATATAAAGTCACATAAATTCTAGAATATGATGTTCATCCTAGATATTTATAAATTAATGCTCCTCAATTGGTTCATAAGTAATTCATTGTTGCAAACAAAGAATATTTCCGTATGATATATAATTTATATTCTTATGACATAATCATAAAAATATGCTCTTAAGATGGTCAGTTAAAGAAATAAAATAAATAGGATATAATTAAAATAGAGAAATTAATTTCATTATGCAAAAATAGTACTTTATTAAAAACAATAATAGATTGAATTCATTTTTAGGGCTTCAAGTCAACCCTAAAAGAAAACATAAAAATAAAAATAACTAAAGAAGAATAAACCGATCAATAGCTGTAGCCCATGCCTCCAATCTCTCTCTTTCTCGCACACGTGTCTCAATTGTGTGGAGGAGACTGCTATTTAAAATGGTTGAGGTCGACCACAAGTGGGTTTCTTGGTGTGAAAGTCAGACAAATAATGCTTGAATGAAAACTAGAAATTGAACAAAATTAGTGGTGGTCGCTTCTTGTCACAACTTCTAACTCTTTCACAACCTACGATAATAACCTGTGACCCGATTGCAATATGTAGTCTCTGCATCCTCCTACAATAACAAGCTACGATGCTTGGTCATAGTTTATTCACGTTGTTTGCACCTTGTGAGTTTGAGTTGTAACTTAGTCGTTGTTTTTTTTTTTTTTTTTTAATTATCTATTTGTATCTTGCAACTAATCCTTGATTTGCACGATTTCCTAAAACCTGTTTCCTAATATGTTATATTTGACTATTTGTTGAACAACCCCTTAAGTTTCTATCGACCCAATCCCTTTGCTACCACCATATATTTCTAAAAAATTCCAATTATTTCGTTCCAATATGATTGTCGCACGACGAGCTCTTCAGATCGGATCTTCAATTTTCTCCATTGAAATTAATTTCGAAAATCCACCAATTCCATTTTTTTCTTTTCTTAACCTAAATTTAAGCACCAAAAAACACATAAAATAAGAGTACCAATTTCACTCAAAAACATAACATAAACGATAGGTCAATAAGTATAAAATAATGATAATTATTGACCTAGAAATGGTGAAATCATTGTCTCTAGTTTAATTATATTTTATTTCATGTGTTTGTTTGATTGGCCATCTTAGGAGTATGTTTATAGGATTTGTGTTGAAATAAGATAAATGGCACATCAAATGGGTATATTCTTTATTTGCAACATTCAGTTATGTAAGAGCCAATTGGGGACTTTGATTCATAGATATCTAAAATAAACAGTATGCCTAAGATTTATATGATATTCATATTCTTCTTGTTTTTAATGGGTTTTTATTATTAAATCTAAATAGATATCATGTTACATTATAATTAGAAATACGTATATCTATACAGACATAATGTGATTTACATACTAACTATGAAAGACTTAATACGACATGTAGCATGATCATCACCTTGTCGTGAATGTCTTTATCATGTATTACTATATAATTGCTTCATTAATCTCATTGAATGAATTGATGGATTATTTAGTGATGGATAGGATATCTTAACAAAGTTTTTCTCTATTGGTTTTTCTCTAAATTATTTTTTTGCAATGATTTAACTTCTAGATTAGAAAATTGAATTCAAAACCCTTTTTTTTTAATTTAATTATTTCTAGGTTAGGTTTTGTTGACGTTGGAATTTAGTTGACCTAGAGATTCTAGACCCAGACTACAATTCTGATAACAAGCAATGAAAACGGATAAAAACAACTAAGAGTGAAAGGGGAGAGGAAGAACAATGCAAAGAAGAGAATTTTTTATATGGTTCAGCAAGTATACTTATGTCCACATGTGTTGCTTTGAATAATTCGGCATAGTAACGATATCACTAATGAGAGTTGTCCGTAATATAAAGAATTTCACCCCTATTTATAGTGTGGGAATTTACAATTTGAGTGCAACATAAATTAGGAAGTAAATTTTTACATTAAGTGCATTTCCATAACAATCTCCTTTGAATCAGGAAAGATTCCTGAAATTGAATCCAAGATTGTAGAGATTTGATCTGCACAAAATTAGAAGGTTTGAATCCTTCTCGGATTTAATTGCTATAAGCTTCTAGAAGATTATCTTGCACGAGCTTAGCGAGTTGACACATTATTCTCACTAGCTAAAGATGATTCAAATTAGTTTTGGTTTAAGATACGAGTTGAAGAAAGAGGAAGCAAGCTTAATACTGCGACCTGAGTACTGAGCTTCCTGAGCCTCTTACCATTGGGCTAGTCCATTGGACTTTCAACAACCCATTTATCCAGGTCGTGAAAATACCCATAGCACTAGCCTTCTAGCTCTCAATGCGATTTTCGGACTAGGAGCTAAAGCTCGTTGGAAAAAGCCGATGTGTCTCGACCTGTCTTAGTGCCTTTTCAGATTTTATCCCATCTTGTAACGACTCTACTGAGGCTGTTAAGAGGAGAGTGAAAGAGGATGAAAGAGAGGTCGTAGTGCCTCCAGGTGTAGCCTTTTAGGACCAGGGCTTCAAGCAAGCTGCTTACTAAGTTAAATATTTATCTTTGGAGCTCTTCATAACTGTACTTCATTCACCTCGCTTTGTGGGGTAATTTGTAATGAATATTTGGACCTCATTTTGAGGTTTTTATTGTTAAACTGATCCACCTCGTTGCGAGGTTTGCATTGATTCCAAGAGTCTTGTGCTTTTGTTCTGCTTTTCTAGATCTTTGAATTTCTTGTGAACCGAGGAATTAGATAATGAAAATATAAATCAATGGTAATAATACTTGATAGGAGCTCGGGGGGTCGGAACCTCAGTTGATATAACATGATTTGGTTAAGCTATGTAGGGGGTCAGAATCTCTCCTACAATAGCGAAATTTAAAGCTAGTAGATCGGAACCTGTTAGCATGACAGTAACCTTTTGTCGAGCTATAAAAGGGATCAGAACTTCACTTACCACAGCGAATTTCAGCGAGTTGTCAAGTAGATCGGAACCTCAGCTAACAACGTAAATTTATTAAGCTATCTAGTAGGTCGAAACTTCAACTAACAGCATAAATTTTATTAAGCTGTCTAGGAGGTCGGAATCTCAGCTAACAATGTAAATTTTATTGAGCTATTAAGTTGGTCAAAATCTCAGCCAACAGCGTAAATTTTATTTAGCTGTCCAGTAGATCAGAACCTCAACTAACAATGTAAATTTTATTGAGCTATCTAGTAAGTCGGAACCTTAGCTAATAGCATAAATTTTATTGAGCTCTGTCAAAGAGAAACTTAGCAGAGAGGTTGCTATTCACTTTTATACTGGGCATTTAACAGAGAAATTAATAGAGCAATTACTCATGAGTAAAGCATTATAAGAAATTTGAAGCTTTTATTAACTTTTAAAAATTGAATCATAAATCATTCAGTGTAAATCAGCACCTGAGATGTGAGGGCCACCATGTATAGTGAAGATGGTCCTTATTGCCGGTTCTTACTTAGGAGCTCGTTGTGGTGCTTGTTAAGGTTGTTGCTCTCGAGATCGTGGGTTCACCAGTCACATCATATAGTCTCTCAGGTGACCTCTCTTGATTAGATCTTCAATGGCGTCCTTTAACTCCTAAAATTCTGAAGTGTTTTGCCTGACCTCATTATGATAGACACAAAACTTGTTCTTGTTTCTGAACTTAATAGGGGTCCTCATGGGATTGGGCTTCCCGAAGTCCTCCCTATTCCTCTCTATTGTAAAAATCATGTCTGATGCATCTAATAGGACGCTGTAGTTATCATAACGACTTTGATGTTGAGGTCGTTCATTTTTGGGCTCATTCTTGGCCTTCTTGGCGACCTGATTGTTCGAGCCATTATTATGACCTTCACTTCCATTCCCACCATTATTTCTTTTTTTTTATTGATCGAAACTTCTCGATTCATCCATTTGGTTAGATTTTTTAGGGTCGAAGGTCTCCTCCCATCTAATCTCCTTGGCAGTTTGCTCATAAAACTCATCCAGGTCCTTTACTGGAGATTTGTAGATGCTCTCGTAGAGCTTTCCATCCTTTCTGAGCCCTACCGAGATTGCTGTTAAAATACTTTCATATAAAGGATTCTCTACATTGCTCATCTCGTACCTAACTCCGGTAATGTAATCTTTCAAGGACTCATTCTACCGTTGAAAGATTGTAGCGAGGTGATAGGGTGATGCAAGCTGCTTCCTTAACACTTTGTACAGATTTATAAACCTTCTCTGGCATTCCTCCCAGTTGTTTATACTGCAAGCTGGGAGACTTTTCAACCAAGTTTTAGGAATTTCCTCTAGCATCACTAGGAACACGCGGCACTTCACGAAGGGATTGGATGTATGTAGGTCCATCTATACATTGAAAGCATCCAGATAGTCATACAGATCACTATCCCCATTATAAAGTGGAATGTCGGGGAGTTTGAACTTGAGAGGTAAGGGCTTTGTCTTGATCCCTTTAGTGAATGGGGTAATCTCCTTATGCTGCTCTCTCTTATTGTGGGGTTCAGATTGCGCCTCTAGCTACTGAACCCTTTATAACAATTCTTCCACCATTAGGTCTTGAGGCTCATATCGCCTTGTAGGGGACTGTCTACTCCTCCTACTCTCTTGCTCGATCGAGTAGCGATCTCACGATCTGTGCCTCCTGTGAGAACTTTTCACCTGGCATGAACCCTTTCATGGCTCATACTTATCATCATCACAATGTGCGTGAGCTCGCTCGTGCTCACGACTAGCTTCCACGTGGCGGCTACCATCATGGCTTACCCTCACTCTCAAGCCTGCAGGACGAGGTGCCATTTCCTCTTCGCAAGCTCATCATTTGCCTCCTCTTGAGTTCAAGTTTGAGGAGTGGACCGAACCTTCTAATAGCAACCTTTCTCTAACCACTCCCTCTCTCGGAGTCAGGACTTCATTAACTAGTTGCTAGTGGGTTTCTCCAAGGAATGCAACTTCTACTTATCTCTACGTAGTTTGACCTAAACCTGCATCAGTGCTCTAACTGTATCCGCTAACTACATCACATTATTCTCTAAGGCTTCCTGGTGTTGTTGCCAAATCTGCATGGTATCTCCTCTAACAACAGTGACAGTCGCCGGTTGACGTGGGCGAAGTGGAGGCAGAAAGGCAGCAACTCCTGTATTCATGGCTGTGGAAGTACCCACCACGATGCCTTCAATTGGCAGAGTGTTTTGTTGCTCCATATGACCCTCGGATTATTCAGCAACCACATCAGAGCTTCTAGTTGTTCTTCCTCTAACCATGGCAGTTGATTGAAATTCAAGTAACGGTGATTGAAAAATCTCAAAATCACAGTTGGGCCCTCCTTTTAATGCCAAAATGTCGACGTTGGAATTTAATAGGCCTAGAGATTCTAGACCCAGACTATAATTCTAATAACAAGAAGCAATGAAAGCGGATAAAAACAACTAAAAGCGAAAGGAGGAGAAGAAGAACAATGCAAAAAAGAGAATTTTTAAATGATTCAGCAAGTGTGTTTATGTCCACAGACGTTACTCTGAATAATTCGACAGAGTAATGATATCACTAATGAGAGTTGTCCGTAATACAAAGAATTTTACCCTTATTTATAGTGTGAGGATTTACAATTTGAGTGCAACATAAATTAGGAAGTAAATTTTTACATTAACTGCATTTCCATAACAATCTCCTTTGAATAAGAAAAGATTTTGAAATTGAATTCGGATTGTAGAGATTTGATCTGCACAAAATTAGAAGGTTTGAATCCTTCTTGGATTTGATTGCTACAAGGTTCTAAAAGATTATCTAGCACGAGCTTAGCTAGCTGACACATCATTCTCGCGAGCTGAAGATGAATCAAGATAGCTTTAGTTTACGACACGACCTGAATAAAGAGGAAGCGAGCTCAATACTGCGACCTAAGCATTGGGCTTCCTGGGCCTCTTACCATTGGGCTCATCTATTAGGCTTTCAGCAACCCATTTATCCAGGTCATGAAAATGCCCACAACAGATTTTAAATAAATTTGGACTTAATAGAAAGTTAGAAATCTCCATAGGATCAACCCTTACTTGTCACTATACTCAATCAAACGATTTGCGGACTTGCTAGGTTAAAATAAATTTGCTTATTAATTTTGCAACCAATAGAATTATATCTTCTGATTGTAATCAGATATGTTTAGTTGTAATTATATATTATAAAAATATAATAAATTACAATAAATATTTTATAATGCAATCACTTATGGTTTTTTGTCAAGTATATCAATAGTCTAGATATATTATAAAATATGCCCCATATATATTATGTTCAATAGAGTATTAGATTTATTAATATAATAACAAATATATTAATTTTTGAAAATATATATTGACCATTTTTCCCTTCATAATTTGACGTAATTGCTTGTTATCCTCTATAGTTTTGGAGAATCTCATTTTACCTTCTACTATTACCGTTGTTACTGAAATGACTAAAATGACCAAAGTACCCCCATTTTTTTTGTTTTTTCACATTAGCGGTCAAACTTTAATTTTTAACATCAACTTTAATGGTAAAAGGGTTTTTTGGACATATTCATACACTGGATAAGGTATTCGATCTATTTCATTAATAAAGAAAAAGGATAATAGTGACTTCTAAAATTATTGGGAGATTTTTGGTGTTATATAAAACTACAACGGCAAAAATAGTATTATCCATTTTCCTAATATTTTTGAAATATGTGATTGGTGGTTGAAAAAGTGAATGAGAAAAATAATTACATCTTAATCATATTATGAGATTAGAGTAAGTATAAAAGTCATATTATGAGAGAAATCCAAATTCTATTATAACACAACCATCCAGCTCCTATAGATGTATTAATATTATATCATGAATAGTTGCTTGGTTAAAGACAAATAAGATTTTGAAAATATGAGAGTAAATCATGTGTACATATAATAAGACATGCGCAATTTTTTCCATTAAAATAGAATAACATAAAAAGATAACGAAATCTTTTACTTCTCTTTACCCATTAATTAATTAAACTCATTGTTGCAAAAATCATTGATTAATGGTGAAAAATCACTGTTAATCGGTGATTGACACTATACCAGTTCGATAACCCCAAAATTAGGTATTTTGCTCGCTCTAGGTGAGTACTCGGTCGAGTTGGTCGAGTAATCAGTCTAACTTCACCCAAAATCGGTGAGCCCAACCGCCAAATCTAGCTAAAAAATTTTCAACCAAAAAAAAAAAAAAATAAACATCATTAATTCTAACAACAAAAACACAAATTAGGCAACTTTTTCAATCAAGAACAGATATTTATACAACAATACAATTAAAAGTAAACATTATGTATTTATTCGAATAGTTGATGTATATAAAACATACCTAGTGCTGTTGTCGATGATGAATGCAGGACAAGAAATGGGGTCTATAGCAGATAGAGAAGAGGAGGAGGAGGAGGAAGAGGAGATTGCTAGTAGTTGTGGTAGTGGTGCACTGTGGTAATGGATAAGATTAGGACCGATGCAGCGTGGCCATATAGGTGGATGAGACTGATGCGACGACGATGATGATTTGTATAGAAAGGTGAGAAAGGAGGCATGAGAATGGAAATTTGATGAGGGGGAGAGAGGTGGCATGTGAGTTGAGATAGAGGAGGCTAATCTAACGAGAGTTTGCGTGCAAGTTTATATATATATATATATATATATATACACAATTGAAAATTACACAAACGGCCCCTGAGGTTTGATAAAATTACAACAATATATAAATTTTAGCCATTGATTTAAAAAAAAAAAATCAATTTACACTTTCAGATTTTAAAAAATAATAAAATTTCTCCAAAATGGTACTCGCCGATTACTTATTCAGTAATCGATAAATTATTAATCACTGTCTCACCGGTCGATTAGCGAGTAGCGATTTTTAGAATCATGATAAAACTTTTCACTTTTAGGTTGAAAAAATTTAAAATAAAATAAGATAAAATGTCTCAACTACTTATCTTAGGATATATATTATATTGTTACTTTGAAAAATACACAATTGCTCCAGACTTAGTTGACTTAATAGCCTTAATAAATTGTCGAAAGTTTAGGTTAAAGAGTGAGACTATGTTTAGACTAGAAAAATGAGTATAAATTAGAACAACATATGATATATCTACTTATAACTAGTACAAAGAACTATGATTTCAAAAAAAAAATCTTGAAAAAATTACAAAAAATATATGAAAATCTTGCAAATAACAAGCGTAGAAATTTAATATGGTATCAGAGCCTTTGACGAATGTCATAATGGGCTTGGGTGGAGTTTGCCGAAAGAGTGGTGATATTTCCACCCCTTTAGAATTGTATGTATACCACAAAATATAATTATTTTTAAAATTTAACATTGTCATTGGTAACATTATTGAAAAATTAAGATGAATTAATATCAAGAATGGAAAAACACAACAATGGAAGTCATGGAGGTATAAGGTTAGGTCTTAACAAGAATAGAAAATGAACTACCCAGTTGAATAATTGGAGCAAACAAAAAACTATCAGCATATATCCAGCTAAAAACGACCTACCAAGTCATGGAAGCCCAACCCAGCCGAATAAAATGGACTAAAAACCTGGCATAACAGTGGCCAGTGGTGATATTTTCACATGAATGGCTTCCATGACATGGTAGTTTATTTTCAGCTTGGTTCGAACTCTCATTTCCTCTAATGTTCACGTGAGTGACTGGAACAACGGATTGAACAGTGCAATCTAAAAATTTGAATCAACGCTAAAGATTTGGCAAAGAAATTACAACTTGATGATGAAGATGAGATGGTTTGTGTTGTTGATGAAGAAGTTTTGGAAATAGATTTTTTTTTTTCATTTTTTTTAATGAGAATTTTGACGGAGAGTATGATGATGATGATGCTGATGATGCTGATGCTGGATATTGGGAAGAAGAAAAAGGATATATTAGTATTTTATGGATTGTGATTACAAATTTTTAAAATCTTTTAAAAAATTAATGGAGAAAACATGCAAAAAAGATGTACATACAGTATTTTAGGAGCGTCAATATTGCCACTCTTGCCGAAAAGGCAGACAATTTATTTAAAAATAAATAAAATAAAAATCATTAGAAGGTTATGTATATTATCTATATGGATGCCACCACTCAATACTAATCTTTTAGATTGCATTTGACAGATGTCATAATGAATATGGGCCGAGTTCTTTTAAAAAAAAAAAAAAACTTTAAAGGGATGAATCCCACATTGATGAGTTTTTTCATTCTTCACAACAGATTGATTGGCTGCATCATCTGGGGACAATAAATAATGGACTGCAAGCAATTATTGATGACACTTGAGTGTACAAGATGAGAAAAGTGTATTTAACACCCCTCGTCTTTTGAGTATCTCTACTTCTCTCTCTGCACAAAATTTGCATCCGATAAATTCTGGAAACGAATGCCCATATTCTGCAAATATATATCTTCAAATTTGTCAATAACCGCGCAATGCAACTGTCACCACAAAAATTCCCATAATCAAGTAGATCTCCTCTCATGTTGTATATATGTTGTTTCTTCTGTTGATGCTCTTATTGTCGTCCTTTTCTATTCTTCGTACTTGTCCCGAAAACAAATATGTCATAGAAAATCAAGATATTAGAGAAATATTGTATCAATAAGCAAGTTTGTGCACCATCCCGAACACAAATATTGAACGCTATTGTTGGTCTTTGTCAAATAACACCTTTGGTTCATAGATTTTGATTAGCGAAAACCTTTTTCCGTATGATCAGACTCCTTTTAATGTATTTATGATTTGATGGAAAATTTTGACATTTAAAATAAAAATGGGATTTAATTATTCATGATAGGCCTTTTTTCCTAAATTTTTAAATAAAAGGTTTAAATAATTGGAGATATGATGGATGAAATTAATGAATTTTCATAGCATTTGATCTAGTATTTGATTTATTTTTAATTACAATAATTTGTCTGTATTAATAATTTGGGTAAGAACTTTTTGTAACTAAAACTTTAAATAAATAAATAGATAAATATATATATATATAGACATATTCATACAAGTTATAATATGTATGTATTTAAAGGGAATTGAATATCTAACTTTTTAAGAATGAATAGGATTGTTTGTGTTAAGAAGTGTCGTGTTGACCTTTGTTTTAAAAAGTGAGGCGAGAGGCACCACCTCACCGCCGTAGGGATTAAGGCGCCTCAAGGCGACCACCTTATGTGGCAGGAATGAAATATCATGCCTTTGGAGGATGAGGCGGTTGCCTCAAGGTAGATTTGAGGCGAGACACTCAAAGACGGTTCTAAGGCGGTCAACCTATCTTAAATGGGTTAAAATGTCACTTTGTCTTTTTTTTTAAAAAAAAAAGGAAAAACCTAAATCTACTACATACGGTAGCAATCAGTCCTCTCTCCCAAAATTTGGTCTCTTTTTCTCCCATTCTCCCATTTCCAGCGCATTTTCTTTCAAAATCATCTCCATCCATCACTAAAATTCGGCTCATCACACCTGTTTTAGAAGTACTCAAGTAGCTACTTTTTAGAGAGAGAGAGAGTAGAGAGAAGTAAAGCGACAAATAAACATAATTAATTCCATCAAAATGTACAATTAAAAAAAAATCATCAAACTCTAATAAACTTTAGATTAAATACACCCTAGTTAATGAGTTAAAATTTAATTCATTATACATAATCATAGGATTTGTTTATATGTGGATTTAATATAAATTTGAAATTAAGTTTTATTGGAAAGAAAACTTAATTTCTCTTTCCATTTAACGATTTTAGAGTGCATTTACTAATTGAAAATTAAGAAAAAAAAAAAAACTTATTATTTATGATGGCTGTGTTTACCAACAATACTTGAGAATCAAGCATACAAACATGAATTAAATTTCCCTTGGAATGTGAACTTAATTATCCCCTCACTTTGGGAATTTTTGTAGAGGAAAGGTGCACCAACTCACAACTATGTGACATTTAATATTGATAATGTAAAAGAATAGGAAATTTTAAAATTTGTCAATATCTATAATGATTATGAGATGGATGTTTGAAAATTACTGGCGTTGACATTAGGGGTAGGTGCTTAATTAGTTTCAGATGGATTATTATTTGTTTATAGAATATATAGTACAAAACGATCTAATTATGATTTTTAATTAATTATACTTTTTATTATAAATTATTTTTATACTTGCAAACTAGTCAATGTTGACAAAAGGAAAAATTACAGAGTTAAATAATTAAATAACATACACTGAACTTAAGTTTAAGTCAATTTGAAGATTTTGTTTAGATTCGACTTGAAGTTAAGTTCTACCAAATGTTTGATACAATTTCAAAGCTAATTCTTCTAAGTTTGAAATTTTCTAGACTTCAGAGGGTCTCTAAAACATTTTGTTAAAGAAGTTCTATTATGAGGGAATTTCATTTTAGTTTTTTATTTTTCATGAAGTATGTACATCCACTCGTAATTGATGCATTTTTTTTCTAGATAGTAATTAATGCATTTTTACTTTATATATATATGATCAAGATTTAAGTCTCATTGAAAGTTTCTTCTTCTTACTATGAGAGTAGATTTCTTTCATATGACAATACTAAATTTTCAAGCCACACATATTGTGTAGATTTCTCTTGATGATGTAAGAATAGATTTCTGAAAATAAATCATACATATACAGTATTTAACCTTGAAAATAAATTTTTAGGATGCAAAGGTGTTCAATCTTAGTAGATTTCAATAAGCCTTGGATCATAAATGCTAATATATTTTGGATTATATTGTAATTATGTTAAAAAATTTATAAAATATCATTTTTTTTTTCCAATCAGCCTTTTTACACTACTTCACTTGTGTGAACCTTAAGGTTTCATTTCATACACGAGATTGGATTAGAATGGAATACATTGGATTGAAATGAATTGGAATGGAAAATCACCATCTTATGTTTGGTAGAACTTAGGATTAGATTAAAAATTATATCATAGATATTTGGTGTTAGTTGGAATTGGATTGGAATAAAATTAATTTAAATGTTTTATTATATAAAATTAATTTTATAAAAAATCTGAAAACAAAAATGAAACATCATCTCTAACTATTCATCAATATCAAATCTCACAGTTAGTTAATATCATCATCTCCCATAATTAAACATAATCAACTTATAATTCATCAATATCATCCATCCAATTCATCAACATCATCATCTCCCACAACAACAACATCATCAATAATATCAAAACATCATAACATTAACAAAATTAATCATCGAACTTAGAACCAGATGGTTCTAGGTTCGCTGACCTAGAACCTGAACCCAGTTTTGTTCATCAAAGCCAGAACCATTCGACAACCCAAAACCATATGGTTTTAGGTTCAAATCAAACCTAGAACCACCTAGTTCCTGGTTCGTCTCCCAACTCAGAAGAGGAAAAAAAAAAAAAAGAGGGTACAGCTGGTTCATTTGGATGGAGGAGGAAATAAGAGAGAGGAAGAGTAGTTTGTGGTAGTGGTGGGTTGGCATGGTGGAGATGAGGGAGAGAAAGAGAGGATGAAATTGGGAAAAAAAAAAAAGAAAGGAATCCCATGAACTCGGAATTTTGGAAAGACATGGGTAAAGTTGGGACGTCATTTCCCAAGTTAAATAACAATGAAAAGAGGGAGGGGGGGAGGGGGGGAGAAGGGAGAGGGGGTGCTGGGAATGAAAAATCTATTCCCATCACTGGCTCCAAACATGGGATATTAGGAAGTGGGAAAAAAATGAATTTCAATGACAGGACCCTTCTCAGACCTTATCTAGACTCTTATCTGGAGGATCCTGCCAAGCACTTCAACGGACTCATCAAACTCGACTCGTCGGATCGAAGAAATCCGAGAAGCGAACCCTAACTTTCTTCTCCGGTTTACTCGTTTAAAAGCTTAGTGATTTGATTTTTCTTTAACTGGTTGAGAGTGTTAAAATTTTTTCGCGATTTTGTTTCAAATACTTTTATAAAATTTTTGGCAGCATAACGACTGCATTTTTGATAAAACCAAAATTTACCTGTCAAGAAACTTACACTTCGACTAAAATCTCAATTCCTCCCAACTTCTTTATTCCCAAACATGCAACATCAACACCCAATTCTCAATTAATAAATACGAACTCATGTAAAATATATCTAGATGCATCATATATATAAAATGCATGAACATTTACAAATATACAATTTCAAAATATGAATATTTGTTTCTCAATTACATATCCATCTCATACAAAAGTTTTACATTATCACATGCCATGAATCGTCCACCTATATATACACAACAAAATGATGTTGTCCTGTCGTCCACGGTGGCACACAATGAAATATAAATAGCTACAAAATAAACAAACAGGTTAGTGCAACGAAGATATAATATCACATACACTAACATGGCGATTTACCATTTATTTAATTTTATGATTTCTTTCAAAACTCATATGTATATCCTTGACTCATTCTAACCATCACGGGCGATTATAACTAATGCCAATGTGAAGCTTACTAATGTATCTCAACCACTACGTTACGGAATTTACTGCATCGTACGTAGGGCGCTAAATCTTATCACTGAGCAACTACAATCCGGAATTTTCTGCATCTCAAGTGTAGTGCTAAAACTCTAGGCGACTACAAGCAGAATTTACTGCATCGCTTCGTAGCGCTAACTATTAATTAACCAACTACGTGCGGAATTGTCTGCATTGCAACGTAGCGCTATACTTTTCTATAATCTGAGCGATTACGGACGGAATTCTCTGCATCGTCACGTAACGCTAAATCTGATAACTTTTAAGGCATACACATAGGTTTTCATAATCAACTTCTTCTAGTGCAATAAACACAAAACTATCTTGTTTTTAAAACTACTAAACTCTCTCATTTCACTTTTACTAAAACAATTTAGTATTAATCTCTAGTACCACATAGATTCCATAGAAATCTATACGCTTAAACTTTAACCTTAACATTAACATCATTTTCAATTTCACTAATTACTTAACTACAACGTTCATTTCAAACAATCAAGGATTGACATAGTAATTGGAAAAGATCTTAAGTGGCGAACCACTTACCTCGAGGCCGCGTCACTCTGCGTCAAGCGTCTCGACGAGACTCGTGAACGTCGCTCACGTGCTTGTCACTTACACAATATTTTCTCATCATTACTAGTAACAAAAATTTCAATTCTCAACTTTAACTCAAGAATCTCAACTATGACCTCTTTTTCTCTATAATCTCCTAACTTGTTTCTAATTCAACCGAGACTCTCTAATCCCGATTTTTGTGTAAAATTTTTAGTTTTAGACCCCTAGGGATCACCCCACTCGGTTTGTTTAGTTGTTGGAGGCTCGAAACGAAAAATTACATTTTTAAACTCAACTTACAGCCTATAACAGAACAGGTGACAGCACACTGCTCGGGGCTTCGTTTTCCTTCGTTCTTTTTCTTACGGTTCACTTATCTCACGTTCTAGTCACACGTCAAATTTCGTTGAAAAATATTATCGTTTGCTAGGTCAAATATAAGAAAACGCCCGATTTCGGACATTTTCGGGCACTTTTAGTGCGCGTTTTGTATACTTTTCGTTTCGGATTAGCGACGCTAGTTTTTCTTCCATAACTAAGCTTCATTTAACTAATAATGATCAACCAAACTCAAACCATGCAATAAAAATTGCATTAGGATAGCGGTTTCACTTCTCAGAGCTCTAACGACACTATTTTGTGCATAACTTGCACAATTTTTATCGGATTTGATCCGTTCCAAAACCTATGGTTTTTTATGGTTCCTAGGCATCATTTGAGGTGTAGAACACCCCCATATAGGTCAGATATAGTCAGGTTTTCTAGAGCTCAAATTTAAGCTCGGGATTCATAAAATTGTCAAAACTACTCCTTTGTAGCTCTAACAATTCTCTAACTTTTCTAACCTCTTTTTAAGCTCAAACTTGGGTTCAAAACCACTTAATTTCAAGGCCTATTTACTGCCCTTCAAGTCTTTAATACATACATAAACCTAACTTTGTCATTTAAATGCTCAAACTTCACTCAAACCTTATATCATATACTTAGTGTGCATAAAACAACATTTTCTGTTTCAGCTTTGCTTTAATATATAACAGCCCATATACACCATTTCAATGTATCATTTACACTCAAAACTCATCATTTAAGTGCCTATTTCAATCACATAAGGTTCTATAAACATTTGAAGAGCAATCATGCATCACAACTCAACAATACACAAGCTGTCACAACTCTCAATTTCAGTTTCTGCAGAAATTAAAAGAGGATGAGTTATAATCTTACTCAATCCTTGTTTATAGAGTTTGGATGACTTGCAAGAGGCCTTAGGAGGTGGATTGAGAGGATGGAAGGCTGCTTGGGAGGTCCTTTCTTCTCTTTTCTTTCCTGGCCGACCAGCCCCTGCAGTTTCTTCGCGTTCTGCTCGCGTCTGGTCTGTTCGCGTTTCTGCTCGCGTCCCCCACGACCAGCAGCTTCTGGTGCTCCTTCTTCTTCGTGCCTCTCTTCTCTTCCTCTCTCGCTTGGACAGCAAGCTGCAGTCATGGCCAGCAGCTTCTCCTTCGCGCGCGAGCTGTTCTGCTCTGATTCCAGTGTGCTGCACGAATCTGTTCTTCACGGCAGTTGCAGCATCTGCTGCCTTCATCTTCCTCTCTTGCTATGATTCACGACCAGCAGCCATCTTCTCTCTTCTTCCACGCGTGTTCTGCTCTGGTTTGGTGTTGCACGGCTGCAGCTGTCTGATTCTCTTTGTTTCTCGCAGGTTCTAGGCGATTCTCGACTGAATGGTGTGAGTTTGCTGAAAAATTTTCAGCGTAAGTGTTGTATATATACTAATCAACTTCTCTTAATTGCATCATGCCCCAATTCTTTTTAATTTCATCTCAATCTCCTCTCTTTTCTTTATTTCTCATATTTGTCTATCCATATTTGTTTCCAATTTAACTTTCATCATTTGATTTAATTATTCGTCTTGCTAGAATTCACTTTCGATCGTCAAGCTTGTCTTATTGACCACTTGATTATCTCTTTTTAATTGAACTTCAATTAGATTATCATGAACTAAAATCTTCGATTTCCTAATTTGGATTTTCATTGACACGTTACTTAACTTTTTATGGTTGACGAATTTCGTCGTATTCTTAAATTAATAAATTTCAAAGGCTATGAAATTCAATTAATTTACTGTAGAGATTGATTTTAACTCTCTAATCTTTCTTTTACTACTAGGAGGTTATAATTTGAGACTAGGAGTTTACATTCAATCTCATCCCAAATCCCACATACCAAACATACCTTAAAGATGTGTTTTGCCACGCGGGATTAGGATTAGAAATGAGAATGAGATTGGAAGTGATTAAGATCAAATTGAGTTGGATTAAAAAGTTACTGTGTCATATTTGATAGAATTTGTGATTAGATTAAAATTATATCATATTATATTTAGTGTAGGTTAAGATTGAATTGAAATAAAATTAATTTAAATATTTTACTATCTACTTAAAATTAATTTTGAAAATCTAAAAAAAAAAGAAAAAATAGAGATTCATTAGATTGGATCTTCACTGTCTATCTATCTAGTAGATCTCCAGCATCTATCCAGAGATGGACAGTAGAGATCTAATTTAGTGGATCTTTTTTATCTTTAACCCCAAACTATTCATCTTCATCTAATGAACACAAGGAATAAAATTAGGAAAAAATGAACAAGATTAACAAATAAATGAACAAGATTAATACAACCAGATGAAGAATTAGATGAACATGAAAATAAAGAACCATCCAAAGAAGGCATTGACTAAGGTGTCGTCAGAAGAGGCGAAGAAGACATTGACAAAGGTGTAGACGGCCAACACAAAGCGGACGGAGCTGATTACAGTTTATTTGATAAGAAAGGATTTTTATGCCATTTTAAAGAGGATTTTTAGGGTTTTGTTGTTGTTGTTGGAAGAAGAAGAAGAAGAAGAAGAAGAAGAAAGCGAGAATGTTTGTAGAGGTGTAGTGGGTTTGGATTTCTGATTCATGGTTTTATATTTTTTTGTTCAGACCAGGTCCGTTGACATAGATCTTGTTAAGTGAAACTAATTTGGGATTTTTTTATATTCTCACCTTGTTCACTTACATTTTGTTCGTCAAACTTGTTTATTTGCTTTACAACTGGACTTTCTTTTTTCTTTTGTTTTTTTAATTAACAGAAAAGTATTATTTAGGAGTATCTATAAATACAATATTTGAAAGAGTAATGCTACACTATATAAAAATGTATTCAAATTTATTGTCCAAATGATGTGGCAATTTTATATGTAATTACCACATCATTATTATCGACATTGATTTCTGGTCAACGAGAGTTCACAGCCCAATACTTGAAATCAGTGTAAAGCAAAACAGAAAACACAGGAAAAGTAGCAAAGCAGAGAAGAAAAACAACCAACAAAGGAGATTTTTAATGTGGTTCAACAAGTGTGTCTACATCCACGATTGTTCCTCTCAATAATTCTACAAACAGTGTATTATTGTTTATATCTCTGTTACAATGAATTTCAACCTCTATTTATAGAGAAAGGGGCATTACAATTTAGGTTGAAATAAAATAGGAAAAGAATTATGAATTAACTACACTTTCTAATCGGTTATCACCAAGTCAGGAAACTGCTCCGTAAAATCAAAGATCACGTTGACTGAGTTTGAATTTGAATTTATTTTCAATTCTGGTGGAAGAATCACGATCAATTTGGGATATTGCCTTTTCTGGAAGATTTCCTTGTCTAACTGGTCATTGAGCGAGCTATAAACTGCATTAGATGATCTCAAATTGGAACTTATCCTGAGTGACGAGCTGTGCATGGTGCGAACTGTCATATTAGCTACGATCTGTAAACAATAACTATAATGTGAGCTGTAAAGCTCGCATGGGTTAGACGTTGATAACTTGGGCCTTGTCTACTAGACCTCTTCATTAAGTTGACTTATTGGGCTTCTATCAGGCTTTTACCAGGCCAATCGCTTAATCCAAAAAATACTCATAACAATTATAAAATTAATATGGTAGTTATAAATCAGTTGGTCATATCATTTGGCTAAAGCTTTTAGGCAAATTTTTTGAAAGTGTAGGATTATTCTTTTTGAAATACAATCGAGAATATAATGTAAGCAAGATTGACTAAAATTGCAACTAGACTCATTTTGATTTTAATATTTTTCCTTTTTTTTTTTTTTTTTTTTTAACTAGGATTTCGCTACTGTAGTTTATTTGAAATTGATGTGGAAACTTGGTTAGTGATCTATGGATATGAATATTATTAAGGGGATTCGGTCAATAGTAGACTACTGACAAGTTGACATTTTATGATAGTGAGAAAAAATTAAAAGAATAAATCTCAATTATTTATGATCGATATCATAAGATTTGGTCTGTTTAACACTAAAATCAATATAGGAGAGGATCCTAATTATTCACACCCTTTGGTTTGTTACTTTCATAATGAGAAAAGTTTCCTGCAATTATTTGTTTTACGAGTACAATTAGCGTTGAACCTATTTTATTAGGTATGTTTACTAATTGAGAGTCTTAAAAGGATATATTTAATCTAAAATTTATTAGAATTTAAAACATTTTAAAAACTTAGGTGTATTTAATCTACATTTGAATAGATTTTATTGAAATTTAGATGTATTCAATTCAGATTTATATGAAATCCATTAAAATTTAAGTATACTGTATTCGGTTTAAATTTGTATGAAATTTAATGAAATGTAGATATACTCAAAAGGTTACTGATTTCATACATCTCGTTATAGTGATGGATTTGGATGTATTTTTAAACTTATTTTTTATGAAGAAAAAGTTTATAACAAACCTTATTATTATCCTAAATTTCATTGAGTTTCTTAAAAAATCTCATCAAAATCAATATAGAGGAGTCTATAGATTCTTAAATTTTACCAAAATCTATTATTAAAAAAAAAAAAATTATCAAACTCCAATAAATTATAGATTGAATATACCTTAGTTATTGAGTCAAAAGTGAATTCACTATATGTAATATAATATTTGTTTTTATGTGGATTCAATACAAATTAGAGACTAAGTTTTGTTCATTCCACTTAATGAATATAGAGTGCACTAATTGAAAATTAAGAAAAAGTACTTAATTTATTATTTATGAAGGTTGTGTTTACAAACAATACTGGAGAATTACGTTACGTAGCTCTCACAAACAAACATGAATCACACAACCGTGTGACATAAAAGTAAAATGGAATTGGATCTAGTTCATTCTATGTTTTTTTTTTTTTTTTTTTTGGTTGTCTTTTTAGACATTTAATATTGATAATGTAAGAGAATAGGCAATTTTTTAATGTGTCGATATCTATAATGATTATGAGATGGATGTTTGAAAATTACTGACGTTGACATTAGGGTTAGGTGTTTAATTAGTTTAAGATGGATTATTATTTGTTTATAGAATATATAACACAAAACGATCTAATCATGATTTTTAATTGACTATAGTTTTTTTATTATAAATTATTTGTATACTTGCGAACGAGTCAACGTTGAAAAATGGAAAAATTACAGAGTTAAATAATTAAATAATATACATTGAACTTTATTTCAATTCAATTTGAATATTTTGTTTTGACATCAAATTAAGTTCTACCAAATGTTTGATACAATTTCAAAGCTAATTCGTCTAGGTTCGAATTTTTTTAGACTTCAAATGGTATCTAAAACGTTTTGTTAAAGAAGTTCTATTTTGAGAGAATTTCATTTTATTTTAATTTTTTTTTAATTTTCATGAAATATGCACATCCACTCATTTTCAAAAAAAAAAAAAAAAAAGGAAAAAATGTATGCACATTCACTTGTAATAAATGTATTTTTACTTTGTATATATAATCATGATTTAAGCCTCACTAAAAGTTTTTTATTTTTTTTTCCTTATTATGAGAGTAGATTTCTTTCATGTTACGATACTAAATTTTCAACCCACAAACATTGTGTATTTAATCTTGGAAATAAATTTTAGGTCACACGAGGTGTTTAATCTAAGTAGGTTTTAATAAGCATTTGATCATAAATGCTACTAGTTTTCGATTATGTCATAATTATGTTAAAAAATTCATAAAATATCTTCGTTTTTTTTTTTAAATTAGCCTTTTGTACTACTTCAGTTGTGTGATCTCTAAGGCTATATTTGGTGCATCCGATATTTCGTGGGATTTGGATTAAAATTTTTCAATATTATGAAATCTGACATTTGGAGAGATTGGAAATGGATTAAAACCCAATCCCAACCTCTTTTCATTCATCCTTTCATGGGAATCACCATTCCCATTCTAACTGGTGGGTTTTGACAGGATTGGAATGACTCTCACTTTTCCCACTCTTTTCATTCTTTCTCTTCTCTTCCACCTATTTCTCCTATCAAACCCATTTCCATCAACCATTGTCGAACCCAGTAGCAACCGCCGTAGAATCCATCTCTATCAATCGTTGTCGAACCAAGCAACAATCGTCGTTGAACCCAGTAGTAGCATACATCATGAACCTAGCAGCATTCGCCGTCAAACCCAACAGCAATTGTTATCGAACCCAGCAAGTAGGCCCTATCATCGAACCTAGTAGCAACTGTCGTTGAACCTAACACCATCAATTGTTATCAAATCCATCTAATGAATGATGATAGATTTGGTTTATTTAAAAAAAAAAATGATTTTTGTTTTTTTATTTGGATTGGTTTTGTGGGTTGTGTTGTTGATTGAAGATGAAGGAGTTAAAAATTATGGTTGTGGGGTTAAAGATGAAGGGGTTGAGGATTGTAGTGGTTGTCTTCATCATTTTTTTTTCTTGGGTTGTTGTGGTTCTTCTTCTTCTTCTTCTTTTCCTAATTTTATTGGTTCCTCATTTTTGCGTTCATGTGGTTGCATGAATCTTGTTCATTTGTTTGTCAAGCTTAATCATTTATTTCCTGATTTTATTGTTTTAGAAAAAATTGTGACTTCATTATTGTTTGTTAATCTTCATTTTATTATTTCATCACATTTCTGGATTGTGACTTTTTTTTCATATATTTTTTTAAGATTTTATATAAAAATTAATTTTAAGTATATTATAAAATGTTTAAATTAAGTTTATCCATATCTAATCTCAACTATATCAAACATAATATGGTATAATTTTAATCCAATTCCAAATTTTACCAAACATAGGTTAGTAATGTTTTTAATCAAATCAATTTCATTCTAATCTTGCATGTCAAACGTGGCTTAAGGGTATGTTTGGAGCATCAGATTGGACTAGAATTGACTTACTTTCAATCCAATCTAGGGTTTGGTGAAGACATGAGATTGACTTTTCTAATCTCATGTCTCCTTTTGTCCCATAGTTGTGGGACTAAGTAAACCCACACTTAATTGTGGGATAAAATAATCCCAAAGCATAGGGCTCTTAATATAGATATATATAGTTTCTTTTTTATTTAAAATATTATTCATATTTAAATATTAAGTATAATTATTTTAGAAAATGTATATTAAATTTATTTACAAATTAATTTATTATATTTTATTATAATATCGTTAATATTAATTAAAAATTAAATTTTATTTTATTTACATGTTAGTATTCTTGATTTTATTTATTTTCTAAAAAAATGTAAATATTTATATTATTCAAAATTTAATTTAATGTGATTTTATGTTTATGAAATTAATTTAAAATTATTTATTTATTTTAAAAATGAATTGAAGTTAATTTTATTCTAATATATATATACATTTGAAAAAGTTTGAAATGAGATTATTTTATGATAAAAATTGTTTCAAATTCCAATTGCTTATATTTCTTGAGGGGAAAAATAATTGTTAGATTGGGTTGTCCCAATAATAACAAGTATAAATTTTATGGCAAAGAAAACTTTTTTTTTTCCTTTAATGTTTTTCAGTTGTACACAAACTTTAAAAATCTTTTTAGATGGAATATTTATATGAAATGATATAAAAAATTGTTCAAATTTAATTGATTAGGTTCGTCATGGAAAATAAATGCCCTGCAACCACTCTTTGGAAAGGAGAATTTTCTTTTGTCAAACTTTTTTTTTTTTTTTTTTTTAAGTATTAAATACTCATTTGACACATGGGTTTTGGTGGGATGAGATGAGATTGAAAATCCCATTTCCACCAAGCCCAAGAAGGGAAAGGAAATCTCCTTGTCGGAGCCCATGATGGCTCCACATTCTTTTCTTATCAAGGCAATTTGAAAAACAAAAATTAAAACAACTAAACATACTTATTTCCACTATTAATCATATTTTACAACTAATAAAATTTTCAATAAATAATATAATATATAATTAATTTTTTTCACTCTAAATTATAAATTATAATTCAAAAGTTGAGTATAATTTTAAAAAATAATAGATATTTGGTTTGAAGAAAAAGAATAAATAAAAGGATATTTTAATAAATTCAATTATACTTTATAACAAGAATTTATTTTTTTAAATAAAATTTATGGATTGGCTAGGGTAGGCTTGCCTAGTCCAAAAAAACTCCGTTCTTGATTATAGTAATTATGTTTTAATCCATTTAAAATATTTTTATGAGTTTAATAATTTTAATATTAATTTTTAAATGACATTTATTATTCTTTATAATTGATTTTTTATTTTTATTTTTATTTAACCTATTTAAAAATTAATTTATTATATTTTTAAAAGAATTGACTACCTTACTAGTTTGGATAAGATTATTTAATAAAAATCTTCAATAACCACCATTGGATTGGTTGTAAGATTTTTCAATAATCACTCTTATAACCAATTTAAAGATTATTATCGAAAAAACTAATTTGTATAACTTTATCTAAACCAATAAGTTAACAAAACTCTTTTAAAAATATCTCAAAAGTTAATATTGCCAATATCAATAAAAAATAAATAATATTTAATTTATATAATTGTATATCAATTTAAATTATTTTAAAAATAGTTTAAATATATTTTTATTCAAAAATTAATTTAATCTAATTTTATATTTATTTAATTCAGTCAAGTCCATTCCAATTCCGAATACACCAAACATATTACAATATTGTTATGAATATATTTTCGGTTGTATAAATGGGCTGGTAAAAGCCTGATAGAAGCCCAATAAGTTGATCCAATAAAGTAGCCCAACAGATGAAGACTCAGTTCACCAACACCCAACTCGAGCGAGCTTTCAGTTCGCGATAACAAACTCGCATTGCCACTATTGCTCTCAAGTCGCTGACCAATCATTATCCAGCCCGCTCCATACATAACTCATTACTCATAACAAGGTCTAACTTGAGGTCATCTAAGGCAGTTTCTAACCCACAGATTGCACAACTCGTTAAGGAAATCTTCCAGAAAGGCAACAACATAAATCACTCGTGATTTTGCCTCCAGAGTTAGAAATAAATTCAAATTCAAATATTGATAGAATTAATCCCTGATTTAGTGGAACCAATCCCTGATTCGGTGGTAACTGATTTTGAAAGATGTAATTAATGTATGATTCTTTCTTGTTTTATTTTTACTTAAATTGTAACACTCCTCCCTATAAATAAGGGCTGAAAATTCATTGTAATGGACATGGAGAAATAGTATACTGTGACTCTACCAAAATTATCAGAAAACACAGTTGTGGACGTAGGCAATGTTCTGGTTGAACCATGTAAAAACACCGGTGTAATTTCTGTTCTTCCTCTTTCTCTCTTGTTTTCATCTTGTTTTTCATTTATTACAGATATTAGATTTTGAACTTCGGTAGACCATATTCTACTTGCTACAAATCTCGATCCAGCAAAACTAGAAGTGACCTCGCTACATAGAGCAACCTTCAATCCAGAAGAGAACAACCAGTTATTTGCTACAAATCTCGATCTGCTTGAGGAGGCAAGAGAAGCAGCACGTTTGAAAGTGGTTGTTTATCAGCAAAGGATTGCGAGGTATTACAACAAAAAGGCTCGAGTTCGGTGTTTCAACATGGGTAACCTTATCCTATGTCTTATCATACCCGGAGCTTGTAAGGCCAACGATGGGTCATTAGGTTCGAACTAGGAAGGCCCATACATCATCAAAGAGAACTTGGGAAATGGAGCCTATCGCCTAGCAAATATGAACAGAGCTGAAGTTCCTTGAGCTTGGAATGCTAAACATCTTCGCCCGTACTTTCGGTAACTCTTTGAGTACATGTGTTTAATTTGTAATTCAATTTTTTTTAAGTTAATGAAAGCTCTGAATTCCTCATATTACTTATACTACTAAGTGATTGCTCTTTTAACCTCTTTACTTGTTATTCTCCAAATTTTATTGAGTCATTAAGCTAGCAGGTTCTGTCTTACTAGCTCGCTATCACATTCACAACTAACAAAATATATCACTATGACAGACGAGGTTACAACTCCCTCCATAGCTCGCAAAATATACCATTATGGCAAGCAAGGTTACCACCCTCTGCATAGTTCACAAAAATATTGTTATGGCAGGTTACGAGCCATCCCCTGCATAGCTCGCAAAAATACCGCTATGGCAAACGAGATTACAATCCCCTGCATAACTCATCAAGAAATAAATTACAATGGCAGAGGAGGTTTCGAGCCCCTACATAGCTCCGAATTTATGGCAACAGCAGGCGAGGTTACAATCCCCTATATAGCTTAATGAAATGCATCGTTATTGTAAGCGAGATTATGACCCCCTACGTAGCTCGTCAACGTTTCGATATGGTAGTCGAGGTTCCGACCCACTACCCAACTCCCAATAATTTTATTATATTCAACTTAAATATTTGAATCAAGCAATAACCTACGAGCTACAGCTCAACAGCCTCACGACTTCAAGCCAGGTTTTATTACCATCTGTTTAAATGGTTTATTTTTCGGTTCACAGAGAGTTCCCAAACTTAGAAAAAGAAGATGCAGTAAAAATATAAAACAGTAAATGAAGTAAAGCAGACGAATTCAACACAACGAGGTAATTTCATTAAAAATGAGTTTAGAAAATTCTTTATAAAAATACCCCGTAAATCGAGGTGAACAAAACAATCAAGAGAGAATTCAAATGACGAGAAGTTCAATATGGCGAGCTACTCATTGCCCCCGTCATGGGTGGCTGATTTGTCGGAAGCTGCATCACTAGAGGTTGTATCTGTAGACTCTGCGACCTGATCATTAAAGGTCCTAATAGGTATCTCTATTGCTAGAGGAAGTGCGTTTGAAACAATTGGGGACGAAGCGACTTCTGCCTTTAATCTCTCCACCTCCAAGAGTCCCACCTCACCAAAAAGTGAAAAATCTAGTTCGGGATGGGCCTCCCATAGAATGAAGAGGAAATTACTACATGTATTTGATTCAGCCTCCTCTCTAACTTTAACGATTTGTATCTCCGCCTCTTCCTTGACCTTGGCAACTTCCTCTGTCAAAAGAGCAACCTTCATATGAGCAGCATCTGTGTAATGTTCAGCAGCCTTAGCTCATTGCAATGTAGCCTCAGTTTGTTGTTTAGCAGCTTTAGCCCACTTTTCTACAGCTTCAACCTGCTTTTCGGTAGCCTTAGCTCGTTGCAAGGCCTTCTCCAGCTCGCTTCTTACCTTGCTCAATTCCCTTTTGTTGTGAAGGAGTTTGGCATTGAGGCGCGATCTTATATTTGCATGATCACTCTCTTCACGAATCAGAGCTTCCTTATTCTTTTTCTTAGCTGCTTCAGCCTCCATCAACTTTACCTAAAAAATTTGTTGAAATCTTGTGGCTTTCTCGACCTCTACAGTTAAGGACTTGAGCTCGTCCTTCGTCCTTCGTCCTTCATCTTCTCTAACTCATCCTCAAGCCTTTTTCTCTTGTTCGCAAAAGTGTTAACTTCTCGCCTCTGCTTCATTGTCCTTAGTGTACCTGAAATGCGACAAGTTACTGTTTGGTCAAACAATAATGTGAGAAAGGCAAAGGGAAATGTCAATTACCATCATCTCATGGCGAGCTATGAAGTCGGATATATGCCTTCACCCCATAAAGTCTCATTATCCACGTGCCAAGGGTCGTTCAGCATAATCTCGGACTAGTGGTTGAGGAAGGATTTCAGGTATTTTCTTCCTAGCTTATTTTCGGGTTGAGCCCGGGTTTGTGGTTTAGTTCTTTTCTTCCCGACCTCTGTGACCTCAAGCTGCTTACCTTTGTCCGTACGATGTCGCTTGACTGAGGATAGACTGGGCATGGACTTTTTTTTTCCTCCCCCGCTTGAACCAGTTTGAGTCTCACGAGAAGGAGTTTCAGATTGAACTTCACCCACCTCTGGTTGTGAGGTGAGGGTTTGGGCTTGTAGAGGAACTGTAGCCGGTGCCGAGGGGGGCACTTCGCTTGGAACAGCAGCTGGAAGAGCTGCAAGCTAGATAGGACGTTTTGGAAAGACCTATCGAGCAACAGCTGAAAGGGCTGCTAGTTGGACAGGGCGTTTTGGAGGAGCTTGTTGAAGGAGAAGCTTCATCATCCTTGAAACTTGTCGAGGAGCAGGAGCTAAAACTACTTAAGGAATAGGGGCAGCCTCTACTTTACTAGCTGCTTCAAACACAGAAATGAGCTCAAACTCTTCCCTGCTGCCTATATTTCTCTTGTTGTCCACTAGCTCATTGTTAAGAGGAGAAGCTGGCTTATAGGCCCTAAGGAGGTCGTCGTCAAGTGCGTTGCTAAGTCTCGCCTCAATTGAATTTGAGAGCACCTTTAGAATCTCCTTCTCGTAGTCAGTGAGAATGGGCTTATCTCCTTTCAAGTTTGCGAGGTGAAACGAAAAAGGTAAAAAAAAAAAAAAAAATCCCCAGCTCGTAAATGTCTTTCCTTCTATCTACCTGAGCTGAGAGTAAAGGAGAAGTTGTAGAGCTCCTTAAGGAAAGGACAGAAAATATAAAACCAACTCAACTTGTAATCGCCTACGTTGGACTTATCTTTCACATTGCCTCGAGGCAAGAGACTTTTGTAGTCTGACTGACGAGTTGCGAGATAGTAGATTCCATCTCGTATTCTATCTTTTATGCCTTCGACACCTTTGATACTATAGAGGTAGCTTAGGACTTTTTAAGTTAGGGGAGGGAGGCCACTCTTGACAAAGACTAAGACCAGTGATATAAGTTGCGAGTAAGAGTTCGGGGTTAGCTAAAAGGGGCTAAGTTTCAGCTTATTCAAGAAATCAATAAGGTAAGCAGGGATCGAAAATTTGAGTCATGCTTAAGATGATGAGTGCTAATAGCGTTGAACCCTAGAGGAGGATAAGATGCGTGGTCGCTGGATTTAGGGAACATCACGCGACATCCCTTGGGAAGGTGATACTGTAAAACAATTCCCCCCATCTCTTCGTATGTTATCTTAGAGATATGGTGTATAAACACCTCGCTGCTCGCTGCTCCTTAGCGACTTGACGAGACATTTCAAGGTCTGCCCGAGCTGCGAACCCCTCAATGACCTCGTCGCTCTGAGAAGTCGCTCCCCCAACAGTGTGTACTCCACCCGAAATGAGCTCTTCCGAGCTGAATGAATCATTGTCTCCTACTCTGTGTGATTGGCATGCACAACTTGAAGACATCTACACATGAAAGGGTTCAATTAGGTTTTTGCTATCAAGCCATGCCTAAAAATCCTAAGTTTCTTACTAAAAGGCTTCCTAGTTTACATATCGCAAATGCCACACAGATTGCTAAAGTTATGGGGGACTTAACCTATAGGAGAATGATCTATAGGCTAACGACCTATAGATATCTCATCCTACAGCTCGCATGCATAAATGTCACAAACAGTAAATAGGTCGCAAATGACCAAGCAACAAGATCAAATCAACAAGAAACGAAAAATCGCAATCAACAACAAAACATTCAACATCAGGAACATGAAGCATTTAGTCTTATTTCAAACCCAGAAAAAACACAATGTACTCAAACAATGGAAACAAGCCAAAAAACTAAAAGCTCAAAGATCGAAAATGAGAACTTACTGTGAATCCTTGCCAAAAGATAAAGAATTTGATCAATAAGAATGTGGAATCTAAGAAGAGCAGACGCTAAAAAGTAGTATGGAGTAAGAAAGAAAAAAAAAGTGATTCGACTGCTGGAATCAAAAATAACAAAACAAAAAGAAGATGAAAGGGCTCTATCTATATATAAGGGCGGTAGAGTCCGTGCCTTAACCGTTCGATCTAAGAGCTATATAATCGCTTTATATCCAACGATGCAATGCTAGTTATGACTTTTGTAATCATGAGCCATCAGTTGAGAAACGTGCACATTAAATGCGCGTGGCACGAGACGGCCAGTTGAGCTATCACTTGAACCATCGCCACGTGTCAAAGTGATGGAATGGAATTTGAAAACGGGTGGGACGATAGAACGAGTCGTGTCAGCTTTTATCAGCAAGCTTAAGCTCCCAGTTCGTAGAATGCATTGAGAGTTGGGGGGCTGATGTTATAGGTATATTTTGAGTTGTGTAAATAGGTTGGTAAAAGCCTGGTAGAAGCCCAATAAGTTGATCTAATGAAATAACCCAATAGATGAAGACCTGGTTCACCAACACCCAGCTTGAGCAAGCTCTCAGTTTACGATAACAAACTCGCATTGCCACTATTGCTCTCAGGTCGCTAGCCAATCATTATCCAACTCGCTCTATACATAGCTCGTTGCTTAGAATAAGGTCTAGCTCGAGGTTGTCTAAGGCTATTTTTAACTCGCAGATTGCATAACTCGTTAAGGAAATCTTCCAGAAAGGCAATAACCTAAATCACTCGTGATTTTACCACCAGAGTTAAAAATAAATTTAAATTCAAATATTGATAGAGTTAATCCCTGATTTAGCGGAACTGATCCCTGATTCGGTACTAACTAATTTTGGAAGGTATAATTAATGCATGATTCTTTTCTGTTTTATTTTTACTAAAATTGTAACACCCCTCCCTATAAATAGAGACTGAAAATTCATTGTAATGGACATAGAGAAATAGTATACTGTGACTCTGCCAAAATTATCAGAGAACACAGTCGTGGACATAAGTAACGTTCTAGCCGAACCACGTAAAAACACCGACGCAATTTCTATTCTTCCTCTGTCTCTCTTGTTTTCTTCTTGTTTTTCATTTATTGTAGGTATTGGGTTTGAACTTCAGTCAACCAGATTCCATTGTCGACTTCAATCCTATCTAATTCCACTTAATTCTATCTTATTCAATGCCATACCTCAAACGTGGCCCTTAATGTAGGTAATAGGGTACAATGGGAAAAAAGTTGTGTACTTATTTAAATAATAATTTTTCAAGAAATATTGAATTTATTTTTATTATTTTATACAATATCTGTGAAGGTCTTATTGCAATAAAATCACTCAAAAAAACATATGTAGAAATTCTGAAGGATTCAATAATTAAATTTGAAAAGAATTCAAGGATTGAGAATCTACCTAATAGTTGATGCACATACAACTCAAAATTAACAAGAAGATTTTCTTGTACCCCAACTGCATTACACTAAGACTTCATTTGATATAACTTCTCCAAGTAGATATTTTAGAAGTAGATATTTTAAAAGTAGATCTTTTGGAAATAGATCTTTTGAAAGAAAGTTATTGATTGTTTGGTTGTCAATTGAAAAAAGCTCTTTGAAATTATAGACTGTTTGGTAAAATTATTTTTAAAGTACTTTTAGATTGTTAATTTATCAAAAAGGGTATGAGGGAAATGAGTAGTACATTCATTCTAGGAATATAATGACTTCAATCTTAATCATAAAAAATTAATCAATCAAACAATCAATGATTATTAGATGTAAGTATATTTTCAAAACACATATTTTCAAACCAGTTGCAAATTGTAGTATGTATATATATATATATATATATTAATGAATCAATAACAAAACCAATTGCATTATATTTATATATAACAAATATGTATATATATATATATATATCAATGAACCAATAACAAAACCAATTGCATTATATATATAACAAATATGACATATAATATTTATGACAATAAATGTTAAAAAAAAAATTGCAATAAAAAAACACAAAATATAGAAAACTTATTGGTTAAATAGGAGTTCTCAAAAGTTTTTGTAAAATAAAAAGTAAATAAAAATGGAGTCTATGTGTTTATATTTATAAAGAAAGTGTAATAGGATTATAAAAGTATAAAGATATTAATAAAATAAAATAGGGATATAATAGACATTTTAATTTTTTTAAAAAAAGCTCAAAAAGATCTATTTGGAGAAACTCAAAATTTGTGCTTCTCCAAGTATATATTTTTTAGCTTTTTTAATTCCCTAAAAGCTTTACTGGATGTCAACTAAACGACGTAAAAATAATCAAGTAGAGTTTTTGACATTAAAAAAATATTTTTAGTCAGTAGATAAGCTGTACCAAACGTACACTAAGTCGTTTTTTTTCCTACTATGTATTTCAATCACCAAAATCTTTCCAGTTATTTTTGGAGTAACAAGTGAAAAAGAATGTGGACTAATTTCGTTCATGTTATCGTTTTTAAGATGATGTTTTTGAAAATTATCTTTAAAAAGGAAAAATATATATATTAAAATGACGTTTTTAAAAATATAATGTGTTTGGTTAAATTTATTAAAAGTTATTTTTGGAAATTGAAAATGATGCAAAAGTGTTTTTTTTTTTTTATTTAGCAAAAATGAATAAAATAATTGTTTAAAGGAAGAAACAGTTGTTTGTTTCGAAAATTTGTTTTAAAAATGATAAAAAACATTAATTTTTTTTCCTTTTTAGTTATAATTAAAAGAAATGTTGCTTGGTTTTTCAAAAATATATATTACAAAACATACATTCAAACACTTTTTTTTTCTTATTTTTTATTTTTGAAAATAAAAAATCATTTTTAAAAATGGTTTGAAACACCACCTTAGAATTCGTTTTTCTTCTTTTTCCTTGATTGAGAAAGAGACAAGCAATACGAGAGAAGCAAACAGGCTAGGAGTGAACCTTATATATATATATATATATATATATGTGTGTGTGTGTGTGTGTGTGTGTGTGTATGTATATAAACTTAAATTTGTTAGACATATATTCTTTGAAATGCTTTTTTTTTTAGTTTAAAAAAGATTTTTTTTTTTTTTTGGTCTATTACAATGATTGAAAAAAAATGAAATGCATCCCTAATTAATTTTGGTTACATACTATACAAAGACAAAATGCACCAGTTATGCTTTTGTTTTAATTAATTAATAATAATATTAAGAATAATAGTAACAATAAACTTAAGTAAAATGATAATGTTATTTTTTAAATAAATGTTGTAAATTTATTTGAGTGATCTAAATTTGAAATTATATTTCATAATTCAATTTATTTTGAATTCTTAATGCTAGCTAAAATTTTGTTATCACATCTAATATTTCGTTGTGGACCTAATTTTAGATTCAATAACAAACCCTATGCGTCTAAATCACATCACACAATAGGATAGATATTAAATCAATTAACCCATAGAATTGGACAAATTGATTCTTTAAAATTAGATCAGGGATTTGACCTAACTCTAACCCAAGTAAATGCAAGCACGAATTCTCAAAAAGCCAAAATAATTTAGAATTAAATCACCGAATTGACTTGAACTCTAACCTAACCAATTATAGTATTGATATTTATAAAAGTCAAAAACACAAGATATTTGCTTTACAAAAAAGCGAGAATTTTATCAATTCTTCAAAGCCAAATGTCGACGTTGATTTCTACTCAACGAGAACTCAAATCCCAATACCTGCAATCAATATAAACAAAACAAAAAACAAGAAGAATTGATGGCAAAGAACAAAGAGCAACACATAAAAGACAAAAGGTTTTTAACGTGGTTCAATGAGTGTGCCTACATCTACTGCTGTCTCTTAATAATTCGGCAGGGTGACAGTATAGTATTTCTCGTATACTCTGTTTAGAATAAATTCAGCCTCTATTTATAGGGAGAGAGGCGTTACAAGTTAGAAAGAGATAAAATAAGAAAAGAATCACAAATTAATTATGTTTCTTGATCGGTTGGAGTCAAATCAGTTAACTGCTCCATAAATCTCGAGATCACGTTGACTAAGTTCAAATTTGAATCTGTTTCTAATTCTGATGAGAGAATCACGATTAAATCGGGTAAATGCCTTTTCTAGACGATTTTCTTGTTTAACTGATCGTTAAGCTAGCTGTACGCTGTATTGAGCGATCTCAAGCTGTGCCTTGCTGAGTAGCAAGTTGCGTATGGAGCGAACTGCATTACAATCTGTAAACAATGTGATGCGAGCTCGCTGGTGAGAGCTGTAAATCTCGTATGGGCTTGGGATTAATAACTTGGAGCTCGTCTGTTGGGCCAATTTATTGGGCTTTTATTAGGCTTTTACCAGCCCATTTGGTGAATTCAGAAAATACACATACCATCAACCCCCTAGCTCTCAGTTCGTTCTGGGAATTGGAAGCAAGAGCTCGTTGGTAAAAGCTAACTTGAATTTGGTGTTTCGTGCCTTTTCAAATTCGAGCTATAGTCCTGTAAGCCCATAACACCTTCTGAAGCTCGTCTACCTACGCTCTTTTCTTTGCTTCCAGCTTCATCTTCAAAGTCTACTTTAAGATCTTATTCATAGCTTCAACTTGGCCATTGGCTTGTGGATGGTCCACTGCTGAGAAGCTTTTGACAATCTTCAGGTCGTTGCAAAACTTGAGAAACTGGTTGCTACTGAACTGGGTCCCATTATTTGTTACGATCTGCTGAGAAACCCCAAACTTGCAAATAATATTATTCCACACAAATTTTTCAATCTTTGTTGTAGAGATTTCTGCCAACTCCTTTGCTTCTGCTCACTTTGTGAAATAGTCAACTGCGACCACGACGTGCTTACATCTTCCACGAGCTGTTGGTAGAGGTCTAATCAGGTCCATTCCCTAAATTGTAAAGGGCCACGGACTCACCATTTGTTGGAGATAGGCTGGTGGAGCTCGTGAAACTTGGGCAAACCTCTGACACTTGTCACACTGCTTGACGAGGTCAATGACATTCTACTTCATAGTGGGCCAGTAGAAGCCCTGTCGAAGTGCCTTTTGAGCTAGAGACAACCCCCCAGCATGATTTCCATAATGGCCCTCATATATTTCTTTCATCACGATCTCACAGTCCTGGCTATCAATGCATCTCAAAAGTGGAGCTGAAAACCCCTTCTTGTACAACACATCATCGTAGATGCAATATCTTGCTACTCTAGCTCGCAAGCATTGTGCTTCCAATTTATCACTTGGTAGCTTTTCATCCTGCAAATAGCTCAAAATCGAACCTATCCAGGAATTAGGCTGCATAGTTATGGCCATTACTAAATTCTTCTCTTCTGTACTTGGAGCTGGCAGGAATTCTACTGGGATCACCCCAAGAAAATCTACATCTTGAGTTGTCGCTAGACGAGCTAATGCGTCTGCATGCAAGTTCTGAGCTCGTGAGATCTGCTTCACCTTGTACTTTTGAAAAGTACTTAGCATTTCATGAACTTTCTGGAGGTACATAGCCATTTTCGATCCTCTGGTCTGATACTCCCCTAGTATATGGCAAACCATGAGCTGTGAGTCATTGAAGACCTTTACTTAATCTTTCAGCTCGCATCTCCTTAGCCAAACGCAAACTTGCGAGCAGTGCTTCATACTCAGCTTCATTATTTGTAGCCTGGAAACCAAACCTCAATACACAGAGAATTTTATGGTCTTCAGGACTAATAAATATAATTCCAGCTCTAGCCTTCCGCTCGTTAGATGACCCATCTAAGTATAGCTCTCAGGTCGGACCTTTAGAAGATTCAGCTTCATCATCCGTAGGCCTTGTAAATTCTGCAATGAAGTCTGCTAGAGCTTGGGCCTTGATAGCCGTCCTTGGTTTGAACTGAATATCAAACTGTGCGAGCTCTACTGCCCATTTGAGCAAGCGACTTGAGGTATTTGCCTTTTGTAGAACCTACTTCAGTGGATACTGGGTGAGGACTTCAACTGTGTGGGCTTGAAAATAAGGTCGCAGTTTCCTCGATGCGACCACCAGGCACTAGACGAGCTTCTCCATTTGCGAGTATCTGGTTTCAGCATCCTGCAACCTTTTACTCACATAATATACAAGAAGTTACGTCTTCTCCTCTTCTCTTACTAAAGCAGCACTTAAAACTTGCTGAGATACTCCCAAGTATAAAATGAGCTTTTCTCCTTCTCTGAGCTTGTAGAGGAGTAGAGCTCGCCTCATATATTCTTTCAGTTGTTGGAAAGCTACCTCGCGTTGTTCAGTCCATTCAAAGCTTTTTACTTTCTTCAGAACATCAAAGAACGAAATGTATATATCTGTAGCCTTCAAGATAAACTTGCTTAGTGTTGCGGCCTGGCCATTAAGGCTTTGCACGTCTTTTACCCGGATAGGCAACCTCATGTCAATCAATGCCCTGATATTCTCTGGATTGGCCTCAATACCTCTACTGTTCACCATGAAACATCACCTCCAGGTCATGCCTATGATCACCCATTTGCTTGGACTTTACCAACATATCATCGACATAAACCTCCATGGTCTTCCCAATTTGCTCTTCAAACATTATATTTACCAAGTGCTGATAGGTCGCTTCTGTATTCTTTAGCTTGAAAGGCATCACTTTGTAACAGTTTAGGCCGCGGTCTGTCACAAACGAGGTATGCTCTTCGTCCTCGGGATTCATTGGAATCTAATTATAACCCGAGTATGCATCCATGAAGCTCAGGAGTTCATGGCTAGCTGTAGCATCCATGAGCTGTTCTATCCTCGGTAAAGGGAAGCTATCTTTTGAGCACACCTTGTTCAAATCGGTGAAGTCGATGCAAGTTCTTCACTTCCCATTTTTCTTTTTCACTAACACGGGATTGACGACCCAGGTCGAGTAATAAGCTTCTTGGATAAACTTGTTTGCCAATAGCTTATCTACCTCATTTTTCAACGCAAAGTAGCGCTCCTCTATCATCGATCTCCTCTTCTGGAGAACTGGCTTGTGGTGGGGGTCAATGTTCAGCCTATGCGACATGACCTTAGGGTCAATCCCCACCATGTCTTAATGGTTCCATACAAATACATCCAAGTTCGCCCTTAGGAAGTCAGCGAGCTGGACTCTTAATTCTGGAGCTAAATCTCTTTCCAGCTTCAGGCATCTTTTAGGATCTACCTCGTTGACTTGAACATCTTCTAGTTCCTCAACTGACCCAGTAGCTCGCTCTACATCCATTTTGCGAGGGTCAAGATCATAACTAACCCCCTTTTCAGTTATAACTCGTGGTTCGTCCCCCGAAACCACGTTCACTTTCTTCCCTTTTACACCCATCTTCACAGCATCCTCATGGCAGAGTCTGGCTAAGTGCTGCTCTCCCCGAATATACCCGACACCGTTGGGAGTTGAAAACTTGACTGTGAGGGTCCTGGTTGAAGTAATCACGTCCAGGTCATTCAATGAAGGTCTTCCCAGGACCACATTGTATATTGAGGGGCAGTCAATGATCAAAAAATCTATCAACACAGTAGCCTGGTGACCTATTTCCCCAAGCGTAAGTGGCAGCTTAATCTGACCCACTGGTACAACAACATCTCTAGTGAAGTCGTAAAGAGGCTCTAGGGACGGTCTCAATTGCTTTGCTCCTAGCCCTATTTGATCAAAACAGCTCCTGTACATTACATTTACCGAGCTTCCAGTGTCAATCATAATGCGTCGCACTTCTATGTTACTGATCTTAGCTTGGATGACCAGTGCATCATTGTGAGGTCAAACCACGCCTTTAGCATCTTCTTGAGTGAAAAAAATTTCATCCAAGGTCGTTCTTGCCTTCTTCGCAGGTCCCTCCGATCTACTGACCTACAAGGTATGATTTGCTTCTCGAACATACCTCTCGTGCGATCTGTTTGAAGCACTTGCAATATGGGGCCCTCCATGAATTGTAAAAATAGTTCTTACTGTAGGTTCATGTTCTGGCTCGAAAGCTTGCTGGGACTGCTGCTGTGTTGGCTATTGTTGCTGCTGAGGTCGTTGTTACGAAGGTCGCGAGTCTGCAGGTCTCACCACGTAATCTCTCAAGCGACCTCTTTTGATTAATCATTCAATGGCATCCTTTAATACCCAGCAATCTGAAGTATTATGCCCGACCTCGTTATGATAGATACAAAACTTACTCCTATCTCTATGCTGAACAGGGGCTCTCAGAGGGTTGGGCTTTCCAAAATCTTTCCTGTTTCTTTCCGCTATAAAGATCCTGTCTTGCGAGTCTGATAGGATACTATAACTGTCATAACGACCTTGACACTGAGGTCGCTCATTCATTGGCTCTCTCCTTGCCTTTTTAGCAATCTAATTGTTTGAGCCATTGCTTCTACCTTCTCCTTTGTTCCTACCATTATTCCTCTTTTTCGATTGGCTGGAACTGTCCGCTTCATTCTTTTGATTAGACTTCTTTGGGTTAAAGGTCTCTTCCCATCTGATCTCCTTTACAGCTCGCTCATAAAATTCTCCTAGGTCCTTCACTAGGGACTTATAAATGCTCTCATACAATTTCCCATCCTTACGCAGCCCGGCTGAGATCGCAGTCAAAATACTTTCATCTGATGGATTCTCAATATTTGCGACCTCGCATCTAAACCTGGAGATATAATCTTTCAACCACTCACCCTGACGCTGGAAGATGGTGGCCAAGTGGTAGGATGGTGCGAGCTACCTTCTCAATGCCCTATACTGGCTAACGAACTTCTACTGGTACTCTTCCCAACTTCTTATACTACAAGTTGGAAAATTCTTGAACCAAGTCCGCGGAATATCCCTTAAAGTAGTTGGGAATACGTGGTACTTCACCAGTGGGTTGTCTGTCTACAAATCCATCTGGATATTGAAGGCATCAAGGTGATCATAGGGGTCACTGTCCCCTTTATACTGCTGAATGCTTGGCACCTTGAATCTTAGAGGGAGAGGCTCTCAATCTCCCTGGTAAATGGAGTCCTTTCTCCGTAGTCCTTTCGCTGGTCTGGGGTATCAGGTCGCGTTTCAAGCTGTTGGACCCTCTTAAGAAATTCCTCTATCTGCGGGTCTTGGGGTCCATTTCTCCTCCTGCGATCGCGACCTAAAGAGTGGCGCTCTAGTTCATACCTCTTGCTCTCTCTAAACGAGCCACCAACTCGATGCAACCTTGCATGTCTCTCATCTACCTCATCCTCATGTCGAGATGTAGCTCAGACTCTATCATGACCAGCTTCTACTCGTCTGTTTCCATCCTGACTTACCATTATTACCAAACTCGCAGGGTGCACTTCTCTTTCTTCGTGAACGGGGTGACCTCCAGCTTTAGAGCGCAAATTAGAGGAGCGAGCTAAGCCGGTAGGTCATGACATCTCCCTTATTGACCTTTCGGGCGCTTGTATTGCTTCATGCTGCTGATACACCTGCCTCGGGCAGCAGCTTCGACAATAGGCACGTTTTGCGTCTGGGCTTGCACCAACAAATTGACAGTATCTGTAAGATGTCGAATTGTGAGCTCCAACGCTTCCTGTTTTTGGTGCCATGCTTGTAGTCCCTCGACTTGGGTGACTTAACGAAGAGGCAAGGGAGGCATGTCTGCTACACCACTAACTGCCTGGCCATGAGATGTGCCTGCTGTATGCATGGGTGAGTCTTCTACTGCCTACGTATTGCGCTGTTGTTGATTTGTCTGGGTCTCCGCTTGGTCAGCTTGTGAGCCCACGTATTTAGTTGCTTTTATTCTCGCCATTGCTGAAAATCAAAGAATTGAAACAAGACAGATTGTAGTCTGGGCCCTCGTTCTAACTCCAAAATGTTGACATTGATTTCTGGTCGACGACAGCTCAAATCCCAATACCTGCAATCAATATAAACAAAACAGAAAACAAGAAGAATTGATGGCAAAGAACAAAGAGCAACACACAGAAGACAGAAGGTTTTTAACGTGGTTTAGCGACTTCGCCTACATCCACGACTATCTCTTAATAATTCGGTAGAATGACAATGTAGTATTTCTCGTATATCTCTCTGTTTACAATGAATTTAGCCTCTGTTTATAGGGAGAGAGGCTTTACAAGTTAGGAAGAGATAAAATAGAAAAATAATCACAAATTAATTATGTTTCCTGATCGGTTGGAGTCAAATCAGGTAACTACTCTGTAAATCTGGAGATCATGTTGACTACTCTGTAAATCTGGAGATCATGTTGACTGAGTTCAAATTTGAATTTGTTTCCAATTCTGATGAGAGAATCATGATCAAATCGGGTAACTGCCTTTTCTAGAAGATTTTCTTGTTTAACTGATCGTTGAGCGAGCTGTATGCTGTATTAAGTGATCTCGAGCTGTGCCTCACTAAGTAGCGAGCTGCGTATGGAGCGAACTGCATAACGGTTTGTAAACAATATGATGCGAGCTCGCTGGTGCGAACTGTAGACCTCGTATGGGCTTGGCATTGATAACTTGAGCCTCGTCTATTGGGCCAATTCATTGGGTTGACTGATTGGGCTTCTATCAGGCTTTTACCAGCCCATTTGGTGAATCCGAAAAATACACATAACACCAAATGACATTGCATAACAACAATCTCAAACTAATCTCCTTTTTTTTTTTTTTTGAAAGAAAAACTAATCTCCTATTTATAGCTAATTAATTTTAACTTTTTTAGGAAACATGACTTCTTTAGAAAATAAAATCCTAAACCGAAATAAATTCTAAATTAACAAGAAGATAAATATTAATTAAAATAATGTATGTAACTAATCCTAAATTAAATGAAATTCTAATCCTGAAATAAATAAAATATCTAATTTAAAAGAATTAAAATAACTACAAAGGTTCTCATCATATTTTTAATTTAAATATAATTACATTTTATTTAGTATCCAATCCATTCATACACCAAATGCATGATTCAATATAATTTAGTTAATGCATCATATCCTATCTAATTCAATTTAGTTTACCAAAACCACTTTACATCTATGCTTGAAAATTTGTTTCCATGACACTAAAAAATATTATATCTATTTTTATAAAAATGAGAAAATACTTTCATATGTACATCTTGTGCGCTCTAACACCGATGATTAACCAAAGGTGAATGTGGATATGTTATGTGCATTTTCTGGATTAAGCATTTGGGCTGGTAAAAGCCTAATAAAAGCCCATTAAGTCAACCCAATGAAGTGGCCTAGTAGACGAGACCCAAGTTATCAATGTCAAGCCCATGCGAGCTCTACAGCTCGCATCACATTGTTCATAGGTCGTTATGCAGTTCGCTCCATATACAGCTCGCTACTCAGCAAGGCATAACTCGAGATCGCTCAATACAGCGTACAGTTCACTCAACGATCAGTTAAACGAGAAAATCTTTCAGAAAAGGCAATTACCCGATTTGATCGTGATTTTCTCATATGAATTAGAAGTTAATTCAAATTTGAACTCAGTCAACATGATCTCGAGATATACAGAGCAGTTTCCTGATTTTGCTCTAACTAATTAGGAAGTGTATTCAATGTGAATTTCTTTTCCTTTTCTATTTTGACCTAAATTATAATGCTTCTCCTCTATAAATAGAGGCTGAATTCATTGTAAACAGACATACAAGAAATAATATACTGTCACTCTATCGAATTGTGGAGAGACAGTCGTGGACATAGGCGCACTCGCTGAACCATGTTAAAAACCTTGTCTTCTTTGTGTTGTTTTTGGTTCTCTACCCTTTTTTATCTTTCTCTTTGTTGTTTGCTTTGTTTGAGATTGATTGCAGGTATTGGAATTTGAGCTCTCGTCGACTAGAAATCAACGTCGATATTTTGGCGCTAGAGGATGGGCCTAGACTGTAACCAATTTTGTTGCAATTTCTTCATTGAGCGCTATGGTGAATGAGACACAGTGGTTCATACCCGAGTTCGATAGGGCCCAGCTGGACGTGAACTACAACTATAACCACGAGGCGGTGCAGGAGGAGCTAGTGGCTGGAGTGGCTAGTGGGACCACGTGTTTGTGGTGCAAAACCCGTATGCCATGACTCGGGTAATGGACAGGATCCGAAATGGGGTGTTGCTGGTTTCGGATCTGGGTCGGGCTCCTACAATCAAGGATGTTTTGATCCCACACTCGCATCGGATCACGACGTATAAAGGATCTGTTGGCATTGAAAATCCTAAGACTTTGTTGCTTTTCAGAGGAAATCGGTTCCAAAAAGGCATAGGTGAGATTATAGTCATTTTCAAGTGCAGGATCCGAAATTTCTAATTCATATATGATTCTAACTGTAAGCTCATGTTTCACCAATTTAACAATAGGTAATTTTCAGAAAACATATAAATATTTATGAAAGGACCTTTTAAACAAAAGTATATATAGGAAACTAAATTAAATTTTATCATAGAAGCTGGTGAAGGAAAATATTTTAGGTTGAATGCAGTGATTTTGTTGAGATTGTACAATATTTTTTAAAAAAATATTAGAATTATAATAATTTTACTGATATGTCATGATTCTAATAATCACATCAAAGTCTCTAATAAAAATGTTTAAGATGGTATCAATTTATTTTCCCTTTTTTACTTTGGATGGTATCAATTCTACTATGAATGCAGTTGATTTTAGATTTCTCTAAGGCTTTATTAATTTGTGCAGGAAGGAGAAGTTCGTGATATGCTGTCCAGAGTTCTTGAAAATGAAGACGATATCATCATAAGACACGCATCGTTTTCAAAGGAGGGTCAGCTGGTGGCTTCTCAAGGGATGCATTCATCCAAGTTTTGCCTGCATCTACAGGTACCATGAGGGACGTAGCCAGAAATTTTCTTTAGATGGGTTAGAATAAAATTTTTAAATGAATATCGACATTATGAAAATATTTTATAAATTAAAAAAACATATATATACCTAATTAGAGAAAATAATTAAAAATATATATATATACATAGTTAAAAAATATGTATATATAACAAGTCTTACTTTTGCTTGCATCCTGCAGGTACCACCAAGGACATAGCCAGAAATTTTCTTTAAGTGGGCTAGAATAAAGTTTTTAAACGAACATTGACATTATGAAAATATTTTATAAATTAAAAAAACGTAAATATACCTAATTAGAGAAAATAATTAAAATATATATATATACATAGTTAAAAAAGATATAACAAATCTTACTTACTCTTTAAAAGTCATATTATAAATAAAAAAATAAATAAAAGTAAAAAGATTGATCCAAATATAAAAGAAACATGAAATGTAAGTAAAATTAGATAACAATCAAATGTAACTAAAGATATTTAAATAATTAAATTTATCAAATATTAATTATAGCATAATAATGCTATTACATCAATAATCTTTCATTTGTTATACATAGACAATCTATATTTTGAGAATTATAATTTATAATTATTACCACACTTTAAATTAAAGAGTGCATTAGGAAAAAAAAATTAAATTTAAATAATATATTATTCAACTAATATTATGATAAAAAAAAAAACAAAGCGTGAAAAATTTAAGTAAAATTTTAGTACAATATATGAAATAAAATAATTAGATATGCAATATTTTAATAGAATTATAAATATAAACAACAAAAATATATATATAATAGGTTTGAAATAAATATGTATTTAAAAGAATTCATAAATATATATTTTAAAATAAATATAATTTATTATTGTAATTTTTTTAACAAAGTGGCCTAGCGTAGAGTGAAGTCATATGCTGTAAAACTTGAATTATAGTTACCCTAAGATTTTTAATCAATATAATCATTTATATAAACTATTCAGATTCATAATAAAATAAACCAACAATGATCATATCTAAATTTTTCTTAATTAAAAATTATAATAACCCTAAATTTTTAAAGAAAATAACCACTCAAATTCATAAATTTCACAAAATAATATATCTAATTTGGAGACCAATTGTTGATGTTAACACAAAGATGGAATGAAACCACGTCTAATAATGTAAGTTAATAATAAAAATTAGTACAAATTTTAACATTAAATAAAATAATTATATATAAAATTCTTAAAATACATACATAATATGGAGAATATGAAGAATGGAGTCAATAAAAGCTATCTTTTGTTTGTTTCCACCATATATTCAAGTGAAAAAAAAAAAAAAAGAAATTGAAATGGATTGGAAATAAAATCACAAAAAATTAGGGCAAAACCAAGAAGTTGATGACCATTGACCAATCAAAGTCAATGGATCAAAGCAAATTGGTATGGTGTGGTGCTCAGCTACACTGCACAACAAAAATATTTTAGAGGAAGGGAAGGATATGCATGGACTATGGTGAAATTAACATTAGAAGCCAAGAGATTTTGTTTGTGAAAATGGTGCGGTATGCTGTCAAGTGGCTATAGGAGGAGACCATTTAAAAAATTTTATCAAGGAACTGTTGTAAGTCTTTGGAATTGGGCCAGCCAATGTGTTTTGGGCTTGAGACAACTAAAAATTTTTTATCAAGGGCCAGGTACCAAGGCTGCTATATGTCTTTGAAATTGGGCCACCTAGTGTGTATTAGGCTTGGGTAAGTGTTCATAGTAAAGTATAAGCCTAAAGGGCAATTCAGTAATATTTTTAAAATTTTTTCAAATGGGCTAGGGTAGCCTTGAGCCCAACCTAGCCCAAACATAGCTCCGTCCCTAAGTACCACTCCGGCTTCCTGCAGACTCTTTGACGCCATAGTTAGCCTGTGTATCCCTATCGTAGTCAATGACAACATTAAATTGCCTTTTGAAGACGTCGTTATTTATAGCAAGATTGCTATCTTTGTGAATTCCTCTTCTACTGTGAAACCAAGGTTTCTAGTTAGAATGCTCAAAGACAAATCTACAGAGAGAATTCTTGAGTATCAGCAGGAGCTAAAATCGGTAAGGAATGCTATCGTTATCTTTTGTTCCAAAGCTTTTTGTTTCATCTCCACTCTTGATATGTTAATGGAAGCAAATATCGATACTACCTTGATATATTATATTTTTAAAACTTTGGTTACTGATATAGAAAGCACTATTGAGTTAATTAGTGGCAATACTTTTGGTGAATAATGCTATACTTTTTCAATATTTTTTTTTCATTTTTTTTTAAATAATGTGATAAGCTGATTTATAATAATTACTTTAATGATAGGATGCTATATTGATGAATAATACTTTGGTTATTGATATAGAAAGCACTATCGAGTTAATTAGTGATAATACTTTTGATGAATAATGCTATACTTTTTTAATATTTTTTCATTTTTTTTTCAAATAATGTGATGAGTTGATTTACAATAATCACTTTAATGATATGATGCTATATTGATGATTTGATAATTAAAAACAAGCTTGCCACATTATTTTAGTGATACTTTTGGGTACTATAGTAATTTTCTGTGGATTTTATTGTTTTCAATCATATGCTATGTCATATTAGTGATGTAGACTAATATGTTGCATGTTGAATGCATGGTGACTAGGTAAGGCGATACTTTGACTACAATAAGGAACCGGATGGACTAGTGAATGAAATTTGGCGTCAAGTTTCGCAAATCTTCCGTTGATTAAGCTAATGATTAATCAAGACAAATGACTTGTCTAGAGAGATTCAAATAAGCGAGATTGTTCTTGTCTTTGCTCAAACGCTGCTAGCATAATTAGACCCATCGTTTGGCTATAAATGATGCCTCTACACCTGCAGAAGAGTTCGCCTAGCTATTTGCTTCTTTAGGGTGTATTTGGTCCATGGATGGATGATTTTTCATTGAAAAACAATTAGTGCAACATATCTAGTGAGTCTGTATGAAAAGAATTTGAAACTACTTGTATTGCTTCCATGGTCGATCGTTTTTATGCACTTATTGAGGTTGTTAAATTTATTTCATCAAATTTTATTACACACATGGTAACTATATGTTTACTAGCCTTACCGGGTTGTCTTCGGAATAGATTGAGAAGGTGGATAGTGGAACTTTTTGTAATATTTATTATATTGAGACTCTTAACTTTTGATATGTTTCCAAGTTCATTTCTTGTTTAGAAAATATTGATGACCTAACGAACAAAAAGGGCCTAAATTTAGAGAGTTAATATTTTTCCCTCAACTTATTGTTTTTAACATTTGATGAGTTCAAATGGGTACGTGGTTAGACAAAAATGTCATTTGAAAAGGAAACTAACTTCATCTTCTCCAATCTCTTTAAGAATCGCTCTTCGTCTAATGTTTTTTCTAACAATTTTTCTTTCTTTTCCATCCGATATCTCTTTTATTTTATTTTTTTCTTCTTTTTCAAGAAGTGATCAAATATGCAATTCGGCAAATGTGTAAGAGTTCCTATTGTTAGTAACGCAGAAAAGTTGTTGTGATTTACAATAGATTTTCTACTGTTATTCAAGACAAGAACTACAAATTTATAGAATATAGAATTGTATTTTGGGCGAGAAGCGCTCCTCGTTAGAGAAGGTAGAAGAAGAATAAAGATTGTCACATGTCAACCTTAAGTCTTAAAATATTATAGTTTGATAATATCCTATCAGCTTTAATTTTTTGGGTTCAGTAGCAATTAATATAGTATCAGAGTTTGGAGGTATCTGGTTTAAACCCTTTCTTTCCCCATTTATCTCAAATTCTTATTAAACATGTTATAATGGTAGGATGTGTTTAGCATGCATTCAAAATTTATCAATCTGTTTATATTACATGTGAGGGAACGTGTCACGTGTCACTTTCAAGTTTTAAATACTATAGTTAGACCCATTCTTATCAATCTAAGCTTTTGGATCTGATGGTAATTAACAAAGATGAAGGATAAAAAAAGAAGGAAAAGGAATAAGAAAAAGGAAAAATACAAAGGAAGAGGAAGAAGAAGAAAGGAAGAGGAATAGGAAGAAAAGAAGAAAAAAATAAAAAAGAAGAATATCGATGGGTGACTTTGGAAAAAAAAAAAAAGAGAAAGAGAGAGATTCTAGTGGTGGAAGCGATCGTAGAAGACAATCGGAAGTTGAAGAGAAGGAAAAGTTATTTATTGTTTTAAAGAGTAATTTTATCTAAAAAATTATTCCTTGGGACTCAAATGTTAAAAATATTGAGAAGAGATAAAATATAAACTCATTCTCCATTTGTACCATCTAGTGACACTTTTGTATAGTAAAATCCTACTATTAACTGAGTATTGGTTTTGACTTTAATTGAGTATATTTGATATGTTGACTAAAAATTTATTATTCTAATGTCAAAATCCTTTTGAAATCTCATTTTCCTTGGTTTGGTGCCAACTTGAACTCTTTTAAATTTTACACTTCGTCTCTTACCACAAGTAGTTATGCACTTTTTAATCCTCGAAGAGGTAGAGATTCAATTCCCATATATATTATAGCTTGGGTGGGTATATATCCCTTGTTGTGAGAGTAGTTATTTCTCGTTTATGCCCATTCAATGTCATTTATAAAAGAAAAGTGCAATTTTTAGATTTATTTGAAAATTCTTTTCTTTTTTTTTTTTTGAAATAAAAATTCTTTTTGAATTTTATTTTTTAAAAATAATTTGTCGTAGGAGGGGTTGAAGAACATACTGAAAAAGGCTTGCAATGAGGATGAAAAGGATGCAAATGATTAAGGTTTGCTTGATAAGATTCGTGCTGAATGAGTGAGAGAATTTTAAGTTTTGTTGTGTAATTTTGTTTTTGTCTATCTCTAAGGTTTGCTTTGTAACTTTGTTTTTGTTTGTTTCATAGTCCAACCTATTCTCATTTTCCTTTTCACCATCTCTATTTTCTTTTCTTTTCTTTTTTTTTTTCTTTTTTTAACTAATTCATATTACAAGAACGGGCAATACAACTGAAACCTTCTGGGGTAAACATTAAGGCACAGACTAGAACAAGCTTTTAGAAACTAGGAGGAGGAGAGACCCACACAAGTGGGTAAATGCCACAACCTAAACCTAGACAAAGGTGGGAAATGTAGGTTGAACCCTACACTCAAAGGAGAAACAAGGGGGTGGTGCCAACTTCACCAACTTTTGTTAGAGATATTTTGGACGTTTATTACTACAAATTGTTTATAATTTTTAGGGTTTAAATTTTTATTTGTGATGATAAGTTAGGGTTATTATCTCTTTGAATGCTTTATATGTTCATGATCTTAGGTTCTTAATTTTGTTTATGTTTGTGTTTAGGTGCCAAAATGCCCTAGTTCATTTGTGAAGATTTGTTGGTTGTTGCTAACAGTCATTTATACACACATACATACATATATATATATATATATATATATACACGCATGTATATATTTTAAACTTGTGATAGTTATTGCTAGCTTCCAATTTTCTTTTATTTTTTTAATAATTTATTGCAAAAGTTACAAATTGCTTTTTTGGATTTTTGTTGCAACACGTGTGTTTTATTTGATAATAATAAATCCATTACAATTTTACATGGTTCTTATAAATTGTTTATTTTCATGGTGTCTAGATATGGATAGAGGCAAATTTTGCTTAATTTACTTGCCACAGAGCTTCAGACACAGATGTTGTGCATTTCCATTTTATTAATTGCAGCCTTATATTTCGCAGTTGCAAGACACCACAATAAGTACTTGCTTGTAAATCTTACATTTGCCAGACACGAGACACGGATTTCATTTTTAGATAGTGTAATAGGTCAAAGCGATAACAAGTGTCCGAATCAATAACAAAGGATGGATAAGAGAACATTTGGCCTTTTAGAAATACTTCGTTTCATTGTAGTGGTGGGTTACAATCCGATGGTCTTGTGAGTATAGACAAGCAAGTTTGTTTGTTCTTACATATACTTGCTCATCATGTAAAAATTCGTAATATGCCAAATAGATTTATTGGATCTTCTGAGACAGTTAGTAGGTATTTCAAAGCTGTTTTGAAAGCTAGCTGTATTAAGATTACATGATGTTTTACTTGCACCCATGAGATGTGGGAATGGTTTAAGGTTTGTTTTTTAACAATTAAAAATAAAAGTGTCATAGATATTTTGAACGTTTTCTCATTTACAAAATGAGTATCTTTTGGTAGAATTGTTTGGGAGCATTAGACGGGACATACATCAAGGTCCATGTACCTAGTGTTGATCATCCAAGATATAGAACAAGAAAAGGTTAAACTGCAGCAAATATATTAGGAGTACGTTGCTATGATATGATGTTAATATTTATATTTTTGAGATATGAGAGTTCAGCTTCAGATTTTAGAGTACTTCAAGATGCTATAAGTAGGCCAACCGGGTTGAAAGTTCCAACCGGTAAGATGAGTGTTAGAAATAAATTTTTTTTTTTGGATAATTTACTAAAAAGGTTTTCTAATTTATTGAACTATTTATTAAATATTTTATTTATGTTTGAAACCGATAGGATATTATTATCTTATAGATGTTGGGCACACAAACGGTGAAGGATTCCCTTGCACCATATAGAGGAACAAAATATCATTTATCTATTTTGAGAGAAGGATGTGTTCCCCAAAACCATGAGGAATATATTAACATGAACCATGCATTAGCAAGAAATGTGATCAAACGTTGCTCTGGCCTTCTCAAAAAACGTTGGGCTATTTTGAGGAGTCCATCTCACTACAAGAAAACAGGCTATTTATACCGCAGTATCCATACCGGGCATTAAAAGCCCGGTATGGATAATATTTATTTTATTTAAAAAAAATTAAATTTAATTATCCATACCGGACATTTATGATCCGGTATGGATAATCATTTTTTAATTTAAAAACATTGATTATCTATACCGGGCCCATGATTGCCCGGTATGGATAATATATTAATAAAAATAAAATATTTTATTATTTATACCTGACGCCTGACCCGGTATTGATAAAATTTTTATATTTTTTTAAAAAAATCATTTTAGTATCCATACCGGACCATAAAGTGTCCGGTATGAATATCAGAATAACCATACCGAATGTTATTGGCCCGGTATGGATACAAGGATTTTTATTTTTATTTTTTAAATATTATTTTAGTATCCATACCGGATCCATTAATGGGTCCGGTATGGATAAGAGTGTATATATAAAAAAAAAAAAAACCCTACAGCCCCCATTTTTCTCATCCACTTTCTCTCACTTCAACACTCTCTCTCACATCTACTCTCTCACACATCAGCCCAAGTGCCATCCAAACCCTAGCCCCCATGGCGTCGCCGTTCTTGCACGCCGCCGGACATTCACCGCCAGTCGTCGTTCTTCTTCTTCCCTTCTTCTTCTCCATTTCTTCTTCTTTTCGCTGCGTGTCCACTCTTCTTCCTCGATCTGTTGCCTTCAGCTGCCGCACCGTTCATCTACGCCGTCGCCATCCACTCCTCTTCACCGATCTACTACCTTCTTCTTGTTCCCTTCACGTTTCCACTGTCAACGCCTTCTTCGCTTTGCTTCCTTTCATCCATTGTTTCTAATGGTGTTAATGGTTTCCTTGGTTGTTTCTTCAAGTGTTTTTAAATGGTCTTGCAGGTTTTCCATGGAATAGGGGATGCTCTGTATGCACTGCGAAGAGCTGTTAATGGTCTTGCAGGTTTTTGTTGCTTCACTAAATGTTAAACGTGATGTTTTTGTAATTGGAATCAGGAATAAATTATAGATGTAATGTGTTTTTTGTGATTGGATTATAAAGTTTGATTTTTAATTAAGGGGATGATTTATTTGAGTGAATTAAAGGGTATGTATGGATTTTGAGTGTGTGTAGGTTGCCGAGAGGTCAGAGAACACGTCCAAGTAGCATCTGCGACTGGGTGGTTTGGGGTTTTAGGGGCAAGTAATGTACACTGTGATTGGAGAACACATTTCGTTGCCATTAAAGAGCTCAACAGAGACTGCTTGTAGGTATCACTTGTACTTTATATTCTTATTATGGTGGGTGAGTTGTTGTTTGGTGATGCAATTGGTGAATACTTTATGTTTCCAACGTTGTGTTGTTTGTTTGGGAATATTTTGAAGTAGGCTTCTGTAATCTATTTGAGAAATGATGTTTTAATTATTCCTAATGAAAGATTTGATGGAAACTATATTTTAGGTTTTAATTGACATAATATGTTTTCCCATAAGAGCAGCAATGTATATAGTAAATGTTGTGTCCAGGTCTGTGTACCTTGAATTGGTCGAGAGATGTAAAAAAGTTATAGCATTCAATTTCGATTTATTTTTAATCTATCACAACTTTTTTGTCATTTATTTATTATAATTTTGTTTGAATCCTTTTTTCTTGTGTGCTACATGGGTTCAAATTTTACTTATGTAAGTGTTGTTGCCCAGAATTTTTGATACTTGAACTAAATTGTGTGCACAGGATGTGTGTTGTAGGTGAGGCCTGTTAAGTTCAGTTTATAGTTACTGCAATTGAAGATTTCAATTCTCATGTGTTGTCACCATTTATAGAAACCTGAAGAACACTTGAAGCTTGATTTTTTTGGCAGTTTGAGAATATAATCGGAGGCCATTTATTGTCATGTACAACTGATATATGTAATCATGTGAAATGTGCTACATTTCTTCATTATTATTTTTTTATTATAATGTATTTGTACCAGGACTTGCCTCTACATAATGTTAGTGTTTCTTGTTAACATACTCTCTCTTATAAAAGCCATTTTGTATTGTAAACTGAGATTAAAATCTAAACAATGTATAATGTAATCATAAGCAGCATTTTCTTCTTAGAAGAGTAGATGAATCTAAAATTTAGTAAATTTATAATGTAAAATTTATATGGGGTCCTAAGTGATTATATTTATGTTGTTAATAATATTTTCAAGTAATTATATATAAATTAATTTTTTATGTATATTGTAATATTATTTTATTTTAATATGAAATTATATATTTTTTCTAAAAAATATATATATAAAAATATTTTTTAATAAAATATTTTTTTTTAATATGAAAATAAGTATCCATACCGGGCATATGCCCGGTATAGATATGAATATCCATACCGGACAGCCCGGTATGGATAATTATATCCACGGGTCGACATTTTCGATATGGGTATCCATACCGGGTATAACCCGGTATGGTTACTAATATCCGTACCGGACGCACGCCCGGTATAGATATCGCCATCAACTATACCGGCTCTAACGACACCGGACACCCCGCCCGGTATGGATAGTCATCCATACCGGGCATTGCCCGGTATGGATGACCTGTTTTGTTGTAGTGTCTTTCTATCTAGTGGAGCATGAAATGTGATCAAATTACAGTGTCGTATAATAATAGCTTCTTGTTTGTTACATATCCTAATTAGATGAGAAATGTCAATATATCTAGTGGAGCATGAAGTTGATATTATCGAGAATGATGACAATACTGTGTTCAATAAAACTATTTCTCAAGTTGGTTCATCGGATCAATGGAGTGCTTGGAAGAGATAATCTTGCTAATGAAATGTTCAATGCATGGAGAAACAATCACTAAACGTAGGATTTATATCAATTTGTATTTTATTTGCACAATATGTATATTTATCTTTCTGAATTATTTGTGTTGGAAGTACTAGCTGTAATTGAAATTGGTGTAGGGTGATGTGTACTGTGACGCTACATTTTAATTTGGCTGTAACATGTATGTTGGCTTCGTATTTTTCTCTTCAATTTAACTTCTACTTGGGATTTTATTTAATAAATGAAATTTATTGTGTACTTGTCTTTGTTGTGTTATACAGTGATCCATGTTTAGCTTATAACTACTCAATAGCTAGGTTCTTGTCGTGTTTTAAATATTAACTTAGGGGAAAAATTCAAAATTCAAAAGAAAAATTTGTTTTCAGCCCGTTTCAAGAAAAAAATTTGTTTTTAAACTCTCAAACAAATTAACTGCATCTAATATCCCTTATTAACCAAAATATTGTTAAGTAAAAAAATCTTAAATTGGAGGTAATGTGATGAGAGATTCTCTATCATGACGGATTGTGATGGGAGGCTCTCCCATCACAGTCTTCTATCACGGATGATCTCCCATTACGTTGTCTATGATGGGAGGCTCTTTTGTCATGAGTGTCTATAACAAGAGTCTCCTGTCACAGTGTGTATTTACCCATAAGGGTATTTTGGGAATGATGGGGCACTGGATGCAATTTATTTTTTTAAAGGGTTAAAAATAAATTTTCTTTTCAGAGGGAGTAAAAATGAATTTTGCTTTTGAGATGTGGCCAGTTTTTGAAATTCCCACTTAGTAAAAGCTCATTTTAAATTTGAACAGTTCATTCGATTGCATGAAGCATCTTTCCAGCTCTTTCAGATCCTGTTGCACCAATTGAAAAGGCATGCTCCTTAACCAAAAGCTGAGATTTATTTTGTGTAATTATATCTTTTATTTTAATATATTAAGCATCTTGTTTGATCATTAGATGGCCTATTGAGAGACTTGGGATGTGGGTTGTTAGTTCTCTGTAGTATTTATATTTGATTCATTGATTAGAAAAAAAAAAAGACTATGTCTTAGGTAATATGATTTCCTAGTGCCACCAATATCGAACTTTAATTTATTTTTTTTTTCCTTTTCAAATAGGTTGATTAGAAAAAGTGGATTAGCTGTTAATATTCTAGTATTATTGTTAGAGACTTTTGTTCTTCTGTATTTTGTGTGTTTTTGTGATAATAATTTAGCCAAACCAGAAAATCATTTTACTTTCTATAATAGATTTTAGACAAAGGTTTACAATATTCCCCGTATGCATGGACAATAAAAAATAGGTGATGAACTGCAGGAATGGATGGAGAAAATAACACCAATGTGGATCAAGATCCTAAAGTGCCCAAACGTAAATGGACAAGATTTGAGGAGGAGGCCATAGCAGCTATTAGTATATTGGAGGAATAGTTGCACGTAGTGGTACATGTGATAATGGTGCCTTTAGACAAGGAACAACAAGACAAGTAGAATAATTAGGCTCTGTTTGGCACACAAGATTGGAATAAATTGGATTAGATTGGAATGAAAAATCACTGTCCCATGTTTGATGGAACTTGGGGTTGGATTAAAAATTATATCATATCATGTTTAGTGTAGGTTGGGATTGGATTGAAATTAAATTAATTAGTTTACATTTTTTTATTATATCAAATTAATTATATAGAAAACTTGTCAAAAAATAACAAATCAAACATCATCTCCCAACTTTCATTAATATGAAAATCCACAGTTCATCAAATTATCATCTTCCAAAATTCAATATCATTAACCCACAGTTCATCAAATCATCATCTTCCAAAATTCAATATCATTAACCCACAGTTCATCAATATCATCAATCAAATTCATCAACATCATTATCTCCTACAACAATAACATCATCAACAATATTAAAACATCATAACATTAACCAAAAAACAAAAAACAAAAAACAAAAACAGAGGACGCAGAACAAGGATTTTGTTCAAACCTAAAACCAGATGGTTCTGGGTTTGATGAACTTAAAAATATCGAACTTAGAAAGATGGTTTTAGGTTCTTCCTAAAATCATCCTAACTCAGAAGAAAAAAATAGAAGAAGAAGAAGAAGAAGAAGAAGAAAGAGAAGAGAGGTTCCATGGATGTGTGATGGGAGAAGGAAGGTGAGAGAAAGAGAAAGACGGAGATAAGAGAAAGAAGCTAGGAGAGAGAGACGAAGAGAAGAGAAAGAAGCTGAGATAGGAAATCAGAAATTCAATCTCACCTAATGACATGGTTTTGATTGGGATTAAAGAATCCTAAAAGAATGGGAAATGTAAGGAGTTTGAGATTCTTGAATCTTAATATTATTTTATTCCAATTGGCCACCAAATATGGCATTTAACTAGTTTGAGATTTTTGAATCCCAAATCCAATCTCAATCCCATGTGCCAAATATTACCTTATTGGTAGTCACAAACTCACTACCTAGCTTTGGACTTAATTAGAGTTGTCCCTATATTGAGTCAAAATTGAGAAAATTAAAGAAAGATTATAATACAATTTTTGACATGTTGAACATGAGTGGTTTTGGTTGGAATGATGTCAAAAATTGAGTTGAAGTTGACAGGGTTGAGGGTTGGTAATCAATGTGTAGGTTAGTGATAATGTGGTGCTATTAATTATAATCTTTTTGTATTAATATTATATATGGATTTAACTACACTGTTGGTTAGATAACCTCATCCAATAATTACAATCATTGGATTAACTTCAATAACTACCCTTACACCCATCTAATAGATTAATTGATGGGCAAGATTACTCAACCAGTAAGGTAGCCTAATCTATTATATAGATAAGCAATCACTTTGCATATATGATTTGCTAACATAATTTTAATTATGTTGTAGCATTATCCACATGCCAAAGGATAGAGAGGTAAGCCTTTTCTATTCTATGATAGACTTACAAATATCTTTGGAAAGGATCAAGCTATAGGCAAGGTTTGTGAAACATCCACTTGTTATCATGGGTGTGCAATGAATGATATTGAAGAAGATAATCAAGATAATGATGAAGATTTGAATGACATTAATGAAGGCTTATCTCCAATGTCGGTAAATCAGCCCATTGTTTAAAAATGATTGATTTGGCCAAATTTTCACCAGCTAATTAGTGACTGATACCATGCCAATTAGCCTTAGATTGTGGGTTTTCCTTGGATTAGGTAAGTACTCGATCGAGTGGGTAGCGTACTCGGGCCAACTTGACCAATTCGAACCAACTCGCTTAGTCCCCTTTTTTTTTTTTCCCAAATCATCGATAGCCACCCTCAACTTCTGTATCACCTGAACCATCCACACATAATTCAAACCACCTCAACAAGAATCTAGCTAAATGAAAACTACTCAAGCCACTACAACTGAACTTCGATCACTCCTCAAATCACCCCTAGCCTTTGCACCTAAATAAAACAATGCCTGACTAACCAAGCAAAAAAGAAGAAAAAGAAAAACCAAATAAGATAGAGGGAAGAGAGAAAAGAGAAAAATATAAGAGAAGGAGAGAGAGACAACAGCAAACGAGCACCGATCAACATACCACTATCGCCATTTCTGATAACTTGTTATCGTGTCAAATACCACCTGAAAAGCAAAAGAGATGGTAAAAGGCGTGGGTGGATGAGATATGTTTTTTAGGACGATGATGATGATTTGTGTAGGAGGGTGAGAGAAGAGGTTGAGAAAATGAAAATTTGATGAGTGGGAGAGAGGCAACATGAGAGTTGAGAGAGAAAAGGTTGATCTAATGAGGGTTTATATGTGTAAGTGTGTGTGTGTGTGTACATACACACATAGACAGTGGTTCAATAGTCAAAGCCTCTGAACTTTAAAATAGTTATGACAAAAAAATTTCAATCATCCATTAGATCTGACGGACAGGAAAAAGGAATATAAAAATAAATAAATAATCATCATTTGATTATTATCTTCATAAAAAGCTTTCATGAGTGTTTTTTGATAATAATCAAATGATAATTATTTATTTCTGTTTTTATCCTTTTCCTTTTTTGGTCCATCAAATCTAATGGATGATTAAGATTTTGTGATCCTAAATTTTTTGAAGTTAGAAGGTACTAACTGCTAGAGTTACAAGTGTCTTGGAGAAGTCAAAATACTTGAAATGATGACTACTCAACAAACTATAGATATCAAATTTCTAAAGATAAGCAAATGGAGTTCATTATGTCACTTCTTTCAAACATGTGATTGTCAAGTGATGGTCTCTTTTTGTAAGGCAATTTTTGTTGATAATTAGTCATAGCTTTATGTCATTTTTTGTAAGGTGCAAATTGCCAATATTGTTTATTGATGAAATGTACCTGATGAAAACTGTAACTCTTATAGTCACACTAACTAAACTTGTCTTTTGTTATACACTTGGATGTGTAATTAATAGGACTCATCTCAACTTCTGTCTCGAGTTTTTAAGAATCCTATGAAAATTGACGTCTTTTTAATTGAAATATGTATTATTGAAAAATATTTTAGAAAAATCATCATAAATCTGATGGTTGCTTTATAAACATTAATTAAACAAATAAAAAATATATATATTTCTTGTGTTGGACCCATGGATTGATGGAAAAAAATATTTAAGTTGTAAAACTATTGTGAAAATACATTTACAAAATCTAGTTAATTAAAAATAAAATATACAAAATGCAAAATGTTCATCATTATGTGGCCATTCTCATAGTATGTAATAATTTGTACGAACCTGTGGCGGATATCTGAAACAGCGGGTTTACAAAAGAGTGAGTGTTAACGTCCAATGAGTGGATATAATTTTTTTATAAAAATATTTCTAAATAAAACATAACATATAACTGGTAAGAATAAACAATTCTTATATTATAATAAAACTGTAACATATGTATAAATCCTCTTTATAATTTATAAATATAATCTGTAACTATTATCTATAAATCTTTTTTGAAATCTCTTTCGATTAACTACACAAGTTTCTCTAGTTTGGACCACCACGTGATGAGACCGTTCCCGAATCCCTTCTCCAGACCTGTGAAAGACCCCGTAGCACCCCGACAGAACTCCAACGAACCCTAACTTTAGCTCGAAGAATTCCCGTCGGAGCACTGTGACTAACTTTAGACTCATTTTATACTTCATTTACTTGGTGGCAAGAATAAAAATTTTTCCTTTTTTTTGACAAAAAACCAGCAGCATGCCGGTTGTTTATTGAACTATGCCACCCTGCAAATTCAAAAGCAATTTAAAGATACTTTTATGGCACACAATCTTCACTACCAAGGGCCTCTGGCCCTCATCCAAACTCAGTCACAATATAACTAATCACAATTATGAAATCGGTGGAAATCTACATTTTTCTTTTTAAACATTTTCATAAAACGTGCATCCAACGACTGATATTTACGTTTACAAATTTACATAATTTACAACATGATTTATGTACAACACATGCATGACAAAATACAAGCTGTACAATGGGGAATAGTCGTTTGTCAGTTTATCCTTGTATCTGTCTGAGTCTCGTCTGTTAGACGACTCGCTCCTACACCTAAGGGAACATTTTAATAAACACATGGAAATCAAACGGTGAGTATAACTCAGTGAGATAAATATTAAACAACTTTAAAAACTAAAGTATTTTTCTGAAATACATTTTTGCAATTCAAACAAAACCGTTTCTGAAACTCATTTTGTATTTCTTTGGAAACTTTCTCATTTCTCGTCTTGATGGTAACCCAGGGAAACTACTCTTATCATGGCAACATCAAATCTCTAGCTAACCACTAGGAATTAGAGAATCTGCCCTATGTAGTCGTTGATATGCGAACTCTGGGCACGCGTTACCCCTACGTAATCGGTCTGAACTACATTACCCTATACGTGCAGAGGGTGACTCAACTGACTCTCATCTCTTAGGAGTCGTCTGGACTCCATTCTTAGTTAGTGACTCTCTCTCATCTACCATGCACGCATAGAGTACTCTACTGGGCCTTTAACTAAGGCTAGGGTAAACCATCAGCGTAATATAATACTTTTCTCGATATTCTCATTTAAACTCGTGTTTGAGGCAAAATGCCTGAAAACTTTAATTTCTCACAATTCTTGGAATTGAATGCATATTCAATTTAACAACTCACATAATAGAATCTAAATATATCACAATACACAATACGATTACATAATTAATTAAGTGCATATAATCATAAAATGAACTTTAAACAAAACAATGCTTGGAGAGATTGAATTTCTACTCACTAAACACCCTCCGATTGAAAACGAACCTCCTCCAAAATCCTCCGACACTTTCTACTTTCACCTTAAAACATCCAATACTCATTTAGAATCAATAAATTTACTAAAACTAAGCTATAAATAGCTTTTAACACAACTAACTCTATAAAAACCTTTTTACGCCTAAACCTTCGCAACTAGGTTTTAACTTATCAAAGGCTTTCGAATTCCAATTTCTTTGCACAAGCCTTATTTATTATTACCTAGGGACACTCCGAAATGCGTAAAATGGTCGTCAGAAGCTCGGAATGCAAAATCACCGTTTTTGGATCCCCCAAAGCCAAGGCTATGCTAGGGCCTAGCCTAGCGATTTTCTTCACTCCATTTTCACTCTAATCATCTCTCTAACTCGCACTTAGGTCACCTGTAAAATGGTTTCGAAAAATTCTAAGTATAGGAGGTTGAAACCTATGAAAAACGCTTATTTTTCAATACTTTTTTATGCACATTTTTGGCATCCTACATGCAAAGACTTTATTTCTTTTGTATCTAAGGTTCTTTTACTCAATTATGACTGAATACATTCATTTCATGTATCGGAGAATGCATTTGTGATCACATCTCACTTTACGACTATATACCTACACTATTTTAGCCATAACTTCCTCAATTTTTATCAGAATCGTTCCCTTCCAATTTCTATAGTTTGCTATGACATTTAGGCATATTTTGAGGTCTAAAACAACCCAAATAAGCCCAACTAGTGCAGGTCTCTATAACCCCTTTATCTAGCTCTTTCTCAACTTAACTCTATACTTTATCTTTTTTAATTCTATCACTTCTAATAGGTTTCTTACCATCTAAATTACATGAATTAAGTCTCAAATAGATGAAAACAAAATGGGTTACACAAACCCTAAGCTTGGCCGAATTCATCATCACCAAAGAGCCATCACCATTCTTTGAATTTTAACACACAAATCACACCTACTACATCACTAGTCAACCTAGATTGAACCCCTAACCTCAAATTTAACTTTTGAAGCAAGATTAAAATGAGTTTCTCACACAAGCAAGGTGAACTAACACAAGAAAACTCACCTATTTATGCTTTGCTTTTACTCTAAACTTGCTCCAAGCACTTTGCTTGATGACTAGGTGAGGATTGATGGTGATTTGCTTGAAGAAAATGGCATAAAACCACTCACTTCATCCCTTGATGATGGATGGCACACTCACTCCCTCACTCTCGATTTTTCAACGCCAACAAGAATTAAAATTTTTCTATTCCATCCACTTTATATAGTGGAGCCAAAATTGCAAGTTAGTCCCTCCTAAAATCATTAAAGTAACCCTTAAACTTCTCTTAATTTTATCTTGACCCATAACTAGATAAGGTTAACTTTAATTGGTCCACTTGTCACCTTAAAAATCATTAATTTCATTCACCAATTAAATGGCTCCAAATGGCTCACCAAATACCACCCATTTCTATTACACTTGGAAGCTTTTCATTGGTGGACTTTTTCAACTTTTGACTTTGAAAAATAAACTCATTTCATTCTATACTCTCCCATAACATTTCCTAATACTCTTGGGTCCTTTAAATAACATCCTATTCTTGATGCCAAATTAAATTAAACTTTAAAAATTACTACGAGAGCATTACTATTCAACTATAGCTAGAATCGAGGGTTTACACCACGCTTCAAGCCTCCATTGGATCCTTGTCTATGAACTTATGACTCTTATACACATAACACATGTGTGGATCCCCAGTCTCCACTCAACCAAAATAATAATTTATTCTTTATCTACTTTATAAATAATATCATATTATTTTTGAAACTCTTTTCATTTTCAACAAATAATAAAAATTGAAACATAAATAAACCTATTTTAAATTATCCACTCACAGAAACTTCTTTGCTTAATAAGTCTGAAAAATTATGGAGGGCATTCTTTTTTTTTTGGTATAAAACTTTCAAATACATCTCTTCAAAAGACTTTCACATACATATACATAAAAAGAGGCTGGTAAAAAGGTGACTAGCCACATAACAGGATTTGTATTTGCTAATAAAAACTCCAAATTATTCCAACATATATTGTGGTAAAGACTTTTTCGCTCAGAGAGCTCCAGTATTCTAAAATTTACCTCTGCACAAAGAAACATATAGTACAAGAACTAGAATTAAAAATAAAATATCATGTAAATATAATTATACAATTGCAAGGAAGTCGAAATTAATGCTTATGTAACTAACATATAAATTAGAAAGAAGAGCTAGGAGAGAGTAGAAAAAATTTAAATGGAGACTAGTTCAAGAACGTAACATGTTGGACCATACGCTTATATAGTAAAATTACATTGATGTATAGATTAGTGAATGACATGATACATATATTAAGACATCACTAAATATTTAATATAGAAAGATATCCAATAATATATATGTGCTTGCAATCTATGGTGGTCATGTCGCATTGTGGAGGAAGTTCATGAACTTTCTTTTCATCAACACCCCAGTCTGTTTGACCCTTTTTGAAGCACTCACACATTGCTGCGGTATCAGCTGGTGTGGTGCACCTATCATGCACTGTTTTCAAGCCAGCACAACATATAGGAACTGGCTTAGGAGCTTTCCCCAACACAAATGTTTTCCATGGTGTCAAAAGTGTCAAGGCTTATAGTGCCTCATATCACATAATTTTTTTTGTCCGACACTATTAATACATGGTTCGACAAAAAATTTAGAAGAAGCTTTGAAAAGTGCATTATCCTTTGTTCAATGCGTAGTGCATTGAGGTATTTGATGCCACTAATATACTCAATTCTCTCATATTTAAGAAAATGAAGCCCCTCGTCTCCTATTTCTTATTTTTCAAAAATTTTAAGAAGTTATTAAGTGTTGTATGTTAATGCTATAGATATAAACTCAGCAATTGAATTGTTAACATTGATATCAAAACCTCAATTTGTATTGATGAAGTTGTCTAGTTGCTCGAAAGATATCGTGTTTCTAATAGTAGTATTATGGTTTTTTTTTTCATTATTGATTAGAAAATTATTAAACCAATTATAACTACAGAATTTGGTAATTCTCATATAGTTATGGCAGTTAAATCAACTGATCAAAAAATTCATAGAAATCACAAATTAAGAAAAATATAAGTGATGTCATTCAATTAAAGTATGTTGATACACAAATAAGATGCACAAAGTCGATGATATCATCAATCTAGTTTCTAAATATCATATACTCTTAGAACTTTATGACTCTTTTATTTCATTAATAGAATCCTGGCCAACAACGCTATAGCTTAGTTAATACCATCCAATCCTGCAAAACACAAAGAAAAACACAAGGAGTCAGGAGAACTGTCTTCATCAAATTTAGCACACACAAAAGGAGAAACAATTTTTAATAGAAGGAGCATATATATATTAACTTTATTTCTATTATGTAACATACTGTTTAAATATAGAATAATATACTACATCAATTTATTAAAGACTTGTTAGGAAAAAGATATACATACTTTGAGCAGTCGATGTCTGTTGTGATGGGGAATGGAAGTGACACCCCACATAATTTAGGAAGAGCCCCAGCATTTTTAGTATCAACCTTAAAAGATCCTGCTGCTTTCTTCAAGCATTCACAGAGTGCTTGGAGATCTGGCTTGGTCCTAGCCATGGCCTTCTCATTTGCCACAGCCACACAACACAATGGGGAGGGCTTGTCTGCCCTTTGAGCCAAGAATGGCAAGCAAGGCGCCAATGTGATTACAGCCCTTGGGCATGATATCAATGCTTGTACATAATTTGCAATACTCACTACCATAACCACAATAGTAGCCAAAGCTAGAATAGACTTAGCCACCATCATTTTCTTCTCCAATCACTTGATGAACAAAATATTAATCGTTGTAAAATTAAAAAGAATTCAACTTGCTTTAGTGGAGAAGAATGTGGGACTTCAGTTGTACTTATAGCAAAAATTCTTGGGTAAAGCCTTGGCCACGTTTGGCACATGGATTGGATTAGAATGAATTAGATTGAATTGGGTTGACTTTGAAAATATTGTCCCATGTTTGGTAAAACTTATGATTGGATTAAAATTATATCATATTTTATTTGATGTAGGTTTGGATTGGGTTGGATTGGAATAAAATTAATTTACATATTTTATAATTTACTGAAAATTAATTTTATTTATTTTAATTTCAAAAAAAAAATTAAGTGGAGAGGGAATTTTCATTCCTAAACCCATCAAATTCCTCCATTTTGGTTGGAAATAAGCATTTCCATGAGAGAATGATCTAAGAGACTTTGCAATTGAGTTTAGAATCCCACTCATTTCTCTTCAAATATGGGATTTGAGAGATTGAGCTATTTTGAATCTCGTACCCACCTCAAATCCCATGATCTAAGCATAGCCAAGAGTTTAATATGCATTTGACTACCCTTTGATCACATGCTATTAACTAATAGAAAAGTATTTAAAATTTTATTGTCATTAATTATATGCTTTTATTTTACTGAAATTAGGCAACTGTAATAAAGCTTCGACCTGCTTGAGTTTATATATTATCTATTTTATCTTTTGTCTAACAATATATATATATATATATATATATATATATGGGGCAAGATTGGGGGATACAAATTTTGACACAATTTTTCAATCATTGGATTTAAAGTAATGAATGGTGTAGATTAGTTATTAATTTTGAATTTGTATACTTCACCTTATTTTATCTCTAACTTTTATTCAAATAAAAAAATTATTAATTCAATTTTCGTTTAATCTTTTTTCTCATTCAGTTAACCAAATCATGTAAACAATAAATGGTTTTAAAGCTCTCAACATGAACTTTCAATTAAGATCTATATTACATATGTTTAAACAAACATATTAATCAGAATTGTCCAAAATTAAAAATAAATTAAAAATAAATAAATAAAAGTAATAGAGAATGGGAAAGAACATAAATAAAGAGAGAAAAAATGGTGCACAGGCAATAATCTAGTGTAATACAGCTCTCCAATAACTTTCCTTTTCTCAAAAAAAAAAAAATTGCATCATTCATTACCTTTCAATCTAATAGTTGAAAAATTATGTCAAAACTTATGTTAAAATTTTTGTCTCTTAATCTTGCCCCACATATATATATATATATATATATTAAAAACAAACTGCGTATAATTATAGTGGGTCCAAACTTCAATATAATTGCCTATAAAAAGATGTATATTAAATTACTAGGGGGCATGTTTGCGATGGTTTTTTAAAACCATTTTTAAGCTATTTGAGCCCAAAAACTATTTTAAAAGCTATTTGAATGAAAATTTGAAATGAGCTTTTATCATTCAAAAGTCCTTTGGAAGGAAGCCAACCCTTGTGGCTTTTGAAAAAAAGCTTATACCTCTCTTATTCTAATGTCAGAAGCCTAAAATAAAAGGTATCTTGAACAGACCTTAGAATATATATATATATATATATGTGTGTGTGTGTGTGTATAGATATATATATATCCCCAATTTTCCTTGATATTACACGTATGTACTAGTATATGGTATGGAGTCATTTAACTAAGTCTGAAAAATTATAAAGGGCACTTTTATTCGTATAAAACTTTCAAATTCATCTTTCAAAAGACTTTCATATACTTACACATAAAAAGAGGTCAGTAACAAAAGTGACTAGCCACATAACAACGGATTTGTATTTACTATTAAAAACTCCAAATTATTCTAACATATACTGCCACAAAGACTTTTTTGCTCAGAGAACTCCAGTATTCCAAAGTTTACCTCTGCACAAAGAAACATACAGTACAAGAACTAGAATTCAAAAAAAAAAAAAGAAACAAAAATTAATCTTGTAAATACAATTATACAATTACAAGGAAGTCGAATGCTTATGTAATTAACATATAAATAAGAAAGAAGACCTAGGAGAGAGTAGAAAAACTTTAAATGAAGATTAATTCAAGAATTTAACATGTTGGATCATACACTTATATAGTAAAATTATGTTGAATTATAGATTAGTGAATGATATGATACATACATTACGACATTGCCAAATATTTAATATAGAAAGACATCCAATAATATATACGGTCTTGTAGTCCATGGCGGTCATGCCGTATTCTGGAGGAAGTTCATTAGCTTTCTTTTCATTAATACTTCAATATGCTAGACCCTTCTTGAAGCACTCACACATTGCTACGGTATTAGCTGGTGTGGTGTACCTATCATGTACTTTTTTCAGGCCAACGCAACATATAGAAACTAGCTTGGGTGCTTTTCCCAACACGAATGTTTTGCATGGTGTCAATAGTGTCAAGGGCTATAGTGCCTCATATCACATAATTATTTTGGTCTGACACTGTTAATAGATGGTTGGGCAAAAAATTAAGAAAGAATTTTTGAAAAGTGCAGTATAGTTTATTATCAACATTAATTTCTAGTCGACGAAAGTTCACAGTCCAATACCTGCAATCAATGTAAAGCAAAACAGTACATAAGAAAAATAGATGACAGAAAACAAAAATAGCACAAAGAAGACAGAAGTTTTTTAACGTGGTTCGATAAGTATACCTATGTCCACGATTGTTCTCTCTATTATCCTGTATAGTAACAGTATAATATTGCTTCAGCTTGCGTTACAATGAATTTTTACCTCTATTTATAAAGAAAGAGATGTTACAATTTTGGAAGAGATAAAATAGGAAAAGAATCTCGCATTAACCATATTTCCTAATCGGTTGGCGTTGAATTAGGAAACTGTTTCGTAAAATTAGGGATTACATTGACTGAGAATTTAAATTTATTTCCCATTCTGATAGAAGAATCATGATCAAATCGGGTCACTGTCTTTTCTGGAAAATTTCCTTGTCTAGCAGGTCATTGAGCGAGTTGTACACTGCATCAGACAATCTTGAGCTATACCTTACTTTGAGTAACGAGCTGTGCATGGTGTGAACTACATAATACTAGCAACGATCTATGATACTGGCTACAATGCGAGCTTGCTGGTGTGAACTGCAGAGCTCGCATAGGTTGGATGTTAATAACTTGGGCCTTGTTTGCTGGGCCTCTTCATTAGGTTGACGTTTTGGGCTTTTATCAGGCTTTTACCAGCCCATTTGATGAATCCGAAAAATACCCATAACATTTATTAAATGCATAGTGCATTGAGGCATTTGATGCCACCAACATATTCGATTCTCTCATATTTGAGAAAATAAAGCCCCCCATCTTCTGTTTCTTATTTTTCAAAAATTTTAAAAAGTTATTGAGTGCTACATGTTAGTGCTATAGATATAAACTCAGCAATTGAATTGATAACATTGATATCAAAACCTCAACTTGTATTGATGAAGTTGTCTGGTTGTTCGAAAGATATCGTGTTTCTAATAGTAGTATTATAGTTTTTTTTTTTTTCATTATTGATTAGAAAATTATTAAACCAATTATAACTACAGAATTTGGTAATTCTCATATAGTTATGGCAGTTAAATCAATTGATAAAAATATTCATAGAAATCACAAATTAAGAAAAATATAAGTAATGTCATTCAATTAAAGTATCTTGATACACAAATAAGATGTGCAAAGTCGATGATATCATCTATCTAGTTTCCAAATATCATATACTCTTAGAACTACATGACTCTTTTATTTCATTAATAGAATCCTGGCCAACAACGCTATAGCTAGGTTAATACCATCCAATCCTGCAAAACATAAAGAAAAACACGAGGAGTCAGGAGAACTATGTTCATTGAACTTAGCACACACAAAATGAGAAACAATTTTTGCTAGAATGAGCATATATATATCAACATTATCTCTGTTATGTAACATATTATTTAAATATAGAATAATGCATTACATCAATTTATTAAAGACTTGTTGGGGAAAAAAGATATACGTACTTAGAGCAATCGATATCTGCCGTGATAGGAAATGGAAGTGAAACCCCACATAATTTAGGAAGAGCCCCAGCATTTTTAGCATCAATCTTAAAAGATCCTGCTGCTTTCTTCAAGCATTCACAGAGTGTTTGGAGATCTGGCTTGGTCGTGGCCATGGCCTTCTCATTTGCCACAGCCACACAACATAGTGGGGAGGGCTTGTCTGCTCCCTGAGCCAAGAATGGCAAGCAAGGTGCTAATGTGATTACAGCCTTTGGGCATGATATCAATGCTTGCACATGATTTGCAGCACTCACTACCATAACCATAATGGCAACCAAAGCTAGAATTGACTTAGCCATAATCATTTTCTTCAAAAATTCAATAATGATGACTAAATGAAGTAAATATTAACTATTATAAAATTGAAAACAATGCAGTTGGCTTTAGTGGAGAAAAATGTGGGATTTCGATTGTATTTATAGCAAAAAATTTTGGATATAGTTTTGACTATGTTTGGCATGTGTGATTAGATTGAGTTGGATTAGATTGGATTAAAATAAAGTGGATTGGATTGGTTTGAATTGAAAAATACTATTTAGATTGAATTGGAATGAAGTGGATTGGATTGGTTTAAATTGAAAAATACTATCTCTCATTTGGTAAAACTTGGAATGAAGTAGATTGGATTGGTTTGAATTGAAAAATACTATCTGTCATTGGGTTAAACTTGGGATTGAACTAAAATTATACTATATTATATTCGGTATAGTTTGGGATTAGATTAGAATAAAGTTAATGTAAATATTTTATAATATACTTAAATTTAATTTTTAAAAAATACTTTAAAATTTTGAAATTAAAAAATTGAGTGGAGATCGAATGTTCTTTCGCAAACCAATAAAAATCTCATCATTTTGGTTTGAGAATGAGCATTCCTGACAAGACCCGAACCGAAATCTCTCTAATATCTTATTTCGAGGGTCTTGTCGAGTACTTCAATGGACTTCTTTTAATCCGACTTGTTAGATAGTAGAGATCCGCAGAGCAAACCCCTTAATCTTGGCCGATTTCCTTAACTCGATTTAAAAGTATTCTTTTCATTTTGTAAGCAATTTGGGTGGGTGTAAATTTTTCGCATTTAATTTGAAGAAAATTTTATAAAAAATTTGATAGCATAACGACTGTATTTTTAAAGTTTCCAAAATTTGCCTGCATAAAAGAAAACACTTCGAACTATTTTCAATCACCACCCAAACTTCTTTTATCCTCAAACATGCAATTTCATCTTTCTTTCTTTTTTTCACAACAATCATGCATGCACCCATAGAGGAATATATATATTGGATATGAAAATCCACAACTACTTACAACATAATTTACAAATTTACAATCTCAAAATGCATGCTATCAAGATTTTAGTATGATACATTGTAAGACCCGGAATTTCATTTCCCTAGAAGAAATAGTGTTTCCCGGATAAATAGTATTTTCGGATGGAATAGTATTTCCTGATGAATAGTGATTTCGAGTGAATAGTGATTTTCGGGAAAAGAAATATTTCTTCAAGTTTCATGAAATAAAAATTTTTCGGTAAATAGTTTTTTTTTGGTGAATAGTGTCCGCGTGAATAGTGATTTTCGGAAGATGGACCCCAGACATCATAAGCCCCAGAATATGAATTAGAGTTATTAGAAACTGAAACGGAGTGAAGATGAGTTCGTTTGAATGGATTTTAAAGGTTCCGAATATTTATTGATAAAAACGCCCTCGTGAGGAACGTTGTGAATTTTAATGAGTTTATAACCGATTGAAACTTTTTTGAAGCATGAAATTAAATGTTAAGACATCCAATTAGAGTATTGCATAGTCAATTTGATGATAGGGTGATCATGTAATATTTTTGGAATTAATTGGTGCTAAGTGAGGATTAAAAATTTAAGTTAATTGTAACATTAAATGTGTAGGAGATAATATGTATTAAAGAAGCACAATCCATGTGCTTGGATGAAGGCCAATGATATTGTGACATCTTTAAGTCAAAAAGCAAGTGATTAGTTGAGAGTTAATTAAGAAATTAGATGAGTTGTTAGGGAGTGAATGGATGAGAATTAATAGCCAATAAAATGCATATACCCATGGCAATGGCAATTGTGTGATTATAAGGATAATTTAAAGGCAAATTTGGAATGGATTAAATGTTAGAATATAAGTGAGTGTGTGATAGCTGATTTAGAGAGGGTTAAGTCGGTGGAGAGCTGCAGAAATCGTGAAAAGCAAGCTGACCCATGAGACAAACAGAACCGAGAAGAGAGAGAGCAGATCGTGAGTTGAAACCGAGAGGGAAAGAGAGAGCTGCAGGCGCGAGCAGAACCAGAAGAAGAAGAAGAAGTCTGCAGCCGTGAAGAAGGAGAGGAACCGTGAAGGAGAAGCTGGAACCCGTGAGCTGAACCGAGAGAGAGAGCTGGAGGCGTGAGCTGAAGCAGAACCGTGAGGGAAGAAGCGAAAATCTCTGCAGGCCGTGAAGGGGAAGAAGAAGAAGAAGAAGAAGAAGAGGAGCTGATCCACCTCTTGTAGCCTCTCAATCCCATCCATCTTCATCAAGAAAAAGTAAGAGTAAGTGAAGAGAATTGATGTTTGGTTGATAGATTTTTAAAGTTGTTGAATTGTATGAGGTTTTGATGAGTTATATGAATTTAATCAAGGGTGATCATCATCAATATGAGCTTGGAAGTGAAGAAGGAGATTTAGGAGTCTTGGATCAAGGTTTTTGAAAGGTAAGAGTTGGGGTTTGATCATTAAAGTTGATGAGATTTACTTGATACTTTTAGTTTAAGGTTATAGTTGAGTTGTTGGATGATTGTTGAAGTGTTTGTGTGTGATTAGTTGTTGAGATGGGAAGGATGAATGAAGTTGTTATATATTAGTATGTGTTTAGATTCTAAAAGTATGGATGATGGAATTATTTGGATAATTAAATGAATTGATATGTGAGAAATTATGATGAAGGAAATGAAACCTTGGAAAGAAATATAAATTGATTGTGTTGTTGGAGATATACACATATATTAGTGTATGGATCATTGTGTTTTTACATGTATTTAAGTTGATTTTAATTGTTTGAAGAAATGATATTAGGATTTGTTAATATATTTTATTGGAGATTTGTGTGAGTGAATGATGAAGTTATTGAATGAATCATTTTATGGGTTTGGATGGTAATTATGATGTGTTTGAATAGTTGAGCACCAAAGGAATGAATTGATTTTGATATGAGATTTTTATTGGAAGATAAAGTAAATTGGTGGATTTATTGAATTTGTATATATATTGAGTTAAATTAAGTGATCATTGGGCAATTGGAAGACTAGTCAAGAATATAGGTTACATTTTTGGTGCATGTGATTTTTATTGAAATTGAAATTGTAATGTATTTAAGGATCCGAAACCAAGATTTTTGGTTGGATTATGATGTAGGAAAATCTCAAGAATCGAAAAGGAGGTTTGGAGAGGTGGTGGAGTAATTGGAAGTAAAATAGTGAGTGGTTATGTTTTTATTTAAAAGATTAATGAGATTTATTGAGTTATTATGCATTTATTTAAATTGTTGTTTAAATGTTATTATTTTATTTATTCAAGTAATTGTATTATTTTAAGTTACAAATTTTAAAAGTTTGAATTGTTTAAACTTTAACATGTGATTATTAGTTTGAAAGCAATTTATTTTATTTGAATATATATATGCAAAAGTGGACATGCTAAAGTAGAATGGATGTAATGATTTAATCTCAGAAAAGTAAGATTTTATTTTCAAACACTAAGCTAAAAGAAAAGAAAGAATTTTTAGTTTATTGAAAAAGAGATTTGTGATGCCGTGGGTTTACCCTAGCCCCAGTTAAGTGCTCAGTTGAGTACCTTATGCGTGTACGGTAGATGTGTGAGAGTCACTAACCGAGAGTGGAGTCTAGACGACTCCTAAGAGAGAGAGTCGAGTCTGTCGAGTCACCCTCTGCATGCATAAGGGTAGTGTAGCTTGGTCCGATTGCGAGAGAATATTGCGCGCCCAGAGTTTACACATCGGCGGCTACACATGGTAGATCCCTTAATTCCTAGTGGCAAGTAAGAGAGTTTATGCTGCCACGACAGGAGTAGTTTCCCTAGGTTGCCCTTGGCGAGATAAAAGAGAAAAGCATTTTAAAAAGACGTGAAGTTTATTAGATTAGAAATTATTTCCAGTTTTGAGAAATAAAGAAAGATTTATAAGAATTACTCAGTTTTGTAATTTTAATAAAATTATAGAAAGATTATTAGTTTATATTTTTGAAAAAGTTTCTTCACTTGATTTTTATAAATTTATAGAAAGATTACTAGTTTACAAAGTATTTTGGGAGGAAGTATACACTTTTGAAAAAGAACATATTAATAAAAAGCTATCCCTGTGGCGAGATATAAGAAAGAAATTAAATTTTTATGCATACCAGTTATTTAAGATTATTCAGTATTATATTCTAAGTTGTATTAATTACTTATATTTGTGCATGCAAAGCATTTTAAAAGTATTGTATTCGAGATATTTAAACGAGTAAATATTTGAGATTAATCATAGAATGCGAGAAATCATTTTTAGTTTTATAACCTAAAAGTTTATTTTCTAACCGTTTTTGGGAGGAGTTAGTTTAAACCAGCATACAGTTAGATTACCTTAACCACTCACTGAGTTTTATACTCACCACCCTATTTTCGTATTTTATAAAAATCCTCCCCAGGTGCAAGGACGAGCAGTCAACCGAAAGAGGCTCCATCAGATGCGTAAGTGGCCTGACGCAACAGCATCACTGCATAAGTTAGATTAAAAGTATAAGTCATGCATTCCATGCAATTTTTGATGACTAAGTTGTAAATAATATCTTAAATTGTATACAATATTTTGTATATATGAAATGCAGTTTTTGATAAATTAATTTATCTGTTTGCCTTAAATGAAAATGAAGTATAATTATGGATTTTAAATTGAAAATGTTTGTGATTGGATTGTGGAAATGATTTGAGGGCCTGAGGCCCAGTAGTGGAGAAATGTTTGCCTTAGAAGTGTAAAATTTTGAAATTTACAGGGTGGCATGTTTGAAAAACAGTTGTTATGCTGTCCAAATTTTTATAAACCTGTGTTATAAATGTTCAAAAAAAAAAAAAAAAATTCTAAGTTTACGCATTTACAGAAAGTTTTTAAAAGTAAATGGCGTAGCTTTACGGGAACCTTCCAGTTGGATCAGATATCTGTTGGAGGGCTACTGTAAGGCGGCCGACAGGCCTAGTAAGGAGAGGGGCCTATCATACATGTATTTTCTCATTTCAATATATTCAAAATATAAACATGAGTTATATAAGCATCTGTCGTTTATCGCCCATCTAAATTATCCGATGATGGTTTCCTAGATGCAAAATCGCCTACAAAGACTCCTAGTAGAATATACACGCTACATGAAAGCAAAGACATTAGTTCATTATATGAGGTAATATAAAGTATAATTATGTAGCGATTCATAAACTTAATTAAATCTCAAATCTTTTGTTTAGAAAACTTTTCTTTCTTGAAACACCATTTATACTTTTAATGTACTCTAACCATCACATGACGATTTTCGACTGACGCCAACCGTGAAGCTGTTGAGATATCTCAGTCACTACGAACGGAATTTACTACATCGCCAACGTAGTGTGAGATAATCTCAAATCTGAGCAACTACAATGTAGAATTTTTTGCATCATCATTGTAGTGTTATGTATGAACTATACTCTAGGCGACCGCAAGCGGAATTCTCTGCATTGCAATGTAGTGCTAATAACAGCTACGTGTGAAATTTTCTGCATCGCAACATAGTGCTAGATATTCTAAAAAACTGAGCAACTACAGACAGAATTTTTTACATCGCCGCGTAGCGCTAAATCTCATTTAAACAGAAGGTATATATATGGTTTTTCCAAAACTCTTTTCAAAACAATTTCGTTTCAAAGACCCCTTTAAGATCTGATATAAGGATCGTTTGTCAAGGTTTTAACTCATCATTTTTAAAAGAATTGGAAATTACATAACTCATAATTGAATATATAAATAAAGGAAATTGCAAGTGATAAGACACTTACCTTACCAAGCGAGCTATACTCGTCAACGAGCCTCCCGGGCTCCGCTGGCCTACTCGTCACCTGCACAACACGTTCTTATTTAAAATACACTACACTGTGCTACACAAAACTACACACATTGCTTTCAACCTTAAAAATTCTTTACAATGCTCTTTTGACTATAACTTTCTCTATTAGGTTCTAACTTGACCGAGGCTTTCTAATTACGATTTCTTTGCAAAAGTTTAACTTATGCACCTCTAGGAACATCCTCACGCAGTCCATATAATTTTCAGACGCCCGAAACGAAAAGTCAAAATTTTCGAACCCCCTAAAATAGAATATTGTTCATAGCCCATTTCGTGGGCTGTTTTGCTTCTGTTTTTGCTTGGATCATCTCCTTATCTCTCATTTAGGTCCTTCGTAAAACGATTTTGAAAAATTCTAAGTATCGAGGGGTGAAACCTATGAAAAACACCTATTTTTTGACACTTTTTAATGCACATTTTTGCATCGCACTTGCAGTGATGTCATTTCTTTTGTATCTAAAGTTCTTTTACTCAATTATGATCGGATACATTCATTTCATGCATCAAAGAATGTATTTTTACTCTCAACTTATCTTGACGATTACATAAGTGCACTATTTAAGTCATAACTTCCTCAATTTTTATCCAAGTCTTTCCAATTGAATTTCTATGATTTGCTATGACATTTATGCATATTTTGAGGTCTAAAACAACCCCAATTAAGCTCAAATAGTGCAGGTCTCTATACCCCTTTCAAGTACTTATTTTCTCATACTATTATTATTTTAATCTTTACTAGATTGTATGCCATTATGCACCCATATATATCCATTTCAATTACCTTAATTCCTACTCACTCATGCATGTTTTTAGGACCCTTAATATATCATAAACACCCACAAAACACATGCATAAGCTACTACCCTTCATCAAGCCGAAACACACAAAAATTCCCATCTAATTTCCTTTGTCAATTCTAACTTCTCCTACATGCTTTTCTACATTAATTATGCGTGATTTAGAGCTCAAAGAGAATAAAACACAATAGTATTTACACACTCGCCCTTTGGCCGTGACTGACACACATACACCCACATGTTGTTCTTTTCAATTTTTCAAGTTATACTTCTTTCAAACATTTTATCAAACAAGTTATAGGCAACCTATTTAACTCATCACTAGATTAAATCACAAGTTGGGGTTTCTACTACATAAACCCTGACCTCTATTTTTATGCATGGTCTCTTGCATTTCAACTTTCCTTTTTACTCATTATGGTTTTACTATTGCTTTATATAAAAATCTACATCAATTTACACATCAAAACTAACCTAATCAACTAACACAATCATAAACCCAACTATCACTATTTCTAGACAAAATCATGAAAACCTTACCTTATTTTTGCTTAAAGTTTGTTATTCTTGCTTCAATCTACTAAGAATCTTGATTGGAAGCTTGAAAAATGGTTGGATTTGGCTTGGATCTCTTCTCCCTCCCTTTTCTCCTTATTGTCATGCACCCCTCTCACTCTCTCTCAATTTCTTTTTGAAAATTTTCTAAATGTTGGAAGACAACCCTTCTATATATAAGCATGAGTTTATATAATTGCCTTTGAAGTTTGTTAGTTATTTACATACTATGCCATCATATAAAATTTAACTCAATGGTCTTCCAATTATGCATTAAATTCATATTCTCCTCACTACTTTTATCAATTTGCACAATTCATGCATATAATTTATTCTATTCACTTTTCTATATAATATTCACTAAATTTATCATTGACCAATTTGTCCTTCTTTGATATTGATCTCTTTATTTGTAGAGAAAGACTATCTTACCCTTTAGTGAATTTTCTTATTATAAATATTAATCATTCCTATATTCTAACTGACAGGACTCAACCCAAACTCTCTTTAGTCTCTTATCTGGAGAGTCCCATCGGACACTTCAACGGACTTCTTTTAATCCGACTTGTTGGAATGGAGAGATCCGCGGAGCGAACCCCTTAATCTTACCCGATTTCCTTAATTTAATTCAATTGTATCATTTACTTTTGTAAATAATTTGGGTGGATAAAATTTTTCGTAATTCCATTTTAAAACGAGTTTATAAAAATTTCGGCAACATAACGACTGCATTTTTAAGGTTTCCAAAATTTTTACCTGTAATAAAATATATTTCGACTGTATTTCCATTTCCACCCAACTTCTTTAATCTACAAACATGCATTGTCACCACACTTTTCTCAATCAATATGCATGAACTTATAATAGAATGTATATATATATATATATATATATATCATACATGAAAATTCATGACTATTTACAATAACATTTACAAATATACAATCAAAAACTGCAAAATGCCATGATTGTGGCGTAATATAAGTGCTTTTCCATAATTGATGTGTTCAACCCATGTACATGATTTATATAAATATATTTCGTGACTCGCCCACCTATATATATATAATGAAAATCTCTCCACTCCACCGTCCTACGATAGCACCCAATGGTATGTATAAGCTACACAATAGGTAAATACGTTAGTGTAACCAAACAATATAATAAAATTATGCACTAGTGTAATAATTTACAAACTTATTCATCCTTAGAAATTTCGAAATTTTAAAGTTTTCTTTCAAAATTCCCATGTATACCCTTAAAGTGCTCTAACCATCACGGGCGATTCTAACTAACGCCAACGTGAAGCTCTAAGGTATTTCGATCATTTCGATGTGGAATTTACTGTATCGCAACATGGGGTGGAATAATCTCGTATCTGAGCAACTACAATGCGGAATTTTCTGCATCGCCATTGTATTGCTATAACTTTGGGTGACTACGAGCAAAATGTACTGCATCGCCACATAGTGCCAAATCGTAGAACTGACCGACTATGTGCAGTATTGTCTGTGTCGCAATGTAGCGCTATACATTCTAGGAGAACTGAGTAACTACGGACGGAATTTTCTGTGTCGTCACGTAGCGCTAAATCTCATATAATCTTAAGGTATATACATGGGTTTCGAGACTAAATTCACCAAGTGCAAAAGCACAAAACTCCTTATTTTTGAAATTCTTAAAAAATTTTTGATTCAATTACTTTTAAATAATTTTGTATTGATTTCGATCACTTTATGAATTCCATAAGAACCCATATACTCAAAACTTAAATTTTAAAATTGAAAAATCATTTTTGTTCTCATTTAACCATTATATACTAAATTTAACACAAAAATTGAAATAGACGCAAGTAGTAGTGCACTTACCTCAATCCGCGCAAGTCCGAGTCAAGCGTCTCAACGAGTCTCACGTGCTTAGCTTGCTCTCTCTTCACTTACACATCAATTTCTTATTATCATTTGTGATAATTTCATTACTCAAAACTTTAAAAATAACATTTCTAACAAAGTTTTCTCGATTGACTACCCTTTACACTATAACTTTCTTAACTTGTTTCTAACTCAACCAAGACTCTCTAATTCTGAGTTCTTTGCAAAAGTTTCAATTATACATCCCTAGAGACACCTCCACACAGTCCGTATGATTTTCAAATGCCCGAAACAAAAAGTCAAAATTTTTAAACCCCCTAAAACAGAATACTGCACACAGCCCATTCTACAAGTTGTTTCGCTTCCATTTTCACTTGGACCATCTTCTTATCTCTCACTTAGGTCCCCCGTAAAATGATTTCAAAAAATTCTAAGTATTAAGAGGTGAAACCTAAGAAAAATGCCTATTTTTTGACATTTTTTTATGAATATTTTCGCATCGAACAAGCGATGATGTTATTTCTTTCGTATCTATGGTTCTTTTACCTAATTATGATCAAATATATTCATTTCATGTATCGTAGAATGCATTTACATTGACATTTCACTTTACGACTCTCTAAATGCACTATTTTGGTCATAACTTGTTTAATTTTTATCGGAATCATTCCCTTTCAAATTCTATGATTTGCTATGACTACTAGGCATGACTTGAGGTCTAAAACAACCCCGAATAAGATCGAAGAGTGCAGGTCATCATAGCCCCTTCATTGAGCTCGGGATTTTCAAATTTGCTCAAAACTACTCATTTGACAATTCTATCACTTCTATACGTTTCCCTAACCTCAAATATGCTTAGATTTAAGTTCAAATCAATCAAAACTCAAAGATATCTTAATTTCCTTCATAGCCATGACACACACACATACACATTAAAGTGTATATCTTTTCAATTCTACAAGTTAATTTCTCTCAATCATTTTATCAAACAACTTATCTACAATTTGTTTGAAACTTTAGTGCTTTAAATCATACTTTAAAGTTTGCTATCCATAAACTCTAACCTAATATTCATACCCTATAACATGCCATCTAAGTTTCTATATCACATATTTAGGGTTCTATACTTATTTTGAGTGTAAAACACCCATCACCACTCACTACAACAACCTAGTTATCATCATACCCATACAATTCCCACTATCAATATAGTTGAGAAAGAGAGGATATCTTACCTAAATCTTTGTTGGGTTTTGCTTTCCTAGCTTGGATTAGCATAAAAACTTGTGTTGGAGCATTAGGTTGGGTTGAACAAGCTTGATTCTTCCTTCTCCAAGTTTGCTGTCCCTCACCCTCTCTCACTCTCTCAATTCTCATGACCTCTTCTTCTTTGCTTCTTAAAAATCTTCTAAGTGTCACTTATATATATAGTTAGCTTTTCCTAAAATGACCATCATGTCCTCTTTGACTTGTTTTGACTACCAATTAAGATTTTAGTTTAATTCAAGTGAAAATTGACTATTAATTAAAGGTAATTAATCCTATAATTCTTATTTTGGATATAACCTTATTGCCCTTTATTCTATTATCTCCCATTTATAAAAGACGCTTTTACCCTTCTTTGACTTTTTCTTACTAAAACAAAAGTCGTATATTTCTAAATTTATCATCCACCTTTCGATGTCCCTTTTTAAATTAATGGTGGCAACAATTCATCATTTTTAGTTCATGACCTAGCGTCTAACTTTAAAAAGTCTAGACCCCAGACTAAGGGCTTTACACTAACTTCTAATACTAGGGAATGAAATATTAAGAATAGGGGTTTACAATTCCCATGGGAGAAGGATTCGAGGGAGTTTGGGTTTGGGTTTAGAATCCCACCCATTGCTCTCCAAATATGAAATGTTCATTCCCAAACCTATAAAATCTCACCATTTTGGGATATGGATCACGTATATAAAATTTCAAAATTGAAGAAGAATTATTGCAAGATTATCTAAGATGAAGATATGGGTAATGCATTCAATTTTTGAAAACCCTAATTAGTGTATATATATATTTTCTCTTTTTGATGATACATTAAGAGGGTGTATTCAACTTAAGATTTCATTCAAATTTAAATGATTTTAAAAGTTTAGATGTATCGAATACAAATTTGAATGGATTCTATTGAAATCTAGCTATATTTAATTCAGATTTATATAAAATTTATTAAAATCTATGTATATTATGGAAAACCCCAAACTTCGTTTTATAATAAATAATTTATCTATGACTTATAGGGTATTTAGACAGAAAAAAAAAAAAGGTTTATGTGAGTAATAATTTTTGAAAAATAGATCTCGTAGATTAAAGTTTTGAAATTAATATTAGAATCAATGGAAACTAAAGCGGAGCGAAAATAAGTCCTTTCAAAGAGATTTTAAATGATTCGAAGTATATGGGACGAAAGAACTTTATTCGATTAGTGTCCCGTAGATAGTATTTAAGAGAAATAAAATAAATTTCTAGTATCCAGTCGTAAAAATTTAATTTTAGTAGAATCCCGGTTAGGATCGGGAATTATTTCATTTTCGAAGTAATATAATAATTGTTTTAAAGCCCATAGGTGTTAATCGAATTTTATTAATTTCTGGGATTCTTAATTTAGTTTTCGTATAATTTCCAGATGGACCGGAAATGGATTCGGATACGGAAATGGAAAAGCATGATAGGAAGGCATGAAACGATGGAATGAAGAATTTCATGAGAAAGACAAGTGTCAAGTTATCATGTTTAGATTGATGACAAGTGTATAGATCATATATATTATATATAAATGAAGTTAAATAAACAAATGAAACAAATAGACCATTAACATAATTTGGTCAACAAAAGAAGAGTGAGGAGTGTTCTTTTGCTGAGAGTGAGAGTTGTACAACAATAAAAGGCATATATATAATGAGATGAGGATTAAAAAAAGAATTAAAAGAAATGAGTGGAGAGAGCACTCACTCTTGGTCAAAGCAAAACAAAACAAATAAGAAGTAATCAATCAAGTTGTAAACAAAAGAGAGAATAAAACACAAAAACTCAATAGCTCGACATTAAGAGAGAGTGAACGAGAAAGCAAGGCTCTGTGTGTGTGTTCTGTCAAGTGAAGGAGATTGAAAACAGCTGCTACAAGAGGGAATTTGGAAGCTAATTTTGAAGCTTCTCCACACATGCAACAAGCTATTCAACAAGAGAGAGTGTGGATGCAGTTTTTTGCCAAGAGAGGTACAAGGAGAAGAATCGGTTTTGATGACTTTGGAAGGTGACTTTGAAAAATTTCTTCACATGCAAAGGTAGTTGATCAAGCTAGAAGCCCATTCAATCCATTCCAAGAGGTGAGTTTTATGTTTCCATGAATTTTTGTTTGAGTAATGGATGGATTTTGGGATAAAATGTTAGGGTTTTAGGATTTACCATCTCATTAGTGTGGAGGTTGGTTTGTGGATGTTTTGTTGTGGAATTGATTTCAAAAATTTACATGCATGTGATGTTAAGGTTCGACTACTAGGGGATTGTATGGGTTGATGAAATATTTGATTGTTTTGCCATGATTTGGATGTGCTTCCCATGAGTTTAGTGTGTTATGGATGTATGAAATGAGTTGGAATATTGATTTTAAGAGGATGCTTAAATTCGGCCAAGGGGCATTTTAGTGAATAAAAATTGTTTTTGAATGGGTTATGTGATCTTAGGAAGTATTTGAATGTTAGGGTGAGCTTGGAAATCAAAAACGGATTTGTTAAATATTAAACGGTCATTTCATGAATTTAGAAATTTGAAAACATTCAAAAGCGATATTTATTGGATCTAAATAAAATTGTATTGAATTGTGATATGTTTGAATCCAAAATGAATTGAAAACGTGAAAAGAATTGATATTAAGGCTATTGCTTAGGTTCGGCTAGAGGAAAGATTTGAGTCCAGAATCTTTGTAAAATTTCATTCACACAAGTTTAATTTTGAATTGATATGCTTAGTGTTTAAATGATTAGAATCGTGAATGAATGATAAACGAGAATAATCGAAGTGAAAATGGATTAATAAATGACGTTTCGAAGTGATGATTTCTTTGAGTGATCCGTTGAATTGTCGTGTTTATAGATTTGAACTAGCAGTAATATTCATATTGTAGTATGAAAAATCGATTACGGATATTGTGTAGGATTTTCGGAGACAGATAAAGAGGATTTCCAGTTGTTAGAAAAAGTTAGCCAGCTAGAGAATTCAGGTGAATATCCTAACGAAAATATTTTGAGATGAGATTATTTGTATTCACATTACATATGTGTGTTAATATATATTCATATTGTTAATGATTGTAAATTGATTAATTTCTATATATATGAAAAACGAGTTTTATCAACTTGCATGAATTACAGAAGTTTTGAAATGTGAAACTTGTGATCTGAGATGATTTATAGCATACGGTACGTATATATGTATATTATATGATTTTCGGTATTAGTAGAGTACCCGAAGGCTATGTGGGATTCCGCTCGGGAGACGATGTAGAATTCCGCTCCCTATAGGATACGATTAAGCTAGCTTACTACCTGAGATGATGTAGGATTCTGCTCCATAGCAAGGGATGATTCCGCTACGTGATACCAGATACGTATGGCCTGAGACAATGTGGGATTCCACTTCGCCATAAGGCATGGCCTGAGACGATATGAAATTCCGCTCCACTGTGCATTAGTGTGTTAGTACCGTATGATTCGAAAGTGATAGTGAATGACATGTTTTAAATAAAAATGCTTTTCGAAAAGAAAATCACCATCACTAATAGATTAAAAGTATGAAATGAGAAATTGAATATGAGATTACATGTTTACTCGCATTTCAATATTGAAAAGCATGAAAATGTGATTGGTGAATTAAATATTGGCTTTTCAAGTTATTACAGCATTTATGTGAGTTACGATACATATGAGAAAAATAAATGAATATTCCTATATTGAAAAGTTTCAAGTTCTCGATATATAGATGCAATTATATTTTACAGCATAACTTTGTTTATGAAATGAGATTACAAAATGTTTTTAAGGAGGACATTTTAGTAATGTTTTGTATAGAAAATGATACACATTGAGTGATTTATACTCACCCTAGTTTTGTTGTTTCTTTAAAATAAAAATCTCATAGGATTAGGTACAGATGCAGGAGACCAGACAGTAAGGATCTCTCACCAAAAGTAGTGACACGTATCGTCGGGCGTAGCTGTGATATCTTATTACTTTCATATATGATACTTTGTTTTTTTAAACCTATGGATGTTTTTAAACTATATGTAAATATAAATTTCATACTTGAGTTTTATGTATATATTTGATCATGCATGCCATCTTTTAGAAATATAAACTTAATTTGAAATTGATGCTTATGTTGGGAATGTATGTGATTTGTGAAAGATGGGCCTAAGGTCTTGTAGTTGAGAAAATGATTATTATACAAAGTGTACATGTTTTGATTTCGATTTCACAGGATGACATGTTTCAAAAAAATAGTCATTGTGCTGCCAAAATTTTTACAGAAATACTTTTCATAAATGTAAATTTTAAATATAAGAAGTTCCTACCCTATTCCGCTGGCAAATGTTTTGTAAAAAGAGTTTCCAAAATAAGTTTTCTAAGTATAGTCTTAAAATGGCTTAGCTTCACGGGAATCTTTCAGTCGAAGGGGATCTCGTCTGGAGGGTTACCATGGGGTGCCGGGCGGGTTGTCTGGAGAGGAAGAGTTAGGGCCCGTCATATTAAATTCATATTTATATAAAATTTAATAAAATCTAGGTGTATTTAAAATTACTGACTTCATAGATTTTATTTAAGTGATGAATTTGGATGAAGTTTAAAATGATTTTTATGAAGAAAAAAGTTTGTAACAAATCTTACAATTTTCCTATAGATTTAAATAAATTTCTCAAAGAATTATAATAAAATCAATATGGAATTTATAAAATCTATGAATTTCACCATTATTTAAATAATAATAATAATTCATCAAACTCTAATAAACTCTAGATTGAAGACATCAGTCACATATTTTAAATTTTCACATTAGAGGTATTACATAGTTTGATTTCAGGAATTAGCATACATTTTGAAAATGAGATGCATTTCTTAAATTGGCATACTTCGACTTTGAGAAGAGATTTCACATTACATGGAATCCGAAAACTAGATGTATCAAATGGGCGATTTCGGCCTTAACTTTTTGGCTTGTGTCCTTACTGCAGGATACCTTTAACATGACACTACCCTCTAATCAGACTCTCCTAATAAGACTTTGAACACAAACTTAGCCTCAATTTAAGGATCAATTGTAGATCGAGCTTGGGCCATGTGGCCCATTTGATAACTCTAAATAGAGAATTAATGCTAGGATTTCCAAAAATTTTGTTCACATTCATGTTTAAATGATGTGGCATGTGAGTTGTCAAAATCCTATTAATTATTACATTATTTCATGATTTATAAAATTTTGATAACTCACATACCACATCATTTGGGTATAGATTTTGGCAAAATTTTTGAAAAACCTAGCATTACTTATAAAGAAATTAATTGACAATTAATAATATTATTTAAATAAAATACAACATCAAATTCCACTAATACACTTTTTTTTTTCTTTTTTATTATCGTCAATGTTGCAGCCACTCTAACCTAAAACATTATTAAATCAAATGAAGATTATTTACTATAATAGCCTATAAAACAATAACAACATTCCATTAATATTAAGTCAACATACATATCGAACCGATTTTTAACTCTACAATGGCACAAAAGTAGCTAGCTTTTCACAAGCAATGCAACCACAATAATACCGTAGGAATACAACATTTTTTCACTCAACTAATGTGGTTATTATATATTGACATTGTCATATCAATATTAATTTAAGAGTAATGCTACATTACACAAAATTTTACTCAAATTTATTACACAAATTATGTGACAAGTCTGTGTGTAACCATCATATCATCGATACATTATCCTATAATAAAATGATTATTACACTTTATCTTACCATGTCATTTGGTTAAAAAAATTTAGAAAAGTTTTTAAGAAGTGTAGCATTATTCTTAAGAGTTTGACTATCTTATCCAACTAGTAACATTATCCATCAATTATATCCCTTGGATTGGTTGTAAGGGTAGTTATTGAAACCAATCTAAGAGCTACAATTGCTGGGTAATGTTACTTGTTGGATAAGGTAGCTAAACCCTGTTCTTAATTCAATAGAAATTAACTTACTTGTTGGAGAAGCCTGTGGAATTGAGTTATATTTATAGGGATGAATTATATATCTAGAAGAATCAATTTAGATTAGTGTCTCATTTTGCAGATATGGTATTTAATGTGTAGATAACTCTTAAAGAAAAATTGAGTAATGGTATAATTTAACATGTCAAATTATTTTGCAATATATCTAGAAGTATCAATTTAGATTAGCGTCTCATTTTGCAAATATGGTATTTAATGTGTAGATAACTCTTAAAAGAAAAATTGAGTAATGGTATAATTTAACTTGTCAAATTATTTTGCAATTAACATATCATCACATAATTATTATAATTGTTATAAATCATCTTAATACACATAGGTGGATCCAATGTGGGTCGAGGTGGGGAACGATAATAAAAAAAAAAATGATATAGTATATTTACTTTTAAAATTAAAAACTTAATATATATAGAATTGTTTTTTAATTTTTATTTTTTTTCGTATGTATTAATTTTTATTCTTTACGTTGTCCATATAATAATATAGTTGTATTTTTATAGGACAAATTAGTGAATTCTTAATTTTCTATTAAATTATTATACTCTACTATTACATTCTTTTTATTTTTTTTTTTATAAATTGTAATATTTTTTTTTACTTAACCAACTTCTAATTTGTGTACTTTCCTGTCTAATTTGTAAGATTGTAAGATCAAAATTGCAAATAGATTAGAATGTTTTAATTATTTTTTATCTTTCTTTTTGTTTGTTGTTTGATTTTATTATTTTATTGATTTGTTTCTTAAAAATATTTTAATTACAATTAAAGTATAATTTTATCCAAGTTTATTTATTAGGTGTGTTATTTTGATTTGATATAAATTTTCTCATTCAATAATTTTCTTATAAAATCATATCTATGCTATGATATTAGTTTTTCAAAATTATAATTATTATTTGTAGTCAATAATAACATTATCGAACTCAATAGTGATATAATTAATTAATTCATTTCAAATTCACATCTACTTATAACTCAAATAATTAGTGTACTTTTCATTCACATTCATGATAAATGCTTAAGACTCATCATGTGAATTCACTTCAAATTCACATCCATTTATAGCTTAAATGATTAGTGCGCTTTTCATTTATATTTGTGATAGGGGTTTAAGTCTCATCACATGCACTTACAAACATGTGTGAGGAGTTTTCGATTTATTGTGGGAGTCTCAAAATGCTTTGTGTTTTAATTTTCAGATTGTATGCATGGTATTTAAGCTCGGTAAGTTTTAACATATTTTTGGTAAGATTAATATAATATATATAAGTTTGATATGTATCAGTATGTCAATTAATAATATTTGTTTCAATATAATGCCTTATATCATATAAATTTTTTGGTCTGTCACTGTTAATACATGGTTGGGCAAAAATTTTTGATGACATTTTGGAAAGTGGATTATACTTTATTAAATGTATAGTGCATTGAGGCATTTGATATGCCACCCACATACTTGATTCTCTCATATTAGAAAATGAAGCTCTTTGTATTTTGTTTCTTATTTTTAAAAAATTTTAATAAAGTTATTGAGTGCTATATGTTAATGCTATAGATATAAACTCAGTGAATAAACTGGTAACATTGGTATTAAAACTTCAATTTGTATTGATGAAGTTGTCTAGTTGGTCAAAAGATATCATGTTTATAATAGTAGTATTATAGTTTTTTTTTTTTTTTTAATATATATTATTGAATACAAAATTATTAAACCAATTATAACTACAGAATTTGGTAATTCTCATATAGTTATGACAGTTAAATCAATTGATCAAAAAATTCATAGAAATTGCAAATTAAGGAAAATATAAGTAATGTAATTCAATTAAAGCATTTTAATACACAAACAAGATGCACAAAGTTGATGAGCATCTTTCTAGTTTTCAAATATCATATACGCTCTATAACTACATGACTTTTTTATTCCATTAATAGAATCCTAACAACAGTATAGCTATTAAAAATTTTAAATTGAAAACTTTAAAATTTAAAATTAACAAGTTACACATTTTCACTAAGAGTTGTATCTCTTCATGTTTTAATTTTGAATTTGAAGAGTTGCACTCTTCACTTAAGAATTATATATTTTCACTTAATTGTTGCATCTCAATTTCACTTGACAACTATACGAAAAGATACAAATTTAATTCTACGAAAAGATATGAACTTGATTTAACAGACACCATTGTATCTATAAATAGGAGTGATCATTTGTTATAAATTAATTGATCAAACAATTCAATTGATCTTCTCCTACTTTGTCTTGTTGAGTCGAAATCCCTCTCCTTTCGTTTCTCTCACTTCACTTTCTCTCACATACTCTCTGTCCCACATCAACCCTAGTCGTCCAAACCCTAGCCATTTTGATACTCTTATTCATGCGTTATTTACTCTCATGGTGACTTAGCTAAAGCACCGAAAAATTGAGACGACCTGCCTTGACCTTGCTGAGACCACCAAGTCCTTGATCTGTGCCTTAAACTTCATCTCCCATGACCTTCCTCTCCCTCCTGACCTGTTGGACACCGTCTTGTCTATTATGTCGATAGGGACGCGATCGATTGCACGCTCCTATCGATGGAGACAACGTCGCTCAAGGTTCTGGCAAGGGTTTAGTGAGTGTTTTTTGTTTTGGATTGTTGTGGATTTGAGCGTTTTGTGGTGGATTTTATGGTTTTTGGAATGTGGTTTTGTTTCGATTGGGCATTTTTATGAGTCTTGTCTCTAGAGTTCTTTGTTGTTGATGTTTTGGTCTAGAATTGGCTTTCATTTTGTCTTTTGTGTGTGTTTTGGTGTTGGAATTATTGCGGTTTGGAAGTGAATTTTTTTGGGGAGGGTTTGATTGGATGATTATTATTATTTTTTTTTTAGTGAAATTGCTTGTTAATAAGATAACCAGTTGTTTTGTTTGATTTTTAATTCGTCAAAATTGCATTGTGAAATTAGTTGTGAATGGGGCATCTGTTGAAAGTAATTTTGGTTGAGATTCTACTAGAAATTAGTCTTTTGCTTTGAAGTTGTCTATAAAATCAATGTTTGATAAGTTAATTTTGTGGTTTTTAATTAGCGTTTGGAGTAATGTTTTAAAAATTTTGCTGCAAGATAGTGCTAACACATGTAACGGAAGAGATTTGATGAGTGTATTTGAGATTGCATTGTCTATACAATGGCCAAAATGGGTGTCAGGTTTTGGTGCTTGAGTAGTGGAAATGGTTTTGTTTGGTTTGAGTAAGTGATTGAATTGTTTGCATAGGAAATAGATGTGATCTTCAAGTTTTTTTTTTTTTTTTTTTTTGTGTTCTAGTTTTTGAATGTTGGTTGATTTACGATGAAGAGAAGCTATGTGGTTTTTGCTTAGTTAGAGAAGGATTGGTTGAGTATTTTTTGAGTAGTGGAAATATTTTTTATTCTTTTTTGGTTTTAGCAAGTGTCCAGATCGTTTTGTTCGATGTGTGTAGGAAGTAGGTGTCACTTTTGAGTTTAGTGTTTGTTCTGGTTGTACAGATGAAAACATCGATTGGTTCTAATGAGTTTTTGTTCGTTTGGTTTTTGGTTAGACTAAGCAGAATTTTGAGGCCCTTGAAGCAAGAGTATTGAATCTTGAGTCAAATTTGGGTCAGGTATGTAACTAATTAGTGTCATGTTATTGGATTTTTTATGTTGGAGTTTGTTTACGAATTGAAATTTGAGATGTTTTGAATTGTTGTGAGACTAGTTTTGATGTAGAACTATAAAGATTGGAACTCTATCAGCTCGTCTGATTTTAGTTTTGTTAAATTACTTGCCTGATTTTAGTTCATGTCAGCTCCACTTTCATTCATCAAAAACCCAAAAAGAGGAAAAAAAAACGATTTTAGCTTTGTTAAATTGCACGAATCTCATGTCAACTCCACTTTCATTCATCAAAAACCCAAAAAGAGGGGGAAAAAAAAGAAAAAAATTACTCAATGACAGCATTTTCGATCCTCTCAGGGACTTCACCAAGTACAGCGCTTGTCTAGTCAAGAGATGTCACAAGCCTAATCATAAAAGTACTTTACAAGCTTTTCTTCAAACCATTTCGATATTTGTTTTTTATTTGTTTTAGATTTGTCTTCGTTTATATGGTGTGTTTGTGATTCAGATCTGCTGTTGGATTTAACACATAGAAGGGATATTGCTTTAAATCAGCTGGGATGGACAAGCTTGTGTAGTTTTATTTGATTTGCCTAAAGCTGAGAAAGCTCATTCTAATTGGACTTTCGCAATATTAGAGGAAGAGCCCTCAGTACAAGGTCTATTGTTTCTTCTCTTGTTTTCTAAATATTGGACTTTCACTTTTATATGATCTTTTTTTGGTGATTAGGTTTGTGAGATTTTGATTTTTAGGTTTTCAGTACATTATTTACTTTTGTTTAGATTCTATTCTGGGTTTAGTTTGTATGGGCTATTTTTATTTCTAACTTTTGGTTTCAGGTGTTTTATCAACGAGAGTAATTTTTTATTTTTTATTTTTATTTTTTTTTATGGGGGATTTTGGGATGTATTGTTAATTCAATTTTATCTTTCTATGAAGAATCTGTTTTGGGTGTTTCATGAAACTGAATTAGTGATGATTTTTCATGGCTATTCTATTTTGGTTAATTTACACATAATTGGGTTAGTTTTACTTTATATCTTTTTTTAAAGAAGTTGCAAATATTTGTCTATTTACTTGTACAATGAGTTTTTCTTATGTTATATGTGAACTTACCAAAAACGGATATTTGGATTATGCAAAATGTAATGTTATTGGGGAATTTATATGGTTTGACTAAATAACTGAGTTAGTTCAGTTGTCAAACAAATCCTAAGATTGACTTGCTTCTTGGTAATTTTGTTTCTCATTCACAATATCATAATTCTATGATACATTCTCCAATTGCTTGGATTTGCATAATGTCCTGCTTTTTGTTGTTGTATTTGCTTTGGCTTTTGTGTGCACTTTTTGTGGGGTTCGGTCGTGAAGGGTGCATGTGCTAGCACAGTGAAGGATCCCTACAATATTTAGTTTGAAAATATGTTACAATTCGTAGCACTGAGATGATTTTGAGTCTTCTTTGAGTTTGAGTTTTGTCTTCCCTTGCTAACATCAACAAGTAACAACTGAACCTTTATGGGAACTGATAATTAAAAACACTAAAACAATTTTTATTGTGATTGTGTGGCTAGCATAAAATCTTTTTATTGAAATTACTTCATTTGCACTGTATGCCCATGCATTTTTAAAAAAGTATGCACATTTGTCTGTAAATAAGAATCTCCCTTACCTGAGCCTAACCTTCTAGTTCCCGCAAATAAGAATATGCTTGAAAGGGACTTTACTAAAATATAATAATTCACAATTGTTGACTGTGACAACTTTTCAGTTTATCTACAATTATAATCATATACCCTTTTCAAGGTTTTTATTTTGCGATGTGTTAGGTTTCTGTATTTGACTTGGTTGTCCAAGGTGGAGATGCAGTGCGGGAGGGACTTCGAGTTTACAATGGGAAGATAATCAAGCTTAAGGAGCATTTAGATAGGTTAGTGAAACGAAAGGTCTTCATATATAATTCAATGCATGGTAATTATCAGAAGTTCATTGTGATTACGGGATGGCATTCTGAGTAGGATTTAAATTTCTATCAATTAGGTTGATTACAAGATGGTAATCTAAGTAGGATTTACATACTATGATAGGGATTTTTGTAATCATTATTATTTATGTAATTTTATGGAATTATATGTAATGTCGGTGACAGATTATGAAATTAATGAATATATTAATTTCTTTACAAATTGAAATTAAATTGTAAGCAATATAATCTATTTAATATTTATAGTAGCTCGTTCATTCATTTGAAAAAAAAAAAAAAGTTAAAATTCCACAACATATTTTGTATGTTGCATTACACATGCATTTACAACAACATACAATTGAAGTTGTTATAGATATATGATTACATGATGTTGTGTGTTGCTGTAAACAACCATTAAAACATTAAGTTCATGTTGCAACGTGTAGTGCATATTGCTATAATGTTTATAGCAATGTACAACATGATGTTGTTAGTATAAAGCAACATGGATTTAACATTGCTGAAGAAGTGTACTTTTTGGTAACATGCTCATTCGAAACATAAGGGTGTGCGTTGCGAAAGGTTTTAGCAACACATTTTGTATGTTGTCGTATTGCTGATTTCTTGAAGTGGTAATTCAATTAAAGCATTTTGATAAACAAATAAGATGCACAAAGTTGATGAGCATCTATCTAGCTTTCAAATATCATATACATTCCATAACTACATGACTTTTTTATTTCATTAAAAGAATCCCAACAATGCTATAGCTGTTAGAAATTTAAATTGAAAACTTTAAAATTTGAAATTGAAAAGTTGCACATTTTCACTAAGAGTTGCATCTGGATCTAACACAAGTTCTCATCTAATGTCTCATTAGTATGGATCTACCCTAAAATCATAAATTAACTAATCTTTTGGATTCTAAATCCCACTAAAAGAAAATAATTTATTTGGATAACTTAGACACTCAAATATTCTATTCAAACATCTTGAATGATTTTTCTTTCTTCTTGTTATTTCCTTTCTTTTCTATTGCCCAATACCTAATTTCTGTGGTTTTTCTCTATTTGTTCACTAACATATACATATATATATGGCCATTTTGAGACACTTTATCAACACACACAAATACACACGCACACATACATATATTTATATATATATATATATAAAGTAACTCTATTATCAATGCCTCTAACTTTAAAAAGGCTATGATGAACAAATAAAATTTATCAATTGCATTCAAATTAAATAAGTAGGGAATTTTTTTTAGGAGAGATAATGTAATGGATGAATTTGATTAGTTTGTCATAATTTTTTAAAATTATGAGGTATTAGTAGTAGAATTTGACCGGACCCTTCCTAAATCCCTCCTCTGAACCCAAGAAAGATCTCGTAGCACCTCGACAGAACTCCAACGGATACTAACTTTGGCCTGATGAAATCCCGTCGGAGCACTGAGACTTAGTTTAAACTTGTTTTCTAAACATTTACTAGGTGGTAAGGGTAACAATTTTTTTTCCTTTTTTTGATGAAAATCCGACAGCATGCCGGCTGTTTATTTAAGTATGTCACCCTACAAATTCAAGTACAATTTAAAAACACTTCTATAGTACTTAACCTCAACTACCAGGGGCTTCCAGCCCTTCTCCCAAAATCACTCCAGCATGAAAAGCCATAATCACGCAAATTGATTTAAAAACTAAAACTTTCTTATCAAAACATCTTTTTAAAGACATGCATCCAAAAACTTGTATTTACATTTATAGTTTACACCATACATTAATACAAAGTATGCACATGACAAAAGTATGAGTTATACAATGTAATAAAAGTTGTTTGTCAGTCACTCCGGGCGTTTCTCTGAGCCTCGCTTGCTAGACGACTCGTTCCTGCATCTAAGGGAGAGTTTTTAAGGAGCACATTGAAAACAAACTGTGAGTAAAACTCAGTGAGAATTATAGTTTAATAAAACTAAAGAAAAACAGTTTCATTCTTTTCTAAAATACTTTATCGAAACTCGTTCGAAAATTATTTTTCAAGTTCGTTCTCCGTTTTTTTATTAAACTTTCTCATTTTTTCTGTCTTGATGGTAACCTAGGGAAACTACTCCTGTCGTGGTAGCATAAACTCTCTCGCTTGCCACTAGGAATTAAGGAATCTGCCCTGTATAGTCACCGATGTGTAAACTCTAGGCACGCGTTACCCTCTCGCAATCGGTCTGATCTACACTACCTTTATACGTGCAGAGGATGACTAAATTGACTCTCTCTTATAGGAGTCGTTCAGACTTCACTCTTGATTAGTGACTTTCTCACATCTACCGTACATGCATAGGGTACTCAATTGGCACTTAACTGGGGCTAGGGTAAACCATAGGCGTAATAAAATACTTTTTCTCAACATTTTACAATAAACTCGTTCTTAAGGCAGAAAGCCTAAAATCTTTGATTCTAATACATTCTCGGTATAAAAATACACTCAACTCAAAACTCACATGCTAGAATCTTAGTATTACTTCAATAAATTACTTAATTACATAATAAATAAATTCATATAAACAATAAATAAAATACATTCATTCATATATAACAACAATTAAGAAACAAATAAATTAAAATTTGAATGACTAGCTTTCTACTTACAAAATGCTCTCCGATAGAAAACGATTTTCCTCCGAAAACCTTTGAAACTTTCCGCTTTCACCCTAAAACATCAAATACTTATTTAGAATCACTAAACTCACTAATACAAAGTTATAAATAACTTCTAAGACTATTAACTTTGTAAAAGCCTTTTTTACGCCTAAACTTTTTCAAATAAATTTTAGCTTATATGAGGCTTTCGAATTTCAATTTCTTTTTACAAATTCTATTTATTATCACCTAGGAACACCTTAGTAGGCTCGAAGTAGTTTTTTGAAGCTTGAAACAAAAAGTCCCCGTTTTTTACTCCCTTTAGTCGAATGCTACCTAAGGAGAAATCCCTAAGTTTTCTTCATTCCGTTTTCACTCTATTCATCTTTCTAACTCTCATTTAGGTCAACCATGAAGCGAATTCGGAAGAAAATGACCGTCGGGTGGGTGTTCCTAGCCAAAAACTATATTTTTTTAATACTTTTTAATGCACATTTTTAATACGACTATCTTAAGGGGAAAAATAACCCTAAAGATGGATTCTACACTGAAAAATGAGTCCGTAGACGCATCCGGAGTTAAATTTCGAGTTCAGGAGGTTGAGAAACTTACCTCCACCGTACACGGTGGCTAACGGTGACTTTCCGACGGTGGATTCGAGTGACCATGGTGGTGGGAGGTGCGGCTAGGTAAGTTTTATTGTCCTCAACACACTGGTCATGAAAATGGGGTTAACTGGAGTTGAAATTGCTTAGATTCACCTAGATCTAAGAAAATCGAAGTTGGTTAGTGTCTGACCTTCCTCTGCAAAATCAAAGAACCAAACAGTGATAAAAATTGATAAAATTAGTACCTATGGAATCTACGTCGCACAAGCTTTCCAATGGTACCAAGTTTGACCGAAATGGAGGTCGGATGTGACCAGAATGAGAACTCAAAGTAAGGCTCGCGAAAATGAAAAAACTAAAATAAATAAATAAATTTGGAGAGAGAGAGAGAGTGCGTCTGGCATCGGGAGGAAGAAGAAGACAGATTATATAATCCTAAAAAATTATAATTTAGCCCCTTAACTATTTATAAATTACGACTTTAAATTAAAACTTTAAAAATATAACTTTTTGACCCTTGCACTTTTACACAATATCCATAAAATTTTTCAATTTTACCCTTAAAAAAATTTAAGGCTTTTATAGCTTTGATTGATGACAAAAATGACATTTGGTGATGAAATACTTGAAGAGATTTGCTTGAGATCTCTTGATCCCCTCTCTAATATCTATAAACTAAATTACACTTAGCTTATATCTATTGGTGAAACTTTTATAACCTTTTGACTTTAGTTGTGAGCTTATCTCACCTTATACTCTCCCATATCATTCTCTAATACTCTTGGGTCCTCTAATCGACATCTCACTCGCGATGCAAAAATAAATTAAATCTTTAGAGACAACCACTAGAGATACTAGTTAACCGTAATCATAATCGAAAGTTTACAATTTCTCCCCCTCTAAAAAAAAATTTCGACCTCGAAATTTAAAATCACATACCTGAATCAAATAGGTGTGGGTATTGTCTCCGCATCTGCTCCTTAGGCTCCCACGTAGCCTCTTCAACTGAATGGTTCCTCCACAAGACTTTAACCAATAGGATGCTCTTATTACGTAGAACCTGCTCCCTCCTGTCTAGGATCTGAACTGGACTCTCCTCATAGGTCAGATTCTCTCTCAATTCCACTGGCTACTCTGTCAGCACATGTGAAGGATCTGGCATATAATTGTGGAGCATCGAGATGTGGAATACATTATGTATCCTGGATAACTCTAGTGGCAACTCAAAACGATAAGCCACGTCTCCCACTCTACCAATCACCTCATGAGGACTAATATATTGTGGATTAAGCTTCCTACATCTGTCAAATCTGATGATCCCTTTCCACGGTGATATCTTCAAAAATACTTTATCCTCTATTTGGAACTCCAAATCTCGTTTTCTGTTATCTGCATAACTCTTTTGGTGAAGAATGGGCAATTTCCAACCTATCTCAAATAATCTTGATCTTATCGGTAGTCATCTGTACCAATTCAGGTCCCAGAAGTTTCCTTTCGCCTACTTCAGCTCAATATAACAGTGTCCTACATCGTCTGCCATACAGTGCCTGATATGGTGCCATGTCGATACTAGCCTGATAATTATTATTATAGGCAAACTCGATTAATGGCAACTGATCATCCCAATTTCCTCCAAACTTCATCACACAGGATCTCAGTATATCCTCTAAAGTCTTAATGGTACGCTCAGACTATCCGTCTATCTGTGGATGGAATGTTGTACTGAAATGCAATCGAGTACCTAAAGCTCTCTCCAAACTGGGCCAAAATCTAAATGTAAACTTGGGATCTCTGTCAAATACAATCAAAATTGGAGCTCCGTGAAACTTAACAATCTCATCTACATACAATCCGGCCAACCTGTCTAAGGGATAAGTACTACGAACAGGTAGAAAATGAGCTGACTTCGTGAGCCGATCAACTATCACCCAAATACTATCATGTCCACTCCAGCTACGCGGAAATCCAACCATAAAATCCATAGTGATATGCTCCCATTTCCACTCTTGAATAGGGAGGGGTTAAGATAATCCTGCTGGTCTCTGATGCTTTGCTTTAACTTGCTGACAAATCAAACACTTGGATACATACTCAACTATCTCCCTCTTCATACCTTTCCACTAGTAGTGCTCTTTCAAGATATGGTACATCTTTGTACTCCCGGGATGCATCGCATATGCAGAAGAATGGGCTTCATCCAGAACCTCTTTCTTAAGATCTGCTAGGTTTGGAACACACAATCTCTGACTCATCATCAGTGTACAATCCTCTCTAACCAAGAATGATGGGACCCTTCCCGAATCCCTTTTCTGAACCCTTGAAAGACCCCGTAGCACCCCAACAGAACTTCAACGAACCCTAACTTTAGCCTGAAGAACTCCCGTCGGAGCATCGATACTTAGTTAAAACTTATTTTGAACTTATTTGTTAGATGGCAAGGGTAAAAATTTTTCATTTTTTTGACAAAAATCCAGCAGCATACCGGCTGTTTATTGAACTATGCTACCCTGCAAATTCAAAAGCAATTTAAAGACACTTCTATGACACACAATCTCCACTACCAGAGGCCTCTGGCCCTCACCCAAAATCAATCACAACATAATTAATCACAATTATGAAATCAATGGAAATCTAAATTTTTCTTTTTAAAATATTTTCATAAAACGTGCATCCAACAACTGATATTTACGTTTATCAATTTACATCATTTACAATATGATTTATGTACAACACATGCATGACAAAAATACGAGCTATACAATGGGGAATAGTTGTCCGTCAGTCTATCCACGTGTCTATCTGAGCCTCGTCTGCTAGACGACTCGCTCTTGCACCTGAGGGAACATTTTAAGAAATACATGAAAATCAAACGGTGAGTATAACTCAGTGAGATAAATATTAAACAACTTCATAAATTAAAGTATTTTTCTGAAATACTTTTTATCATTTCATAAAGAAACTATTTCTAAAACTTATTTCGAATTTCTTTCATAAACTTTCTCATTTCTCGCCTTAATGGTAACCTAGGGAAACTACTCCTGTTATGGCAGCATCAAATCTCTAGCTAGCCATTAGGAATTAAGGAATCTGCCTTATATAGTTGCCGATGTGCGAACTCTGGGCACGCGTTATCCCTACGCAATCGGTTTGAACTACATTACCCTATATGTGTAGAGGGTGACTCAACTGACTCTCATCTCTTAGGAGTCGTCCAGACTCCACTCTCAATTAGTGACTCTCTCTCACCTATCATGCAAGCATAGAGTACTCCACTGGACCTTTAACTGGGCTAGGGTAAACCATAAGTGTAATAAAATACTTTTGCTCAATCTTTTAAAACAAACTTATTCTCAAGGCAAATTGTCTAAAATCTTTAATTCTTATACATTCTTGGTACAAATACAACTCAATTAAAAATTCACATGATATAATTACAATACATAATTCAATTATATAACGAAATAATTACAAATAACTATTAAATGAACTTTGAACTAAACTACACTTGAAACGGTTGAGTTTCTACTCACAAAACGCCTTCCGATCAAAAGCGAACCTCATCCGTAATCCTCCAATACACTCCGCCTTTATCCTAAAACATTGAATACTCATTTAGAATCACTTATATCATTAACACAAAGCTAGAAATCACTTAAAACTCAACTAACTCTATTAACTCCACTTTATGTCTAAACCTTCGCAACTAAGTTTCTACTTAACCAATGCTTTCATATTCCGATTTCTTTGCACAATCCTTATTTATCATCACCTAAGGACACTTCGGAATGCTTAAAATGGTCACTGGAAGCCTGGAACGTAAAATCACTGTTTTTGGACCCCCTAAAACCGAGATTATGCTAGGGCCCATCCTAGCAATTTTCTTTGCTCTGTTTTCACTCTAAACATCTCCCTAACTCGCACTTAGGTCACCCGTAAAACGGTTTCGAAAAATTCTAAGTATAGGGGGTTGAAACATATGAAAAACACTTATTTTTTCAACATTTTTTATGTACATTTTTGCATCTTATATGCAATGACTTCATTTCTTTCGTATCTAAGGTTCTTTTACTCAATTATGACCAAATACATTTATTTCATGCATCAAAAAATGCATTTGTGATCACATCTTACTTTACGACTACATATCTACACTATTTTAGCCATAACTTCCTCAATTTTTATCGGAATCGTTCCCTTTCAATTTCTATGGTTTGCTATGACATTTAGGCATGTTTTGAGGTCTAAAACAACCCCAAATAAGCCCAACTAGTGCAGGTCTCTATAGCCCTTTCATCTAGCTCAAAATTTTTCAAATTAACTCTACACTTTATATTTTTCAATTCTATCACTTCTAATAGGTTTCTTAGGCTCTAAAATGCATGAATTAGGCTTCAAATGGATGCAAACAAAATGGGTTACATAAACCCTAACATGGCTGAATTCAACCTCACAAAGAACCATCCATACTCTTTTAATTTCTAACACAAAATCACATCAAACTCATCACTAACCACCAATATTTCAATTCATAAACTCAAAACATCATTTGGAGCAAGATAAGAAATGAGTTTCTCACACAAGCAAGGTGAGCTAACACAAGAAAACTCACCTATTTATGCTTTGCTTTTACTCTAAGCTTACTCCAATAACTTTGCTTGATGACTAGGTGAGGATTAATGGCGATTTGCTTGAAGAAAATGGCATAAAATCACTTACTTCTTCCCTTGATGATGGACGGTTCCCTCTCTCCCTCACTCTCGGTTTTTCAACGCCAAACATGAATGAAAAATTGCCTTGATCTCCACTTTATATAGTGGTGCCACAATTGCATATTAGTCCCTCTTAAAAATTGTTAAAATGGCCCTTATACTTTACTTAATCTTGTCATAACCCCAAACTAGATAAACTTGAATATAATTGGTCCATTTAACATATTAGAGACCACAAGTTTTTCCACCAATCAAATAGCTCCACATGGTTCACTAAACACCATAACTTTTTATCATATTTGGCTACTTCTCATTGGAAGACTTTTTCAACTTTTTTACTTTGAAAAATAAACTCATTTCATTCTATACTCTCCCATAACATTTCCTAATACTCTTGGGTCCTCTAAATGACATCCTATTCTTGATGTGAAATTAAATTAAACTTTAAAAATTACTATTAGAGCGTTACTATTTAACTGTAGCTAAAATCGCGGGTTTACAGAGAAGTCCTGGCCTCTACCTAACTCGATCTCCTAAAAACCTTGACCAACTAAGGATCCTGTCTCTGTAACTCTCGGACCCGATCTACAAGTATCGGTCGGACCTGAAATGTGGCTAGCAGTGCACCTGAACCCGTAGTCTCTAACTGAACCCCTAAGGACCTCATATCTCTCAACAACGGAAAGTACCCTGCCCTCAAATGAGCTATGGAACTGCTGGGCTATCTACTCAAAGCATCTGCTACCATATTGGCTTTTCCTGAATGATATTCAATGAAGCAATCGTAGTCCTTGATCAACTCTAACCACCTTTTCTGCCTCATGTTTAATTCTTTCTGAGTGAGTAGATGCAGGAGGCTCTTGTGATCTATGAATATCTTACACGAAACTCCATACAGATAATGTCTCCAGATCCTCAGTGCAAACACAACTGCAACTAATTCTAAATCATGAGTTGGGTAATTTTGTTCAAGCTTCTGTAATTGTCGGGATGCATATGCTATTACTTTCCCATTCTGCATTAAAACACACCCTAAGCTCTATCTGGATGCATCACTGTACACAACAAAGCCCTCTGTCCCAAAAGGAAGTGTAAGAACGAGAGTTGTGATCAACCTAGCCTTCAACTCATCAAAACTCCTTTGACAGGCCTCTGACCACTCAAACTTAACATCTTTTTTGGTGAGTTTCATCAAATGAATGGTGATCTTGGAGAATCCCTCCACGAACTTCCTATAATACCTTGCCAATCCTAAGAAATTCTTCACCTCTGTAACTATGGTTGGCTGCTTCCATTGTAGAATCGCTTCAACTTTCTGAGGGTCTACACTGATCCTGTCTGTTGATATCACATGCCCGAGAAATGAGACCCTATCCAACCAGAACTAACACTTACTGAACTTAGCATACACGATCCCTCAGGGTCTGTAATACCACTCTTAGATGCTCAGCATGTGCCTCTCTATTGCTTGAATACACTAAAGTATCATCTATGAACACTATCACAAACTTATCAAGAAAATCATGAAACATCCTATTCATTAAATCTATGAATACAGCTGGTGCATTGGTTAGCCCAAAAGGCATCAACAAAAACTCATAGTGTTCATAACGTGTCCTAAAGACAGTCTCACGAATATCATCTTCCTTAATTTTTAATTGATGGTATCCGGATCTTAAATCGATCTTTGAAAATACACTGGCCCCTTGTAACTGATCAAATAGATCATCAATGCGAGGAAGTGGATATTGGAATCAAGGCAATTTGAAAAACAAAAATTAAAACAAATAAACATACTTATTTCCACTATTAATCATATTTTACAACTAACAAGATTTTCAATAAATAATATAATTATAATTAATTTTTTTCACTCTAAATTGTAAATTATAATTCGAAAGTTGAGTATCATTTTCAAAAATAGTAGATATTTGGTTTGAAGAAAAAGAAGTAAATAAAAGGATATTTTAATAAATTCAATTATGCTTTATAACAAAATTTTATTTTTTAAAAAATAAAATTTATGGATTGGCTAGGGTTGGCTTGCCTAGTCCAAAGAAGCTCCGTTCTTGATTATAGTAAATTTGTTTTAATCCATTTAAAATATTTTTATGAGTTTAATAAATTTAATATTAATTTGTAAATGAAATTTATTACTTTTTCTAATTAATTTTTTAGTTTTATTTAAGTTTACCTTATTTAAAAATTAATTAATGATATTTTTTTAAAAGAATTAACTACTTTACAAGTTTGGATAAGGTTACTTAATAAGACTCTTTAATAACTGTCGACATTGAAATTCAGTCGATGAGTATTCAATGCCCAATACCTACAATCAATGTTAGAAAACACAGAAATCGAGAGAAAACAATAAAGAGCCAAAAACTAAACAAGAAGACAAAGGATTTTTAACGTGGTTCAGCAAATGTGCCTATGTCAACGGTTGTCTCTCTTAAATTCGGCAGAGTGACAGTATGATATTCAATGTGTCATTTACAATAATTTTTAACCCCTATTTATAGGGGAAGTATCGTTACAATTTAGGAAGCAACAAAATAGGAAGAGAATCATAAATTAATTACACTTCCTAATCTGTTTGAATAAAATCAGGAAACTGCTCCTTAAAATTCGAGATAACGTTGACTGAGTTTGAATTTGAATTAACTTCCGTTTATGGTGAGAGAATCACGATCAGATTAGGTAACTGCCTCTTCTAGAAGATACTGTATTAACTATCCTCTGAACGAGCTGGAGCAAGCTATGTTATCTATTGTCTTGAGCGACCTCGAGCTGAACTCGCTGAATAATGAGCTATGTAAAAGAACTGTAGAACGAGCTATGACCTGTCTATGATATAAGCTCATTACTATGAGCTGAGGAGATTGCTGGGCGAGCTGTGGAGCTCGCTGGGCTTAGAGTTGACACCTGGGCCTTGTCTGATGGGACTTGATTGGTTTGACTTTAGTGGGTCTTCTATTGGGCCTAAGTTGGGCTTTTACCAGGCCATTTAGTGACTCCAGAAAATACATATAATATTAGCCCCCCAGCTCTCAGTTCGTTTTGCTAAGTGGGAGCTCGAGTTCGCTGGTAAAAGCTAGCTTCTTTGGTAAGCCAGTCTTGAATTACTGTTTCCCCGCCCTTCCAAATTCTGTCCTATCAACTCTGACACGTGGCGGTCATGCAGAAGGTAACTAAAACGACGTTGGCACGTCCCTTACACGGGCATTAAATGCGCACGTTTTTCAACTGAAGGCTACATGATTACAAAATCGTACCTCGCGCTGCACCGTTGGATTTATGACGGTTACACAACATAGAGATCCGATTCGAGCTCTTTCACCTATATAACTGGTGGAGTCTTTTCATTTTTTCTTTTTCATCTGTCATTTTCTTTCAAAGCAACCAAGCAACCAAGTTCAGAAAACTCAGTGATTTTCACGAAATCAACACTTCCAGTCGCTATTCTCACGTTCTCATCAGTGATTCACAGTAAACCTCTGATCTTTTTTCTTCAAACTTTCAATTTTTTGGTTCATTTTGTTGAGTTGATGTTGCGTTGTGCCTGCATTATGCCATTCTTATGTATATGATGGTATGAACATGTCATGTTTTTGATATTAAACTGTTGCTGTTCTCGGTTTCTTGTTGAACAAGACTTTTCAACTTCTGTTGATTTGATCTTGTTGCATGTTTGTTTACGAGCTGATTACTGTTTGTGGCCTGTTATGCATGCAATCTGTAGAACTAGGCACTTGTAGGCAGGTCGTTTATCCATAGGTCGAGCCCCCCATTATACAAGTGATCTGCAAACTAGGAAACTTAGAAAATTTTTAATATTTTGATAATCTGCCTGCCGCGACCTGAACATGCTTCTTTTACACAGATGTCTTCAAGTGGAACTCGCAAAGTCAATGGGACCACCCAAAGAGAAGGATCAGCTGAAGCTCAAGTCCCTTCTGAAGCAAAACATCGAGCCATAGAAAAGCAGCGAGCTGAAGAGAAGAGGGAAGCTCGCAAAACATTTGCTTATTATCCATCCTCCATTGAAGTTTTCGAACTGGAGGCGATCGCTCTTCACTTCCATATCCCCAGAGGCTGCCGTGCGATGTCACCCACTCCAAAAAAACATGCAGTCTATCCTCTGTGGGGGTATATTGCTGTTAGCACTCAACACCTGGAACACGGGCTAAGATTCCTAGTTCCTTCTTATTTAATCAGATTCTTGAACGCTATCAAGCTCGCTCCATTTCAGTTAACACCGAACTCATACGCGCAGCTGACCTCGTTGGCTCTGGCCTTCCTCAAGAACGGCCTTCGTCTTCCAACTCCAAAAATAATCCAAAATTTCTACAGTATCAAGGCTTTGAGCACAAAGTAAGGAGAAAAACCGAATGACATCTATTATCTCACAGCTCGTTCGTTTGACTATAATGACCTCTTGCCCCAAGGAGAAGTAAAGGGCAAGTCCAACGTTGGAAAATATAAAACGAGCTGGTTCTATGTCTCCTCCCCCTCTCTTATTTGTCTTAAAAACTTCAGTTTTGTCTCGGAACCAGGTATGCAGAAGAGAAGCTTTAACGAGCTTAAAACAATAATTTTAACTTTTACTTATTTATTTATTTTTTATTTATTTGCAGATCTGAAAATGGACAAGTCTCCCCTCAGCAGCAAGGAGAAGATGGCTCTTGAGGTGCTCGCGAAATCAGATGAAGCGAGCATAAGCAGCAAATTTGATGATGCTCTTCTTCAAACTCATGGCCTTGCTCCTTCTGATGATTCTCCACTCATTGATGTCAAGAATGACATATCGAGCATTGGGCAGCGCGAGCTTCCTTTCGTCTTCAAAGTTCCTATCCCTACCTCACAAGTAGAAACTTCTCCAATTCCAACACAGGCAGGAACGGCTCCAGCTTGCACTCCCTGCTCGCGAGCAGAGACAGCATCAGCTCTTGCTCCAGCTCGGGCAAAAAAGGCTCCAGCTCGCGTAGCCCTTCTTGTACAAGTAGACTCATCCCCCTCCCCGAATCTCACAATTGTTTCAGAAACTCCGTTGCCTGCTTCAGCAAACTTGATGCAGGCTTTAATAGTTCCAACATCTGCTGAAGTAACACCAGCTCCAACTCGTACCCCATCAGTGGGTGCATCTAAAAAAACTACTTCTCCAGCTCCTTCTCCTTCCACTGGGCGAGCCCCAGCTAAAAGGAAGAAGTTTGCTCTGCTGGAGTTCCCTTTTGATCAACCTGTTGAAACTCCAACCCCTTCAGCGGCTCCAGCGAAGTGACCAGCTGAAACCTCAACCTCTCCAACTGCTCCTTCAAACCGTTCCAAGCAACCTGCTGAAGCGAAAACTCCCTCGGTCGCTGCTCCAAGCGAGGTACCGCCTTTAGAAACAACAACAGATCTTCAGCTGGTTCCAACTTCCAGCTCGCAATCTGGGAAAGGGGATGCTCCTCTCAATGTTGCTTCCCAGGCGACCCGAGTTTGTTCAAGCAAGAGATTAACTAGGCGTACCTTTCTTACGTGACGTAATGATTATCGGACTGAGGAGCCTGATGTCCCGGAGTCTGAGAGGACTCTTTCGCCAACAAGACTAGACGTTGAGCTTGGATCTGGGGGAAAATATTTAACTTCCTTTGTCGACAACTGGACACCAATTATGTTCATTCATACAAGAGTTTTAGAGAATAAGTCCCTTAGGGGCACTGACCTAGACGAGTTCGCAGCTCGTCATTCCATGTTGGTAAGTCATTTTTCTTTATCTTCTAGCCTCTTTACTTTATTGCATATTAACTTGTAAAATTTTCAGGGCGCCCTTACTGCAATGAAGCAAAGAAGACTGACCAAAATTACTCAAGACTGAATAATGAAGCTCGAAATGGAGCTGGAGGCTACTAATGAGGAGATAGCATGCTTAGTTAAGAAAACCACAGAGAACTTTGAGGCACAGATGGTTGTGGCGAATAATGCTAGACAGACCGTCGAAGAAGCTCTACTGAAAATGGAAAATGAGCGTGACATGCTAAGGGAAGTGCTGAAGCAGTCTGATCAGCGGGCCGAGCTAGCCTAGAAACAAGCTGAGAAAACTACTGAGGACCACGAGGCACAGTTAGCTGCAGTGAATAATAGTAGACAAACTGCCGAGGAAGTTTTGCGAAGAATGGGAAATGAACGCGACACGTTTAGGAATGAGCTACACCAACTGAGAGAAGAGCTGAGGCAGTTCGAGTAGCGAGCCGAACTGGCTCAAAGACAAGCTGAGAGAGTGGAAGTCGCAACACAGTGGGCCGAAGAAGCCGAAAATCGGGCTGGGATTGTAGAGAGTCAACTCGAGGTCCTTAAGAAACAAACTCAGGCCGCGGTGCAGCGAGCTAGGCTGGCTGAAAAGCGGGTTGAAGAAATGGAAGCTGCTGCTCAACGGGCTAAAGAGGCTGAGCACCGAGCTGAGGTGCTTAGGCAGCAAGTAGGGGATGTAATTCAGCGAGCCAAGGCTACAGAGCAGCAGATAAAAGCTATGAAGCAAGAAGCCGAGGTCATCAATCGCCATGCAGACAACGCCTTCGAAGAACTGATGGCTTTCAAGGAAAGATCTGCTCAGGAACTAGAGATGCAAGTCGCTGAGGCCAAAGATGAGGCTGAGGAAAAAACTGGCATCAATTTTCTTTACACGCTGTGGATGTCCCATCCTGAGATGGATTTTTCGATCTTTGGGGATGTAGGACTTGAAAGCGTAGAAACGTTCAAGGCAAGGGCTACCTTATCCTCAGCTGATGCAGTTCCTTTGGCAACAGAGGTGCCTGGTGAGACCTCTCAAATTGAGCCCATTGGCGATCTCGAACCCTCTGGCGTGTTTCCTTCTCATGAAGACCCTTTTTCTGGCCCAGATCCTCCAACTCAAAGCTAGCAGTTTATCTTTTTTTTTTTTTGTACTTGTATTTTTCAATCATTGAGTTGTAAAAAACTTTTAGATTTAATGAAATTTATTTTTCCATTTCTTCCGTATTGAATGTGCTTGAGTTATTGCATCTGTGGTCACATATTTTATGATCAACTTACAAGTTATCAAGCTTATTGCGAACTGATTGTTAACAGGCTTGAAATCTGATATAATAACTTAAGCAATCGCTTAATTCAACAGTTAATAAAATCTTATAAATATCAAACAATTGATCAATTGGAACGTTAACGAGCTATGCAGGGGTACTTAACCACACCTGCTTTTTAGGCTCTTTTCTTTTTTACGAGCTATGCAGGGATACATAACCTCGTCTGCTTTTTAGGCTCTTTTATTTTCAACGAGCTATGCAGGGGCACTTAGCCACATCTGCTTTTTAGGCTCTTTTAGTTTAGTGAGCTATGCAGGGGTACATAACCTCGCTTGCTTTTTAGGCTATTTTAGTTTTATAGTGAGCAGCGAGCTAATCAGCACAGAGTCTGCTAACTTGGTGAAAAAATGCACATCATTGAGGGAAAATGGAGCTTTCATTTTCTATAATGTTGAATTATGGGTAACAAATAAAGTTACTGATAGTATGGTCGCAGATGCTTGGCATTCCAAGCTCGAGGGACCTCAGCTCCATTCATGTTGGTCAAATGATAAGCTCTATTTCCCAAGTTTGCCTTGATGATATAGGGTCCTTCTTAATTTGGGCCTAAGGACCCATCATTGGGTTTGTAAGCTCCAGGCAGAATGATACACAGTACTAGGTCTCCCACATTGAATCTGCGAATCCGAGCATTCTTGTTATAATACCTCGCGATTCTTTGCTGATAGACAACTACTCTTAACCTGGCCGTTTCCCTGAGCTCTTCGAGCAAATCTAAGTTTGCAGTGAGTAGCTGGTCATTGTCATTTGGATTGAAGGTTGTTCTTCGTTGCGAGGTGACTTCTAACTCAGTTGGGATCATGGCCTCAGACCCATATACCATTGAGAAGGGTGTCTCGTCTGTAGTGCTGCGAGCTGTGGTTTTGTAAGCCCACAATAACTTCTTAAGCTTGTCTACCCATGCTCCTTTCTTTGCTTCCAGTTTCATCTTCAGGGTCTGCTTGATAATTTTGTTCACAGCTTCAACTTGGCCATTGGCTTGTGGATGGTCTACTGCTGAGAAGCTTTTAACGATCTTGAGGTCATTGCAGAACCTAAGAAACTGGTCGCTGTTAAACTGAGTCCTATTATCTATCACGATCTGTTGTGGGACCCCAAACCTGCAAATGATATTACTCCACACGAACTTCTCAATCTTCCTTGGGAGATTTCTGCCAACTTCTTTGCTTCAGCCCACTTAGTGAAATATTCAACTGCGACCATGGCGTGTTTGTACCTTCCACGAGCTGTTGGCAAAGGCCCGATCAAATCCATTCCCCAAATTGCAAAGGGCCATGGGCTTATCATTTGCTTAAGATAGGCTGGGGGAGCTCGCAGGACTTGGGCAAACTTCTGACATTTATCACACATTTTTACTAGGTCGATAGCGTCCTGTTTCATGGTAGGCCAATAAAAACCTTGACGGAATGCCTTTTGAGCTAGAGATAGCCCCTCAGTGTGATTTCCACAATAACCTTCGTGTATCTACCTCATCACTGTTTCACACTCTGGGCCATCAATGCATCGTAAAAGTGGAGCTGAGAACCCCTTCTTGTATAACACATCATTATAGATGCAATATCGGGCTGCTCTAGCTCGCAAACGCCGTGCTTCCAGTTTGTTACTTGACAGCTTTCCATCTTGCAGGTATCTTACAATTGGACCCATCCAGGAATTGGGTTGTACAGTTATGCCATCATCACATTCTTCTCTTCCGTACTCGGAGCTGGTAGGAACTCTACTGGGATTGCCCCCAAAAAGTCTGCATCTCGTGTGGTCGCAAAGCGAGCTAATGCATCTGCATGCGAGTTCTAAGCCCGTGGGATCTGCTTCACCTCGTACCTTTGAAACGCACCTAGCAATTAATGAACCTTCTGGAGGTAAATGGTCATCTTTGGTCCCTTAGTTTGATACTCTCCCAGTATGTGATAGACAACGAGCTGTGAATCATTAAAGACCCTTAGTCGTTCAGCTCGCAATTCTCTAGCTAGACGTAGTCCTGCGAGCAGTACTTCATATTCAGCTTCATTGTTTGTTGCCTTGAAACCGAACCTTAAAGCACAAAGGATCTTGTGGCCTTAAGGGCTTATCAACAATATTCCAACTCCGGCCCTCTGCTCACTGGATGATCCATCAACATAAAACTCCCAAGTTGGACTTTCAGAAGATTCAGCCTCATCTTCCACAGGCCCTATAAACTTTGCAATGAAATCTGCCAGAGCTTGAGTTTTGATAGCCGTTCTCGACTTAAACTGGATATCGAACTATGCGAGCTCCACTGCCCATTTCAACAAACGACCTGAGGTGTCCAATTTCTGTAGAACTTGTTTGAGTGGATACTGGGTGAGGACTTCAATCGTATGAGCTTGAATGACAGGACCCTTCCCAGACCTTATCTAAGCTCTTGTCTGGAGGATCCTGCCGGGCACTTCAACGGACTTATCGAAACCGACTTGTCGGATCGAAGAAATCCGAGAAGCGAACCCTAACATTCTTCAACCGGTTTACTCGTTTGGTCTCAAAAATTCAGTTTTCTTTTAAACTAGTTGGGAGTGATAAAATTTTTCTCGATTCTATTTCAAATATTTTTATAAAATTTTCGGCAGCATAACGGCTGCATTTTTGATAAACCAAAATTTACTTGTCAAGAAATTTACACTTCGACTAAAACCTCAATTCCTCCCAACTTCTTTATTCCCAAACATGCACAAATCATCATCATTTTTTTTTTTGTTTTACAAACATGCAACATCAACACCCAATTCTCTTTTCATAAGTACGAACTCATGTAGAATATATCTAGATGCATCATATATATCAAATGCATGAATATTTACAAATATACAATTTCAAAATATGAATATTTGTTTCTCAATTACATATTCATCTCATCCATAAAGTTTTACATCATCACATATCATAGATCGCCCACCTATATATATACAACAAAATGATGACGACCTGTCGTCCGCGGTGGCACACAATTAAATATAAATAGCTACAAAATAAACAAATAAGTTAGTGCAACGAAGATATAATATCACATACACTAACATGACAATTTATCATTTGTTTTATGATTTCTTTCAAAACCCCCATGTATATCCTTTAAACATTCTAACCATCACGGGCGATTAAAACTAACGCCAACGTGAAGCTTACTGAGGTATCTCAACCACTATGTTACGGAATTTACTGCATCGTACGTAGGGCGCTAAATCTTATCACTGAGCAACTACAATGCGGAATTTTCTACATCGCAATTGTAGTGCTAAAACTCTGGGCAACTACGAGCAGAATTTACTGCATCGCTTCGTAGCGCTAACTGTTAATTAACCAACTACGTGCGGAATTTTCTGCATCGCAGCGTAGCGCTTATATTTTCTAGGAAACTGAGCAACTACGGACGGAATTTTCTGCGTCGTCTCGTAGTGCTAATTTCTCTATACTTTGAGCGACTACGGACGGAATTTTCTGCGTCGTCATGTAGCGCTAACTCTCATACCCTCTTAAGGCATATACATGGGTTTTATAATCAATTTCTTCAAGTGCAAAAGCACAAAACTCACCAGTTTTACATCTTATGAAAACTTTCTCATTTTACTCTTTCTATAACAACTTAGTATTAGTTTCTAGTACAATATAGATTCCACAGGAATCTATATGCTTAACTTGGACATTAACATTGAAAATCCTTTTCATTTTCATTTATTACTTAGTTACGATATCCATTACGAATAATCCTAAATTGATATAGAATTTAAACACTCATAAGTGGCGAACCACTTACCTCGAAGCCGCGTCACTCCGTGTCAAGCGTCTCGACGAGGCTCGTCACCTACACAATATTTTCTCATCATTATTAATAACAAAAATCAATTCTCAACTATAAGGTCAAGAATCTCAACTAAGACCATTTTTCTCTATATATCCTCCTAACTTGTTTCTACTCAATCGAGACTCTCTAATCCCGATTCTTGTGGAAAAGTTTTAGTTTTGGACCCCTAGGGATATCCCCACACGGTCCCTTTACTTGTCGGAGGCTTAAAACGAAAAATCACAATTTTATTTAAACGGACAGCCCTTGACAGTGTGCACTGCTACGCACTGCCCGGGACTCCGTTTTCCTTCGTTCTTTTTCCTACGGCTCACTTATATCCCATTCTAGTCACACGACAAATTTCATTGAGAAATATTATCGTTTGCTATGTCAAATTTAAGGAAAACGTCCGTTTTGGACACTTTCGGGCGCAATTAAGTGCCCATTTTGCAAACTCTTGGTTTTAGGTTAGTGACGCTAGTTTTTCTTCCACAACTAAGCTTCATTTAACTTATAATGACTAACTAAACTCATTTCATGTCATAAAAATTACATTAAGCTAGCCGTTTCACTTCTCAAAGCTCTAACGACACTATATTGTGCATAACTTGCACAATTTTTATCGGATTCGATCCGTTCCAAAACCTATGGTTTTCTATGGTTCCTAAACATCATTTGAGGTGTAGAACACTCCCAAATAAGCGAAATAATGTCAGGTCTTCTAGAGGTCAAAATTTGAGCTCGGGTTTCAAATTTTGGCTACATCAATGCCTTTGAAATCTCTAAACATTTCTCTAAATTTTTCTAACCTCTTTGAGGCTTTAAATTGGTTTCAAAACCATCAAATTTTAAGGTCTAACTACTGCCCTACAAGTTTCTAATACATACTTAAATTTCACTTGGTCATTAGAGTGCTCAAAATTCACTCAAAACTTTTCTCAATCACTTGGTGTGCAATAATCACCATTTTCGGTTCTATTTTTGAGGGAGGGTATGACAGCCCTTATACATCATTTTGAGGCATCACTTACACCCAAAACTCCTCATTGATGATTCTATAACAACCTCATAAGGTCCTAGCAAGATTTAAAAGCAATCTATCCACCAAATCAACCACAACAACAACAACAAAAGCTGTCATACATTTTTCTGTTCTGTTTCAGCAAGAAGCTAAAGAAAATTAATTATAACTTCACTTAAAGCTTGCTTGGAGGGTTTGGATGACTTACTAGGGACCCTAAGAGGTGGATTGAGGGGATGGAAGGCTGGTTGGGAGGTTCTTTCTTCCCTGGCCGACCAGCTCGCTGCACCCCGTCGCGATTCTGTTCCAGCTCGCGTCTGGGTCTGTTTCGCTTGCTGTTTGCGTCTGTTTCTGCTCTGTTTCTGCTCGACCAGACCTGCACCTCTCCTCTTCTGCTCGTCCTCTTCCTTTGCTGCCCAGAAACTGCAGTTTTACTGCCTTGGATCCCCCTCACGCGAGCTGTCCTGCTCGAACTCGCGTCAGTTCCTCGCGCGAGCTGTTGGCGCTGGATCTGCTTCTTGCTCGACTTCTTTGCTTGTTCTGGACTGTTTCTGCTGCTCAAGGCTTCTTCTTGCTTGCTGGTTGTCTCTCTTCTCTCTTCTGGTTCTCCTCTCACGGCAGCAGCTACTCTTTTCTTCTTCTTTCTCTCGAATTCTCTCGACTCTCTCGGCAGTGACTGTTTTTGTCTGAAACAATCAACTAAGTCTTGTTTATATATTAACCAAACTTCTATTAATTACATCTTGTCCCCTTTTCTTTTTAATTTTATTCTCATCTCCCTTTCTTGAAGCTCTCTCACGGCAATATCCCTCTTGGTTCTTCCGTATCTCTTCCGTTTTTATTTGATTTAATTTTCGTCTCGCTAGAATTTACCTTAAAACGCTAAACTTATTTCATTTACCTTAACGCTCTCTTTTTAATCGAATTTTAATTCGATTAGCCTTTACTAAAATCTTGAATCTCCTAACTTGGATTTTCATTGGAACGTTATTAAACTTTTTAATACGACGAATTTCGTCGTATTCTAATTGAATAAATTTTGGAGGCTATGAAATTAAATCAATTAAACGTTGAGAGTTATATATTATCTCTCGAACTTAATTTCTAACGTTGGGACTTTAGCAGTCGGAGCTAGGAGTTTACATTGAAAATAAGGTCGCAGCTTCCTCGATGCGACCACCAGGCAATAAGCGAACTTCTCCATCTGCGTGTACTTGGTTTCAGCATCCTGTAACCTTTTACTTACATAATATATTGGAAGCTGCGTCTTTTCTTCTTCTCTCACCAATGCAGCACTCAAAGCTTGTTGAGACACACCCAAGTACAGAATTAATCTTTCTCCTTCTTTGGGCTTAGAAAGGAGGGGAGCTCGCCCCATGTATTCCTTCAACTGCTGGAAAGCAACTTCACATTGCTCAGTCCATTCAAAACTTTTTGCCTTCTTCAGAATGTTAAAGAATGGGATACATTTATCCGTAACTTTCGAAATGAACCTGCTCAATGCTGCGACCTGGCCGTAAAGGCTCTAAACATCCTTAACCCTAGTAGGCGACCTCATGTCGATCAGTGCTTTGATCTTCTCAAGATTGGCTTCAATACCTCTACTGTTAACCATGAAGCCTAGAAACTTCCCAGAAGCTACTCCAAATGCACACTTGTGCGGATTCAATTTCATCTGATAGCTCCTCAGAATCTGAAACATCTCCCCCAAGTCGCGTATATGGTCACCTACCCGCTTGGATTTCACTAACATATCGTCGACATAGACCTCCATGGTCTTTCTGATCTGCCCTTCAAACATCATGTTCACCAAGCGTTGGTAGGTCGCTCCAGCATTGTTCGAACCGAAGGGCATCACCTTGTAGCAATACAAGTCGTGATCAGTCATGAACAAGGTGTGCTCTTCGTTTTCGGGATTCATGAGAATTTGATTATAGCCCGACTATACATCCATAAAGCTCAGGAGCTCGTGGCCAGCAGTAGCATCCACGAGCTGATCTATCCTCGGCAAGGGGAAACTATCTTTGGGGCATGCATTGTTCAGATCAGTGAAGTCGATGCAAGTCCTCCACTTCCCATTCTTCTTCTTTACCAGAACCGGGTTGGCGACCCAGGTTGGGGAGTAAGCTACTCGAATAAATTTGTTAGCTAGCAGCCTGTCTACCTCCTCTTTTAGTGCTAAGTAGCGTTCCCTTGTCATTGCCCTTCTCTTCTGACGAACTAGCTTGAAGTGAGGATCAATATTTAACCTGTGAGACATCACCTTTGGATCTATCCCCACCATGTCCTCATGATTCCATGCAAACACATCTAAGTTCGCCTTTAAGAAGTCAGCGAGCTGGGCTTTCAATTCTGGAGCTAAACCTCTTCCCAACTTCAGGCATCTTTCTGAATCTGCCTCGCTGACATGAACATCTTCTAATTCTTCAACTGACCCAGTGGCTTGGTCTGCATCTACCTCGCGAAGGTCCAAGTCGTGATTGATTGACCCCTTCTCAGTCATAGCTCGTGGTTCGCCTGCCGAAACCACGTTAACTTTCTTTCTTCTCACGCCCATTTTGACAGCATCTTCATAACATCTCCTAGCCAAGTGTTGTTCTCCCCTAACACAGCCGACACCGTTAGAAGTTGGAAATTTGACTGTAAAGGTCCTGGTAGAGGTAATTGCATCCAGCTCGTTCAATGAAGGTCTTCCCAGAACCACATTGTATGCTGATGGGCAGTCGATGATCAAGAAATCTGCCAACACAGTTGTCTGGCGACCTGCTTCCACAAGCATAAGTGGCAGCTTAATCTGGCTTACTGGTACAACAGCATCTCCAGTGAAACCGAATAAAGGCTCTAAGGATGGTCTCAATTGCTCTACTCCTAGCCCCATCTGATCATAGCAGTTTCTGTACATCACATTCATCGAGCTCTCAGTGTCAATCATGATGCGTTTTACTTCCATGTTGTTGATCTTAGCTCGTATAACCAGCGCATCATTGTGTGGCCAGATCACACCTCTAGCATCCTCCTGAGTGAAAACAATCTCATCTGAGGTCGTCTTGGCTTTCTTAGCGGGTTCTTCTGACCCACTGACCTGGAAGGTGTGATTTGCCTCTTGGACGTACCTCTCATGCGACCTGTTTGAAGCACCTGCGATATGGGGGCCACCATAGATTGTAAAAATAGTTCTCACCGCAGGCTCATGCTCCAACTTGGGAGCTCGTTGGGGTTGTTGCTGCTGAGGTCGTTCTTGTGGAGCTCACGAGTCTGTAGGTCTTGCTACACAATCTCTCAAGCGACCCCTTCTGATTAATTTTTCAATGGCGTCTTTCAACGCCTAACAATCCGAAGTGTTGTGCCCTACCTCATTATGATAGACACAAAACTTGCTTCTATCTCTTTGATGAACAGGGGCTCTCAAAGGGTAGGGCTTCCCAAAGTCCTCCCTGTTCTTTTCTGCTGCGAAAATCTTGTCAAGTGAAACCATCAGGACGTTATATCCTTCCTGACGATCCAGACGTTGAGGTCGCTCATTTCTTGGCTCTCTCCTCGCCCTTTTAGCAATTTGATTGCTTGAGCCATTGTTTCTACCTTCTTCGTTCCTGCCATTGTTTCTCCTCTTTGGCTGGCTGGAACTGCCGCTTCATTCTTCTAATTTTGCTTCTTCAGGTCGAAGGTCTCTTCCCACCTAATTTCCTTCGCAGCTCGCTCGTAGAACTCTCCCAGATCCTTCACTGGGGACTTGTAAATGCTTTCGTACAGTTTCCCATCCTTTCGCAGCTCAACTGAGATCACTATCAATATGCTCTCATCTGATGGATTCTCAACATTCGCGACCTCGCGTCTGAACCTGGTGATGTATTCCTTCAACGACTCACCCTGACTCTGGAAGATAGTAGCTAGGTGGCAGGATGGAGCGAGCTACCTTCTCAGTGCCCTATACTGTCTAACAAACTTCTGTTGGCATTCTTCCCAACTACCTATATTGTGAACTGGGAGATTCTTGAGCCATGTCCTTGGAATGTCCCCTAAAGTAGCTGGGAATACACGGCACTTCACCATGGGATTACTTGTTTGCAGGTCCATCTGAACGTTAAAGGCGTCGAGATGGTCATAGGGGTCACTGTTCCCGTTGTATTGCTGAATATTTGGCATCTTGAACCTCGGAGGGAGAAGCTGCGTCTCAATTTCCCTTGTAAATGGGGTCCTTTCTCCATGGTAGCAACATTGCTCAAGGGCTCCAGGTCGCGCTTCTAGCTGTTGGACCCTCTGGAGGAGCTTCTCTACTTATGGATCTCGGAGCTTGTATCTCCTCCTGTGGTCGCGACTTGGAGAAGGGTGTTATGGGTCATACCTCTCGTGCTCTTCAAGCCAACCCCCAGGCTGAGGGGACCCTTCATGTCGCCCATTCACCTCATCAACATTCCGAGCTGCAGCTCTGACTCTATTGTGCCCAACCTCTGCTCGTTGGCGTCCATCTTGGCTCGACCTTACCATCAGGCTAACTGGGCGAGCTACCTCCCTTTATTCATGGACAGGGTGTCCAGCTCTTGAACGCGCATTGGAAGAACGAGCTGAACCTACAGGTCGCGGGACTTCTCTTGCTGGCCTTTCGGGCACCTGCTTCACTTCATGCTACTAGGGCACGTGCCTTGGTGCTTGAACCTTAACCCTAGATACGTTTTGTACCTAAGCCTGCACCAACATATTAACGGCCTTTGTAAGCTATCTGACCGTATTCTCCAGCATCTCTTGCCTTTGATACCACACCTGTTGCCCATCTACTGCTTTGGCAATTGGAACTTGTTGACGTGGAGCAAAGGCGGTATGTTTGCTGCAGCACCAGCTCCCTGACCATACGACGTTCCTGCTACATGCATGAGCGCCTTCCACCTGCTGTGCATCATGTTGATGGTGACTGGGCTGACTTTCTGCCTGGTCAGCCTGTAAGCCCACATATTTAGTTTGTCTAGTTCTTGCCATATTGTCAGAATTGAGATCTAAAATATTGCAGTTTTGGCCCTCCTTCTAGCGCCAAAATGTCGACGTTGAAATTCAGTCGACGAGTATTCAATGCTCAATACCTGCAATCAATGTGAGAAAACACAGAAATCGAGAGAAAACAATAAAGAGCCAAAAACCAAACAAGAAGACAAAGAATTTTTAACGTGGTTCAGCAAGTGTGCTTACGTCCATGACTGTCTCTCTTAAATTCTGTAGAGTGACAATATGATATTCAATATGTCGTTTACAATGGTTTTTAACCCCTATTTATAGGGGAAGTATCGTTACAATTTAGGAAGCAACAAAATAGGAAGAGAATCATGAATTAATTACACTTCCTAATCTGTTTGAATAAAATCAGGAAACTGCTCCTTAAAATCCGAGATAACGTTGACTAAGTTTAAATTTGAATTAACTTCCGTTTATGGTGAGAGAATCACGATCAGATTAGGTAACTGCCTGTTCTAGAAGATACTGCATTAACTGTCCTCTGAACGAGCTGGAGCGAGCTATGTTATCTATTGTCTTGAGCGACCTCGAGCTGAACTCACTGAACAACGAGCTATGTACAAGAACTGTAGAACGAGCTATAACCTGTCTGCGATACGAGCTCGTTGCTCTAGTTGAGGAGATTGCTGGGCGAGCTGTGGAGCTCGTTGGGCTTAGAGTTGACACCTGGGCCTTGTCTGATGGGCCTTGATTGGTTTGACTTTATTGGGCCTTCTATTGGGCCTAAATTGGGTTTTTACTAACCCATTTAGTGAGTCCAGAAAATACATATAAGAATAACCATCATGTATTTGTTGTAAGATTCTTCAATAATCACTTTTACAATTAATTTAAAAGTTATTATAGAAGAAACTAATTTGTGTAACTTTATCTAAATCAATAAATTAACAAAACTTTTTATAAAAATACCTCAGAAGTTAATATTGTCAATATCAATCAAAATAAATAATATTTAATTTATATAATTGTATATCAATTTAAATTATTTTAAAAAATAATTTAAATATATTTTTATTTTAAAATTAATTTAATCTAATCTTATATTTATTTATTTCAATCAAGTCTATTCCAATTACGGATGCACCAAACATATTACAATATTAATTCAATCTAATTCAATCCTATCTAGTTCTACTAAATTCTATCCTATTCAATGTCCCACCTCAAATGTGGCCTTAATGTAGGTAATGAGTTACAACGGCAAAATAGGTGTGTGCTTAATTAAATAATAAATTTTCAAGAGCTATTGAATTTATCTTTATTATTTTATACAATATTTGTGAAGGTCTTGTTGCAATAAAATCACTCAAAAAAACATATGCGGAAATTTTGAAGGATTTAATAATCAAATTTGAAAGGAATTCAAGGAGTGAGAATCTACCTAATAGTTGATGCGTATACAACTCAAAATTAACATGAAGATCTTCTTGTGCCGCAATTGCATTACACTAAGTCGTATTTTTTTTTCCCTACTTTGTATTTCAGTCACCAAAATCTTTCCACTTATTTTTGGAGTAACAAGTGAAAAAGAATGTGGACTAATTTCATTGATGTTATTGTTTTTAAGATAATGTTTTTGAAAATTATCTTTAAAAAGGAAATATATATATACATATTAAAATGACGGTTTTAAAAATATACTGTTTTTAGTTAAATTTCTTAAAAGTTATTTTTGAAAATTGAAAATGATGTAAAGTGTTTGTTTGTTTTTTTTTTTTTTTAAAAATAAGTAAAATAATTGCTTAAAGGAATAAATAGTTTTTTGTTTCAAAAAAATTAAAAAAAAAAAATTTCTTTTTTTTTCTTTTTTTACTTTTTAGTTATAATTAAGAAAAATGTTGTTTTGGTTTTTGAAAATATATATTACAAAACATATGTCCAAACACATTTTTTTAAATTTTTTATTTTCATAATTTTGAAAATTAAAAAAAAATCATTTTTAAAAATGGTTTAAAACACCACCTTAGAATTTGTTTTGCTTCTTTTTCCCCGATTGAGAAAGAGACAAGCAATACGAGAGAAGCAAACAGGCTAGGAGCGACACCTTATATATATGTATGTATGTGTATATATATATATATATATAATCTTAAATTTGTTAGACATATATTCTTTAAAATGTCTTTTGGTTAGTTTAAAAATGATTTTTTTTTTTTGTCTATTACGATGATTGAAAAAAAAAAAAAGAAATGCATCCTTAATTAATTTTGGTTACATACTACACAAAGACAAAATGCACCAATTATTATTATTTTTAATTAATTAATAATATTATTAAGAATAACAGTAACAATAAACTTAAGTAAAATGATAATGTTATTTTTTTTTTCAAATAAAACCTATAAATTTATTTCAATGATCTAAATTTGAAATTATATTTCATAATTCATTTTATTTTAAATTCTTGATGTTAGCTAAAATTTTATTATCGCATCTAATATTTTGTTGAGGACCTAACTTTAGATTCAACAACAAACTCTATTCGTCTAAGTCACATCACACGAAATGATAGATATTAAATCAATTAACCCATAAAATTGAGTAAATTGATCCTTTAGAACTAGATCACAGAATTGACATAACTCTAACCCAAGCAAATCCAAGCACGAATTCTCGAAAAAGCCAAAATAATTTAGAATTAAATCATCAAATTGACTTGAACTCTAACCTAAACAATTATAATATTGCTACTCATAAAAGCCAAAAACACAAAATATTTGCTCCACAAAAAAGCGAGAATTTTATCAATTCTCCAAAGCCAAAAGACATTGTATAACAACAATCTTAAACTAATCTCCTTTTTTTTTGGAAAAAAAAAAAAAAAACTAATCTACTATTTATAGCTAATTAATTCTAACTTTTTTAGGAAACATGACTTCCTTAGAAAATAAAATCTCAAATTGAAACAAATTCTAAATTAGCAAGAAGTGAACTATTAATTAAAATAATATAAGTCACTAATCCTAAATTAAATGAAATTCTAATCCTAAAATAAATAAAATATCTAATTTAAAATGAATTAAAATAACTAAGAAGGTTTTCATCATTTTTTAATTTAAATAATTCTTGTTTCAATTAACATAATTACATTTTACTTAGTATCCAATCCATTCATACACCAAATGCATGATTCAATATAATTTAGTTAATGCATCATATCCTACCTAATTCAATCTAGTTTACCAAAACCACTTTACATCTATGCTTGAAAATTTGTTTCCATGACACTAAAAAATATTATATCTATTTTTATAAAAACGAGAAAACACTTTCATATGTACATCTTGTGGGCTCTAACTCCGATGATTAGCCAAAGGTGAATGTGAGTAGTTCTATTTTTTGACAATGTAGTTTAACCTCTTAAAAAGATGATGATGATGATGATAATAGAGCATGTTATATTCAACTTTCTTTAGCAGAAATGTTTCATTCATAGGCAGCAACTGATTTGCTTGTTTAAAGAAACATGAAACATCATCAAAACATAGGATTACTCCAAAAGAACATGTCATCACTTCAATAGACAGCCCTTCACCATCTCCTGCTCTCTCACGCCATAACCATGTACCGCCATGTCACATCATAAACCGACACCGTTGCCCCCTTAAAATCCCCTCTGCTGGAAAACAAAATGATGAGCCCCTAATCCTTTTTCCAAAAATGACGAATAAACAATCCAAAAAGTCTCTCTCCAAACGGAAAATCTTAACCGCCATGACGGTTCTATTATCTCTCTCTTTTCCTTTTCTCTTTCTAAAAAACCGTGAAAATAATTCGACACATTTACCCATCAATATCCTGGTATTAAAAGTTTATATGTGCGACTTCCCTGTCGTATTCAAGCACGACGTCATTGAGCACTTTTACAAGGCACGTGGCCACCGCATTGTGATGCCGCTCGAGTACCCGAGCCACCATCACTCGGTGGAGTGGCACCTGCTCCATGACCTTACCAAACCCGCTTCCAAACGGTTCAGTCGGTTGTGACCAGAGTTTTGGATCCAGAAGCCGCGGATGTATTCTTTGTGCTGTTTTTTTGGGTCATTGAGCGCTATGGTGAACAAGATACAAGTGTTCACACCCAAGTCCGATGGGGCTCGATGGGACGTGAACTACAACTATAACCACGAGGTAGTGCAGGAGAAGCTAGTGGAGTGGCTAGAGGAGCAGTATTATTGGCGGAGGAACCGGGGGTGGGACCACGTGTTTGCAGTACAAAACCCGTGTGCCATGACTCGGGTAATGGACAGGATCCGACATGGGGTGTTGCTGGTTTCGGATCTGGGTCGGGCTCCTACAATCAAGGATGTTTTGATCCCACACTCGCATCGGATCACGACGTATAAAGGATCTGTTGGCATTGAAAATCCTAAGACTTTGTTGCTTTTCAGAGGAAATCGGTTCCAAAAAAGGCAGAAGTGAGATTATAGTCATTTTCAAGTGTAGGATCCGAAAGTTCAGCTTCATATATGATTCTAACTATAAGCTCATGTTTCACCAATTTAACAATAGGTAATTTTCAGAAAACACATAAATATTTATGGAAGGACCTTTTAAACAAAAGTATATATAGGAAACTAAATTAAATTTTATCATAGAAGCTGGTGAAGGAAAATATTTTAGGTTGAATGTAGTGATTTTGTTAAGATTGTACAATATTTTTTTAAAAAAATTTTATTAGAATTATAATAATTTTATTGATATGTCATGATTCTAATAATCACATCAAAGACTGTAATAAAAATGTTTAAGATGGTATCAATTTATTTTCCCTTTTTTACTTTGGATGGTATCAATTCTACTATGAATGCAGTTGATTTTATATTTCTCTACAATGCATACATAATATGGAAAGTATAAAGAATGGAGTCAACAAAAGTTATCTTTTGTTTGTTTTCACTATATGTTCAAGTGAAATTTTTTTTTTTAAAAATAAATAAATAAATAAATTGAAATGGATTGGAAGTAGAATCACAAAAAATTAGGGGCAAAACCAAGAAGTCAATGACATTGAGCAATCAAAGTCAAAGGATCAAAGCAAATAGGCGTGGTGTGGGGCTCAGCTGCACTGCACAACAAAAATACTATAGAGGAAGTGGAGGATATGTATGGAGTATGGTGAAATTCACGTTAGAAGCCAAGAGATTTTGTTTTGTGAATGTGCAGTGGTGTGCTGTCAAGTGGCTATAGGAGGAGACCATTTAAAAATTTTTATCAAGGAGTTGTTGTAAGTCTTTGGAATTGGGCCAGCCAATGTGCATTGGGCTTGAGACAATTTAAAAAATTTTATCAATGGCCAATTGCCAAGGCTGCTGTGTGTCCTTGAAATTAGTCCAGCTAGTGTGTATCAAGCTTGGGTAAGTGTTCATAGTAAGGTATAAGCCTAAAGGGCAATTTAGTAATATTTTTAAATTTTTTTCAAATGGGCTAGGGTAGGCTTGAGCCCACGCTAGCCCAATCATAGCTCCGTCCCTGAGTACCACTCCGGTCTCCTGCAGACTCTTCAACGCCATAGTCAGCTTGTGTATCCCTGTGGTGGTTAGTGACAACATTGAATTGCCTTTTGAAGTTGATTATAGCAAGATCGCTATCTTTCCGAATTCCACTTCTGTTGTGAAACTAGGGTTTATAGTTAGAATGCTTAGAGACATATCTATAGAGAGAATTCTTGAGTATCAATAGGAGCTGAAATTGGTAAGGAATGCTATCGTTATCTTTTGTTCCAAAGCTTTTTGTTTCATCTCCATTCTTGAAGTGATAATGGAAATAAATATCGATACTACCTTAATATATTTTATATTTTTTAAAATTTGGTTACTGATATAGAAAGCACTATTGAGTTAATTAGTGATAATGCTTTTGATGAATAATTATACTTTTTCAATATTTTTTCATTTTTTTTTAAATAATGTGATAAGTTGATTTATAATAATCACTTTAATGATAGGATGCTGTATTAATGATTTGGTAGTTAAAAATAAACTTGCCACATTATTTTAGCGATACTTTTAGGCACTATAGTAATTTTCTGTGGATTTTATCGTTTTCAATCATATGTTATGTCATATTAGTGACGTAGACTAATATGTTGCATGTTGAATGCATGGTGATTAGGTAAGACGATACTTTGACTACGATAAGGAACCAGATGGACTAGTGAATGAAATTTGGCATAAAGTTTTGCAGAAGCTTCTATTGATTAAGCTGATGATTAATCGAGACAAACGACTTGTCTAGAGAGAGTCAAATAAGCAAGATTGTTCTTGCCTTTGCTCAAACGTTGCTAGCACAATTAGACTCTTAGTTTGGCTATAAATGATGCCTCTATACATGCAGAAGAGTTCACCTGGCTATTTGCTTCTTTGGGGTGTATTTGATCCATAGATGGATGATTTTTCATTGAAAAACAATTAGTGCAACATATCTAGTGAGTCTATATGAAAAGAATTTGAAACTACATGTATTGCTTCCATGGTCGATCGTTTTTATACATTTATTGAGGCTGCTAAATGTTATTTCATCAAATTTTATTACACACATGGTAAGTGTATGTTTACTAGCCTTACGGGGTTGTCTTCGGAATAGATTGAGTGTAAGGACTCGCCCCGGATCCCTCTACTGAACCTGACAGGGCCGTTACGAGCACTTCGACGAAACTCAATCAAACCCTCACTTTGGCTTGAAAAGGTCTTGTAGAGGTACCGAACTCATTTTAAAACTCTTTTTTGATGAATATAAACAAAAATTTTTCTTTTAAAGTATGTTACGAAACAAGGTTTATAAAAATTTCGACAGCATAATAGCTGCTTGTTGAAAATGCCGCCCTGCAAATTTTAGAAAAACACTTCTATGGCATGCATCATTCTCAACTACTGGGCTTCAAGCCCTCACTCTTACAATCAAATTCAAACATGCTATCAATTCGAAATAAATTTTAAAATAAAATAATTTATATAAACTCATTCTATCCACCGAAATTTAATTTACAAAACAAAATTTTCAAAAGAGTTTATAAACATTTAAAAATAATATTTACAAAAATACAAAATCATGAAATGTGATGCATGCACAAACATTGAAGGAAATTAAACATGTGTAGTAGTATCGTGTCATTGTCCACCTACACATCTGATGGAGCGGCATTTGATTGCTGACTCGTTCTTATACCTAGAGAGGATTTTTCAGAAAATATAAAACTACTCCACTAGAATTCGGGAATACTACCATATGTAGTTGCAGCTGTGTGAAACCTTACGGTCATGATCTCCTCCCAATATCAAGCAAATCTACATACCCTACACGTGTAGAGGGTGACTTATTGACTTAACCCTCTAGTTAGTGATGTTTTCAACAATCTTGTCATACACATTGGGGTATTTCGGCCGGGTATACTGGGGATTAAGGTAAACCTTGTCCTTATAAATTCTTTTACTTTACTTATAACCTTCTTTTTTAATTTGCTTGAAAACGTAAAGTTTTTGCTAGTAAACATTCTTTTCTTTATAATCAAAATACTTATAAAATAATTTTATCAAATCATTTCTATGCATATATATATATCATAAGCTCACTCATTTACTTTACTTTTAAATAAATATATTTACAACATAACTTAAAGAATTATACATGCATAATAAAAATATAATGACATGCTAGAAATTTAATTAAATCAATTTATTAACTTGAATACTAAAATTAACATTGCAAATATCAATAGCTAAATTATAAAACTTGCAAAAGTGCTTTTAAATTTAACCACACTCACAACTTTTTCTCAACTAGTTCACCGCTCATTCAATTTGTCTCCATCACCCAATTTACTTGCTTTTCACCTACAATATACACCTTAGATTAAAATTCATCACCCACTTAAATAAAATTAGCAATCCTTCACTTATTTTCCACTTAAAACACTATTTTCATCTTAAACCACAAAATTGATGTAAACTAATACATTCATGATTCCATTCATTCCTTTTTCCATTTTTCTTGATTCTAACTAACTTAATTATTTGTATAAATACATTAAAACTCATCAAAACAATTTAACAACCAAATGAGCATAGCTCTTCTCCCTTGGCCAAAGTCCCTAAGCTTTTCAATCCAACCATTTTCTTTTCAATCCATTGATACACATCAACTTAAAATCATGTCATACATCATATAATTTCATTAAACATGAAAAATCAATTCACTCATATAACTCTCTAGCCTTGGCCGAATTTACACAAGGATCAAGCACAAACTTTTTCTTTTAATTTCATCAATGGACATAAGCTTAAATTCATGCCATAAATCATACAATTTCATCAAACCTCAAAAATCAACTCAAACCCATATTAAAGCTAGCTTGGCCAAACCACCCATAATGCATCCAATATTATTTCTTCAATTTCATGCACAAAAACCCATCAAAATCAAGCAACTAATCATCTAATATCATAATAACAACCCAATTGAAATTTTCAACAAAAATCACACAAATCCTAACATTAACCTTACTAGTATGCTTGACAAACCTACTCCCTTGAATCTCCTTTCAATTTCAAGCTCAAATACAAGGTAATTAACCTCTAATCACACCAAATATTCTATAAATACATCAAGCCATCACATATCCATGAAAACTCATGAAAATCCCATCAAAATATCATCAAAACTCAACTGTCTTACCTATTTTTCTCCACCTTTTTGCTCAATCTTTACTTTAACACCTTGGTTGATTAATTTTGGCTTGAAAGAGTAGGGCTGACAATTTGGAACCCGATACGATGGGTTGACACGAAACCGACACGATTATTACGGGTTAGGGTTAAGCATTAACGGGTTGGATAAATAAACGGGTCAACCCGTCTAACCCGTTTAATTATCGGGTCGGGTCGGGTTCTATTTAACGAGTAACGGGTTGACCCGTTAAATAAGGGTAAAAAAGTAATTTTATTTTGGAGGGGTAGTTATATAATTTTAGTGGTAGATATATATATATCCTTCAAAGTTTAAACCCTAACATAAACAAAAGTCTCTAAACTTCATCTCTACACTTCATCTCATCACAAATTGTCATGTAGTAGTAAAATTTTATTGGTTTTAATAAAATATTTGTTAAACTATTTTTTTCATGTATAAATGTATAATTTCCTAATTAGTTAACGTTTAATTATTATCTTTTGATAAGTTTAGTTTGGTGGATGTAATCAACGCTTGATATTATTTTTCTATTATAAAAGACTACATCAAAAAAAAAATTATTTTGTTTTTTTTTATTACAAAAAATTATATTTGTAAATATATTTTTATAATCATCTTTGTAAACATTTGTATTTTTATGGTATGGATTGTATTTGTAGATAATTGTATTTTTTACGTCTTATGTATATTTATTTTATTTTTTTTTTTATTATATCTATATTAAAATTTAAATGTATTAACTATCATTAAATGAGTTATAAACGGGTCGATTAAACGAGTTATTATTCGTGTCGGTTAAATGAGTTATTAACATATCGGTTAAACGGATCATTAACGGGTTGACCTATTAGTAATCGTGTCGGGTTCGGGTTGAGGGGGTTCAACCTATTTCCTTATCGGATCATGTTCGGGTTGTGTCAAAAATTATCGGGTCGGGTTCGGGTTGTGTCCAACCCGACACGTCAACCCGAATTGCCACCCCTATGAAAGAGTTGATCAAAACCTTGATTTTCCTCCCCTTGCTGGTTGAATACCCTGCTGCCTTGCACCCTCACTGTTTTGCTCTCTTTTGCTGTCTAAAAAAATGACTAGAACTCATTCAATTGCACTTTATAAAGTGCTAACTTTAATTGACTAAATTGCCCCTCATTAATTCATCAAATGGCCATAAAATCCTCTAGTTAACTTTACTTAAATACCCTTGATCATATCTCATATCCATTTATTTATCTAAGGGCAATTGAATCAGTTGGTCAATAAATTATTCAAAAATTTCTAATACATGACAACTCATTCCTATTATTTCCATAATTAATTTAATTTTATCACTCTCCCATTGGTTAGTTCAAGTTCACATGGATTGTGTTTTTTGCTCAAATTCATTGCATGTGGTCACTCACACCAAATCCATGTATACTTAAATGAAATGCCCATTTTGCCCTTTAATATAATTAATTCTTATTCACACTCCAATAAATTCCAAAAATATTCCATAGTCATCCTATCATCAAATTGACCATGAAATATTTTAATTGAGTATCTTAACTCTTAACCTCATACCTTAAAAAAAATTCTAATAGCCGTAAAATCATCATTTCCTATTATTCTCTGAAAAAAGCATTTTCGTCAATTATGCTCGGATCACTTAAAACTTATTTGAATGAACTTATTTTCGATCCATTTCAGTTTCCAATAACTTTAATACCTATTCTAAAACTTTTGGTTTTTGGGATCTGTTTTCTGAAAAATCACTATTCACATGGATACTATTTACCCAAAAATATTATTTATCGAAAAAAAATTTATCTCACAAAACTTAAGGAAATTTTTATTTCCCAGAAATCATTATGCACTCGAAAATACTATTCATACGAAAATACTAATCTAGAATTTTTGGGTTTTACATTAAGAAGGTGGATAGTGGAACTTCTTGTAATATTTATTATATTAAGACTCTCAACTTTTGATATATTTCTAAGTTCATTTCTTGTTTGGAAAATATTGATGGCCTAACGAACAAAAAGGGTCTAAATTTAGGGAGTTAATAATTTTGCCTCAACTTATTGTTTTTAACATTTGATAAGTTTGAATGGAAATGTGGTTAGACAAAAATGTCCTTTGAAAAAGAAACTAACTTCATCTTCTCCAATTTCTTTCAGAATAGCTCTTTGTCTAACGTTGTTTCTAACAATTTTTTTTTCTTCTCCATCCGATCTCTCTTTTATTCTTTTTCTTTTTCTTCTTTTTCGAGAAGTGATCAAATATGCAATTTTGTAGATGTGTAAGAGTTCCTATTGTTAGTAATGCAGAAAAGTTATCGGGACTTACAATAGATTTTCTACTGTTATTCAAGACAAGAACTACAAATCTGTAGAATATAGAATTGCATTTGGGCGAGAAGCCCTCCTCGTTTGAGATGGTAGAAGAAGAATAAGATTGTCACATGTCAACCTTATGTCTTAAAATACTATATTTTGGTCATTTTCTATCAGCTTAAATTTTTTAGATCTAGTGGTAATTAACATAGTATCAGAGTTTGGAGGTCTCTGGTTTAAACCTTCTTTTCCCCCTTTATCTCGAATTCTTGTTAAACATATTATAATGATAGGAGACATTTAGCATGGTTCAAAATTTATTAATTTGTCCACATTACATGTGTCACGTGTCAATATCAAGTTTTAAATACTATAGTTGGACCCATTCTTATCAATTTGAGCTTTTAAGTTTGATGATAATTAACAAAGATGAAGGATAAAAAAAGAAGGAAAAGGAATAAGAAAAAGGGAAAATACAAAAGAAGAGGAATAGGAAGAAAAAGAAGAAAAATATGAAAAAGAAGAACGGAGATGGGTGACTTTGAAAAAAAAAAAAAGAGAGAGAGAGAGAGATTCTAGTGGTGGAAGCAATCGTAGAAGACAACCAGAAGTTGAAGAGAAGGAAAAGTTATTTATTGTTTTAAAGGGTAATTTTATCTAAAAAATTAGTCCTTGGGACGCAAATATTGAAAACAATAAGAAGAGATAAAATATCAACTCATTCTCCATTTGTACCACCTAGTGACACTTTCGTATAGTAAAATCCTACAATTAACCAAGTATTGGTTTTGACTTTAATTGAGTATGTTTGATATGTTGACCAAAAATTTATTATTCTAATGTTAAAATCCTTTTGAAATCTCTTTTTTCTTGGTTTGGTGCCAACTTGAACTCTTTTAAATTTCACACTCTGTCTCTTACCACAAATAGTTATGCACTTTTTAATTGTCAAAGAGGTAGAGATTCAATTCCCATATATATTATAGCTTGGGTGGGTATATATCCCTTGTTGTAGGAGTAGTTGTTTCTCGTTTATGCCCATTCAATGTCATTTATAAAAGAAAAGCTCAAATTTTAGATTTATTTGAAAATTCTTTTCTTTTCTTTTCTTTTCTTTTTTTTTAAATGAATTTTTTTAAATTTTATTTTTTAAAAATAAATGGTCATAAGAGGGGATGAAGAACACATTGACAAAGGTCTACAATGAGGATGAAAAGGATGCAGACGATTAAGGTTTGCTCGTGCTAAATGGTGAGAGATTTTTAAGATTTGTTGTGTAACTTTGTTTTTGTCTATGTCTAAGGTTTGCTTTGTAACTTTATTTTTTTGTTTTTGTTTCATATTACAACCTATTCTCATTTTCCTTTTCACCATCTCTGTTTTCTTTTCTTTCCTTTTACTTCTTTTTTTTTTTTTTTTCACCTACTTCATATTACAGGAACAGGCAATGCAACTAGAACCTCCTGGGGTAAACATTAAGGTGTAGACTAGAATAAGCTTTCAGAAACTAGGAGGAGGAGAGACCCACACAAGTGGGTAAATGCCACAACCTAAACCTAGACAAAGGTGGGAAATGTAGCTTGAACCCTACACTCAAAGGAGAAACAAGGGGGTGGTGCCAACTTCACCAACTTTTGTTAGAGATATTTTGGACGTTTATTACTACAAATTGTTTATGATTTTTGGGGTTTAAATTTTTATTTGTGATGATAAGGTTATTATCTCTTTGAATGCTTTTTATGTTCATGATCTTAGGTTCTTAATTTTGTTTATGTTTGTGTTTAGATGCCAAAATGCCCTAGTTCATTTGTGAAGATTTGTTGGTTGTTGTTAATAGCCATACATACATACATACATATATATATAAGTTTGTATTTTAAACTTGTGATAGTTATTGCTAGCTTCCAATTTTCTTTTATTTTTTTAATAATTTGTTGCAATAGTTACAGATTGCTTTTTTGGATTTTTGTTGCAACACGTGTTGTTTTATTTTATAATAATAAACCCATTACAATTTTACATGGTTCTTATAAGTTGTTTATTTTCATGGTGTCTAGATATGGACAGAGGCCAATTTTGCTTAATTTTCTTGCCACAGAGCTTCAGACACAGATGTTGTGCGTTTCCATTTTATTAATTGCAGCCTCATATTGCGCAGTTGCAAGACACCACAATAAGTACTTGCTTATAAATCTAACATTTGCTAGACACGAGACAAGGATTTCATTTTTAGATAGTGTAATAGATCAAAGTGATAACGAGTGTCTGAATCAATAACAAAGGATGGATAGGAGAACATTTGGCCTTTTAGAAATACTTCGTTTCGTTGTAGTGGTGGGTTACAATCCGATGGTCTTGTGAGTATAGAGGAGCAAGTTTGTATGTTCTTATATATACTTGCTCATCATGTAAAAATTCATATTATACCAAATAGATTTATTGGATCTTCTGAGACAATTGGTAGGTATTTCAAAGTTGTTTTCAAAGCTAGCTGTATTAAGATTACATGATGTTTACTTGCACCCATGAGATGTGGAAATGGTTTAAGCTTTGTTTCTTAACAATTAAAAATCAAAGTGTCATAGATATTTTGAACGTTTTCTCATTTGCAAAATGAGTATCTTTTAGTAGAATTGTTTGGGAGCATTAGACGGGACATACATCAAGGTCCATGTACCTAGTGTTGATCATCCAAGATATAGAACAAGAAAAGGTTAAATTGCAATAAATGTATTAGGAGTACGTTGCTGTGATATGATGTTTATATTTATATTTTTCAGATACGAGAGTTGAGCTTCAGATTTTAGAGTACTTCAAGATGCTATAAATAGGCCAACCGGGTTGAAAGTTCCAACCGGTAAGATGAGTGTTAGAAATATATATTTTTTTTGATAATTTACTAAAATGGTTTTCTAAGTTATTGAACTATTTATTAAATATTTTATTTATATTTGAAACAGATAGGATATTATTATCTTGTGGATGCCGGGCACACAAATGGTGAAGGATTCCCTTGCACCATAGAGAGGAACAAGATATCATGTGTCTATTTGGAGAGAAGGATGTGTTCGCCAAAACCATGAGGAATATATTAACATGAACCATGCATCAGCAAGAAATGTGATCGAACGTTGCTCTGGCCTTCTTAAAAAACGTTGGGCTATTTTGAAGAGTCCAACTTTCTATCGAATAAAATTACAGTGTCGTATAATAATAGCTTCTTGTTTGTTACAAATCCTAATTAGATGAGAAATGTCAATATATCTAGTGAAGCATGAAGTTGATATTATCGAGAATGATGACAATACTGTGTTCAATAAAACTATTTCTCAAGTTGGTTCATCGGATCAATGGAGTGCTTCGAGAGATAATCTTGCTGACGAAATGTTCAATGCATGGAGAAACAATCACTAAACGTAGGATTTATATCAGTTTGTATTTTATTTGCACAATATGTATATTTATCTTTCTGAATTATTTGTGTTGGAAGTACTCATTGTAATTAAAATTGGTGTAGGGTGATGTGTACTGTGACGCTACATTTTAATTTGGCTGTAACATGTATGTTGACTTCGTATTTTTCTCTTCAATTTAACTTCTACTCGGGATTTTATTTAATAAATTAAATGTATTGTGTACTTGTCTTTGTAGTTATACAGTGATCCATGTTTAGCTTATAACTACTCAATAGCTAGGTTCATGCCGTGTTTTAAATATTAACTTAGGAGAAAAATTCAAAATTCAAAACAAAAATTTGTTTTCGGCCGTTTTAAGAAAAAATTTGTTTTTAGACTTTCAAACAAATTGACTACATCTAGTATCCCTTATTAACCAAAATACCCTTAAGTATAAAAATCTTAAATTGGAGGTAATGTGATGGGAGATTCTCCATCACGACGGATTGTGACGAGAGGCTCTCCCATCACAGTCTTTCGTCACGGATGATCTCCCATTATGTTGTCTGTGATGGGAGGCTCTTTTGTCATGGGCGTCTATAACAAGAGTCTCCTGTCACAGTGTGTATTTGCTCATAGGGGTATTTTGGGAATGATGGGGCACCAGATGCAATTTATTTGTTTAAAGGGTCAAAAATAAATTTTCTTTTCAGAGGGAGTAAAAATGAATTTTCTTTTGAGATGTGGTCAGTTTTTGAAATTCCCACTTAGTAAAAGCTCATTTTAAATTTGAACAGTTCCTTCGGTTGCATGAAGCATCTTTCCAGCTCTTTCAGATCTTGTTGCACCAATTGAAAAGGTATGCTCCTTAACCAAAAGCTGAGATTTATTTTGTGTAATTATATCTTTTATTTTAATATGTGAAGCATCTTGTATGATCATTAGATGGCCTATTGAGAGACTTGGGATGTGGGCTGTTAGTTCTCTGTAGTATTTATATTTGATTCATTGATTAGAATAAAAAAGACTACGTCTCAGGTAATATGATTTCCTACTGCCACCAATATCGAACTTTAATTTTTTTTTTTTTTTTCCTTTTCAAATAGGTTGATTAGAAAAAGTGGATTAGCTGTTAATATTCTAGTATTATTGTTAGAGACTTTTGTTCTTCTGTATTTTGAGTGTTTTTGTGATGATAATTTAGCCAAACCATAAAATCATTTTACTTTCTATAATAGATTTTAGACAAAGGTTTACAATATTCCCTGTATGCATGGACAATAAAAAATAGTTGATGAACTGCAGGAATGGATGGAGAAAATAACACCAATGTGCATCAAGATCCTAAAGTGTCCAAACGTAAATGGACAAGATTTGAGGAGGAGGCCATAGCAGCTGTTAGTACATTGGAGGAAATAGTCGCACATAGTGGTACATGTGATAATGGTGCCTTTAGACAAGGAACAAAAGACAAGTAGAATAATTGGGCTCCGTTTAGCACATAGGATTGGAATGAATTGAATTAGATTGGAATGAAAAATCACTGTCCCATATTTGATGGAACTTGAGATTAGATTAAAAATTATACCATATCATGTTTAGTGTAGATTGGGATTAGATTGGAATTAAATTAATTAATTTAAATTTTTTTATTATATAAAATTAATTTTGTAGAAAATTTGTCAAAAAATAACAAACCAAACATCATCTCCCAACTTTCATTAATATGAAAATCCACAGTTCATCAAATCATCATCTTCCAAAATTCAATATCATCAACCTACAATTCATTAATATCATCAATCCAATTCATCAACATTATTATCTCTTACAATAACAACATCATCAACAACATTAAAACATCATAACATTAACCAAAAAACAAAACAAAAAACAAAAACAGAGGACACAAAACAAGGATTCTGTTCAAACCTAAAACCAAATGGTTCTAGGTTCATCTTGAACCTAGAACCATTTGGTTTTGGGTTTGATGAACTTAAAACTATCGAACTCAGATAGTTTTAGGAGAGGTTCCATGGATGTGTGATGGGAGAAGGAAGGTGAGAGAAAGAGAAAGATGGAGAGAAGAGAAAGAAGCTAGGAGATAAAGACGGAGAGAAGAGAAAGAAGTTGAGATAGGAAATCAAAAATCCAATCTTATCTAATGACATGGTTTTGATTGAGATTAACGAATCCTAAGAAAATAGGAAATGAGAGGAGTTTGAGATTCTTGAATCTCAATACTATTTCATTCCAATTGGTCTCTAAACATGGCATTTAAGTAGTTAGAAATTTTTGAATCCTAAACCCACTCTCAATCCCATGTGCCAAATATTACCTTATTGGTATTCACAGACTCACTACCTAGCTCTGGACCTAATTAGAGTTGTCCCCTACGTTGAGTCAAAATTGAGAAAATTAAAGAAAGATTATAATATAATTTTTGACATGTTGAACATGAGTGGTTTTGGTTGGAATGATGTAAAAATTGAGTTGAAGTTGACAAGGTTGAGGCTTGGTAATCAATGTGTAGGTTAGTGATAATATGGTGCTATTAATTATAATCTCTTTGTATTAATATTATATATGGATTTAACTACACTACTAGTTGGATAACCTTACCAAATAATTACAATCATTGGATTGACTTCAATAACTCCCCTTACACCCATCTAATAGATGTAATTAATGGACATGATTACTCAACTAGTAAGGTAGCCTAATCTATTATGTAGATAAGCAATCATTTTACAAATGTGATTTGCTAACATAATTTTAATTATGTTGTAGCATCATCCACATGCCAAAGGATGGAGAGGTAAGCCTTTTCCATTGTATGATAGACTTACAAATATCTTTAGAAAGGATCAAGCTATAGGCAAGGTTGGTGAAACATACACCTGTTATCATGGGTGCGCAATGAATGATATTGAAGAAGATAATCAAGGTAATGATGAAGATTTGAATGACATTAATGAAGGCTTATCTCCAATGTCGATAAATCAGCCCATTGTTCAAAAATGATTGATTTGGCCAAATTTTTACCAGCTAATTAGTGACCGATACTATGCCAATTAGCCTTAGATTATGGGTTATGCTTGGATCAGGTAAGTACTCGATCAAGTGGGTAGCACACTCAGGCCAACTCGCCCAATTCGGACCAACTCGTCTGGTGGTCTTTTTTTTTTTTTTTTTTTTTTCGAAATTATCGATAGCCACCCTTAACCTCTGTATCACCTAAACCACCCGCACATAATTCAAACCACCTCAATAAGAATCTAGCTGAACAAAAACCACTTAAACCACTGCAACTGAACTTCGATCACTCCTTAAATCACCCCTAACCTTTGCACTTAAATAAACAATGACTAACTAACCAAGCAAAAAAGAAGAAAAAGAAAAACCAAAGAAGATAGAGGAAGGAGTGAAAAGAGAAAAATATAAGAGAGAGAGAGAGAGAGACAACAACAAACGAGCATTGATCAACATACCACTATTGCCATTTCTAGTAACTTGTTATCGTGTCAAATACTACCTGAAAATCACAAGAGATGGTAAGAGGTGTGGGTGGATGAGATCTGTTTTTTAGGACGATGATGATGATTTATGTAAGAGGGTGAGAGAAAAGGTTGAGAAAATGAAAATTTGATGAGGGTGAGAGAGGCAGCATGGGAGTTGAGAAAGAAGAACGTTGATCTAATAAGGGTTTATGTGTGTAAGTGACAGGCCTCTCTCCTTACTAGGCTTGTCGACCGCCTTACAGTAGTCCTTCAGCAGATATCTGATTTAATTGGAAGGTTCCCGTAAGGCTACGCCGTTTATTTATAAAAACTTTCTGTTAATGCTGAAACGTGGTAGAAATTTTTCTTTTTATTTGAACATTTATAAAACAGATTTATAAAAATTTGGGCAGCACAACGGCTGTTTTTCAAACATGCCACCCTGTAAATTTAAAAATTTAACACTTCTATAACAAACATCTCAACTACTGGGCCTCAGGCTTTCAAATCATTTTCACAATCCAACCATAAACATTTCAATGTGAAATCCATAAATATATTTCCATTTCATTCAAGACAAATAGATAATTTAATTGATCACAAACTTAATTTTTTAACTACAAAATACTATATACAACTCAAATTATAATTTACAAATACTCATCAAAAGTTGCATGGAATGCATGACATATGCTTTTAAACTAAACTTATGCAGTGATTGTTGTTGCGTCAGACCACTTACGCATCTGATGGAACCTCTTCTAGTTGACAGCTCGTTCCTGCACCTGGGAGGATTTTTATAAAATACGAAAATTGGATGGTGAGTATAAAACTCAGTGAGTGGTTAAAGTAATCTAACTGTATGCTTGCTTAAACTAACTCCTCCCAAAAACGGTTGGAAAATAAACTTTTAAGTTCTAAAGCTAAAATGATTTCTCGCATTCTATGATTAATTTCAAATATTTACTCGTTTAAATTTCTCGCATACTAAAATAATTAATTCATATGCTAAAATATATCTCGAATACAATACTTTTAAAATGTCTTGCATGCACAAATATAAGTAAATGATACAACTTGGAATATAATACTGAAAAATCTTGAATAACTAGCATGCATAAAAATTTTATTAAACTTACAAAACTGAGTAAATATTTTTATAAACTGTTCTTTATTTTTCAAAACTGAAAATCAGTTCTAATTTAATAACTTCTTTATTTCTCAAAACTGGAAATAATTTCAACTTTAATAAACTTCACTTCGTTTTAAAATGTTTTTCTCTTTTATCTCGCCAAAGGCAACCTGGGGAAACTTAGCTCCATTGTGACGGAATCTCTCGACGCCACAGGAGCTCGAGGATGCTACTAGGCGTAGTCGCAGATGCGGGAAAACTCTCTTGGGGTTACGATCCCCTCCCAACATTAGGCAGATCTACGTTACCATATACGTGCAGAGGGCGACTGACAGACTCGACTCAACCCCCCCAAGTTAGTGTTAGTAACTGACAACTGACTTTCCCAACTGCTCTTGCCATACACGTATACGGTACTTCGGCCGGTAATCTCTAGGGGCTAGGGTAAACCCAAGGCATTTAAATCTTTTCATAATACAAATCTTTCTTTCCTTTTCTTTAATAAAAATTTTACTTTTCTTTTCTTTAATCACTTAAAATAAAATACTTTTTCTGAGGCTGAAGCCTAACATTTATAAACAACTTTAGTATGTATGAATTCTCGAATATTATTACTCAATATACTAAATTACTTTAATACTCAAATGATCATACTTGCGATTTAATAAAACATTCGTGCAATTCATATAAAAATGTATCTCATACTAAAGAAAATATAAAATCACATAATAAACTCTTTTACTAAAACAACAATTAACCAACTCAATTCTTATATTATAAATTTCTTTTCTAATCTCAACTTTGTAATTGAAATTGATTTTTGAAATATCTCATTAACTTACTTTCATGCATGTATATGCATCAAAAGCCACTAATTTACTTTAATTAAAAATACATGCAATTGTAATATAACTTCAAGCAATATACATGCATAATAATATTCAAAGAAATATGCTAGAATTGCAATAAACTTAATAGTTAAAATAATGTTCATGGCATTTCAATAAAACAATTCAAAAATATATAAAACCACTCACTATTTTACTTCCAATTACTTCACCACCACTCCAATGCTTCCTTTTTATCCTTGAAATTTTCCTACAATATCATCCAACCAAAAATCTTGGTTTAGGATTCATAAATATTACAATTTCACTTCATTACAAATCCATATACCACTACATAACAACCTTATATTCTTGACAATCTTCTAAATCACTTTCTAACCCATAATCTTTACATCTAAACTCATTCAAATATCCCACAATTTATTCATTTTTAATCCAACACATACATTACCTAATGATCATTTAATCTAACTCAAAATATATGTATATATATATATATATATTCACCAACTTCACCACTTTGCCTTATCTTTCATTAATAATTTCACAACAAACTTAATTCATTCCTTTGGTGCTCAACTATTCAAACACATCAAACTCACCATCCAAACACATAATAATTCATCCAAGAACTCATCATTCACTCACATAAACTTCCACTAAAATATATTAACTAGTAAATTATTTTATCCATCAACATATATTCTCAAGAAATTCATAATTCCATCAACTTTCCAATTAATATTCTCACATCCATGACCATTTATTTCTTTGGCATTAAAGCACTCAAACACTTGTAGACATCATCATAATACATAACAATTATTGGATAACAATTTTACTCTCACATTTAACCTTAACTAACATAATTATCCAACATTCAAATTTCCATTTCTCTTGCATTCTTTGATACCAACCTACTCACTTACATCCCATAACCTTATACAATTCATTTAATTATTTAAAGCAATCTCAACATATATAAAAACAACAATTGCTCAAGCACTAATATAATTATCCATATTCTTGACTAGTCTTCCAATCAATTCAATTTCATTCCCAAACCTTATACTATTACTTCAAATGTTAAGAATCAACTTAAATATATGCAAAAACACAATGGTTCTTATACTAATATACATATATATATATATATATATATATATCCGATAACACAATCACTTAATATTTCTTTTCAAGGCTTCAATTCCATAATCATAAAATCTCACATATAATTTCATTAACCATCCAAATAACCTCATCATCTAGACTTTCATCATTTAGTCACATACTAATTTATAACAACTCCATTCATCCTTTCAATCTCAAGCAAATAATCACCCATAATACTTCCACAAACCAATCATTAAATTAACTACAACTTTAAACTAAAAAATTAAATGATATCATCAACTTTAATTCATCAAACCTCAAACCCTTACCTCTCTAACCTTGATCCAAGCTTCTTGATTCTTTTCCTTCACTTCCAAGCTTAGATTGAAGATGATAAACCTTGATTTAGTCCATGAATTTCATTAAAAACCTCAAATAACCCAATAACTAAAATATCCATCAACCAACTACAAAATTACTTCACTTATCCTCACCTTTCTTTCTTGATGAAAATGGATGGGTTTGAGAGATCACAAAGCTTGGATCATCTCTTCTTCTTCTCCTCCTCCTCTTCTTCTTCTTCTCCTTCTCCTTCTTCACGGCCTGCAGAACTCTCTTCTTCTTCCCTCACGGTTCTGCTCACGCCTGCAGCTTTCTCTTCTCGGTTTCTGCTCTTGCACGGTTTTAGCTTCTCCTTCACGTTTACTTCTCCTTCTTCACGGCTGCAGACTTCTTCTTCTTCTTCTGGTTCTGCTCGTGCTCCAGCTCTCTCCCTCTCGATTCTGTTTTGCCTCACGGTCAGCTCTCTTCTTTTTTTTTTCTTTCTTTTTCCGGTTCTGTTTTACTCTCCCGATTTCAGCTTGCTTTGGACGTTTTCTTCTCCTCCCACCGACCTATCTCTCTCTCCCATTCAGCTATCAAGCATTCATATATATACTGGCCCTCTTTTAAATGTCACATTTGCCTTTAGATTAATTCCAAAATCACACAATTGCCACTTGACACTACTCTCTTTTGGTTCTGGTTTCTCTTCAGGGGTGCAGCTTTGCTTTGGACGATTTCAGCTCCCTCTCAACCGACTTTACTCCCCTCCAATCATCCATCATGCCTTTACTTAAATACTCACACTTATTCCATGCCAAAATTGCCATTAATTAACTCTAAAATCACCTCAATGCCACTAGATATAAATGAACACATGTGATTGGTTAATTATTTCATCCAATTCATCACTAACAACTCATCCCCTCCTTTAATTAACTCTCAACTAATCAATTGCTTTTTGACTTAAAGATGCCACAACCTTATTGGCCTTCATCCAAGCACATGGATTGTGCTTCTTTAATACATATAATCTCCTACACATTTAATGTTACAATTAACTTAAATTTTAATCCTCAATTAACACCAATAAATTCCAAAAATATTCCATGATCACCCTATCATCAAATTGACCATGCAATCCTCTAATTGGGTGTCTTAACATTTAATTCCACCCTTTGAAAAAATTTTAATCAGTTATAAACTCATTAAAATTCACAACGTTTCCTACGAGGGTATTTTTATCAATAAATATTCGGAACCTTTAAAATATATTCAAACGAACTCATTTTTACTCCGTTTCAGTTTCTAATAACTCTAATGCATATTTTGGAACTTATGATACACGAGGTCCATTTTCCAAAAATCACTATTCACACGGGACACTATTCACCCGGAATACTATTCACCGAAAAATTTTTATTTCACGAAACTTGAGGAAATATTCCTTTTCCCGAAATCACTATTCACTCGAAATCACTATTCATAGAAAATCACTATTCATCTGAAAATACTATTCCATCAGAAAATACTATTTATCCGAAAAACACTATTTCTTTTAGGGAGATGAAATTCCGAGTCCTACAGTAAGTGTAAGTGTGTGTGTGTGTGTGCGCGCTTGCATACACACACAGACAGTGATTCAACGGTCAAAGCCTTTGACATTTAAAATAGTTATTACAAAAAAATTTCAATCATCCATTAGATATGACAGGCAGGAAAAAGGAATATTAAAAAAAAAAAAAATTTATCAGTTGATTATTACCTTCGTAAGAAGCTTTCATGAGTTTTTTTTGGTAATAATCAAATAATAATTATTTATTTCTATTTTTATCTTTTTTCCTTTTTTGTCCATCAAATCTAATGAATGATTAAGATTTTGTGATCCTAAATTTTTTAAAGTTAAAAGATACTAATTACTAGAGTTATAAGTGTCTTGGAGAAGTCAAAATACTTGAAATGATGACTACTCAACAAACTATAGATATCAAATTTCTGAAGATGAGCAAATGGAGTTCGTTATGTCACTTCTTTCAAACATGTGATTGTCAAGTGATGGTTTCTTTTTGTAAGGCAATTTTTGTTGATAATTAGTCATGGCTTTATGTCATTTTTTGTAAGGTGCAAATTGCCAATATTGTTTATTGATGTAATGTACCTAATGAAAACTGTAACTCTTATAGTCACACTAACTAAACTTGTCTTTTGTTATACACTTGGATGTGTAATTAATAGGACTCATCTCAACTTCTGTCTCAAGTTTGAAAGAATCCTATGAAAATTGATGTCTTTTTAATTGAAATATGTATTACTGAAAAATATTTTAGAAAAATCATCATAAATCTGATGGTTGCTTTATAAATATAAATTAAACAAATCGAAAGTCTATATATTTCTCGTGTTGGGCCCTTGGATTGATGGAAAAAATATTTCAGTTGTAAAACTATTATGAAAATACATTTATAAAATCTAGTTAATTAAAAATAAGATATATAAAATGCAAAATGTTCGTCATTATGTCGTCATTCTCACATTATGTAATAATTTATACGAACCTATGGTGGATATCTGAAACAGCGGGTTTATAAAAGAGTGAGCATTAACGTCCAATGAGTGGATATAATTTTTCATAAAAATATTTTAAATAAAACATAACATATAACTGGTAAGAATAAATAATTCTCATATCATAATAAAATTGTAACATATATATAAATCCTCTTTATAACTTATAAAATATAATCTGTAACTATTATCTATAAATCTTTTTTGAAATCTTTTTTGATTAACTACACAGTTTCTCTGGTTTGGACCACCACACTTCAAGCCTCCATTAGATCCTTGTCTATAAACTTATGACTCTTATACACATAACACATGTGTGGATCCCCAATCTCTACTCAGCCAAAATAATAATGTATTCTTTATCTACTTTATAAATAATATCATATTATTTTTGAAATTTTCAATAAATAATAAAAGTTGAAACATAAATAAACATATATAAACCAATTTAAAATTATCCACTCACAGAAACTTCTTTACTTAACAAGTATGAAAAATTATGGAGGACACTTTTTTTCATATAAAACTTTCAAATACATCTCTTCAAAAGACTTTCATATACATATACATAAAAAGAGGCTAGTAACAAAGGTGACTAGCCACATAACAGGATTTGTATTTACTAATAAAAACTCCAAATTATTCCAACACATATTGCCCTAAAGACTTCTCCGCTCAGAGAGCTCCAGTATTCTAAAGTTTACCTCTACACAAAGAAACATATAGTACAAGAACTAGAATTAAAAATAAAATATCATGTAAATATAATTATACAAGTACAAGAAAGTCAAAATTAATGGTTACGTAATTAACTATAAATTAGAGAGAAGAGCTAGGAGAGAGTAGAAAAACTTTAAATGGAGACTAATTCAAGAACGTAACATGTTGGACTATACACTTATATAGTAAAATTACGTTGATGTATAGATTAGTGAATGGCATGATACATATATTACAGCATTGCTAAATATTTAATATAGAAAGACATCCAATAATATATATGTGCTTGCAGTCCATGGTGGTCATGCCGAATTGTGGAGGAAGTTCATAAACTTTCTTTTCATCAGCACCTCAGTCTGCTTGACCCTTCTTGATGCACTCACACATTGCTACAGTATCAGCTAGTGTGGTGCACCTATCATGTACTATTTTCAGGCCAGCACAACATATAGGAACTGGCTTAGGTGCTTTCCCCAACAAGAATGTTTTACATGGTGTCAACAGTGTCAAGGCCTATAGTGCCTCATATCACATTTTTTTTTGGTCCGACACTGCTAATACATGGTTAGGCAAAAATTTTAGAAGAAGTTTTGAAAAGTTCTTTATCCTTTATTAAATGCACAGTGCATTGAGGTATTTGATGCCACCAACATACTCGATTCTCTCATATTTGAGAAAATGAAGCCTCTTGTCTTCTATTTCTCATTTTTTTAAAAATTTTAAGAAGTTATTGTGTGCTGCATGTTAATGCTATAGATATAAACTCAACAATTGAATTGGTAACATTGATATCAAAACCTCAATTTGTATTGCTGAAGTTGTCTGGTTGCCCGAAAGATATCGTATTTCTAATAGTAGTATTATGGTTTTTTTTTTTTCATTATTGATTAGAAAATTATTAAACCAGTTATAACTATAGAATTTGGTAATTCTCATATAGTTATGACAATTAAATCAACTGATCAAAAAATTGATAGAAATCGCCAATTAAGAAAAATATAAGTGATGTCATTCAATTAAAGTATTTTGATACACAAATAAGATGTGCAAAGTCGATGATATCATCTATCTAGTTTCTAAATATCATATACTCTTAGAACTATATGACTCTTTTATTTCATTAATAGAATCTTGGCCAACAACGCTATAGCTTAGTTAATACCATCCAATCCTGCAAAACACAAAGAAAAACAGAAGGAGTCAGGAGAACGATCTTCATCAAATTTAGCACACACAAAAGGAGAAACAATTTTTAATAGAATGAGCATATATATATATCAACATTTTCTGTTATGTAACATACTGTTTAAATATAGAATAATATACTACATCAATTTATTAAAGACTTGTTGGGAAAAAAAGATATACGTACTTTGTGCAGTCGATGTCTGCTGTGATAGGGAATGGAAGTGACACTCCACATAATTTAGGAAGAGCCCCAGCATTTTTAGTATCAACCTTAAAAGATCTTGCTGCTTTCTTCAAGCATTCACAAAGTGCTTGCAGATCTGGCTTGGTCGTGGCCATGGCCTTCTCATTTGCCACGGCCAGACAACACAGTGGGGAGGGCTTGTTTGCCCTTTGAGCCAAGAATGGCAAGCAAGGCGCCAATGTGATTATAGCCCTTGGGCATGATATCAATGCTTGTACATAATTTGCAGTACTCACTACCATAACCACAATAGTAGCCAAAGCTAGAATAGACTTAGCCACCATCATTTTCTTCTCTAATAACTTAATGAACGAAATATTAACTATTAAACAATTAAAAAGAATTCAACTTGCTTTAGTGGAGAAGAATGTGGGACTTCAGTTGTACTTATAGCAAAAAATTTTGGGTAAAGCCTTGGCCACATTTGGCACGTGGATTGGATTAGATTAGATTGGATTAGAATGAAATTGATTGGATTGTATTAGAATGAAATGGATTGGATTGGGTTGACTTTGAAAAATATTATCCCATGTTTAGTAGAATTTGTGATTGGATTAAAATTATATCATATTTTATTTGATATAGGTTTGAATTGGGCTAGGTTGGAATAAAATTAATTTACATATTTTATAATTTACTGAAAATTAATTTTATTTTTTTTAATTTGAAAAAAAAAATTAAGTGGAGAGGGAATTTTCATTCATAGACCCATCAAATTCCTCTATTTTGGTTGGAAATCAGCATTTCCATGAGAGAAGGATCTAAGAGACTTTGATATTGAGTTTAGAATCCCACCCATTTCTCTTCAAATATGGGATTCGAGAGATTGAACTATTTTAAATCTCGTACCCACCTCAAATCCTATGATCTAAGCGTAGCCGAGAGTTTAATATGCTATTAACTAATTTAAAAGTATTTAAAGTTTTATTATCATTAATTATATGCTTTTATTTTACTGAAATTAGGCAACTGTAATAAAGCTTTGACTCGCTTGAGTTTATATATTATCTATTTTATCGTTTTTCTAACAATATATATATGGGACAAAATCGAGGGACACAAATTTTGATATAAATTTTCAATCATTGGATTTAAAGTAATGAATGGTGTAGATTAGTTATTAATTTTTAATTTGTATACTTTACGTTATTTTATCTCTAACTTTTATTCAAATAAAAAATTATTAATTCAATTTTCATTTAATCTTTTTTCTTCATTCGGTTAACCAAATCATGCAAACAATATATGGCTTTAAAACTCTCAACATCAACTTTCAATTAAGAGCTATATTACATATATTTAAACAAACATATTAATCATAATTGCCCAAAATAAAAAATCAATTAAAAATAAATAAATAAAAGAAATAGAGAATAGGAAAGAACATAAATAAAGACAGAAAAAAATGGTGCACATGCAATAATCTAGTGTAATACAGCTCTCCAACAACTTTTCTCTTCTTAAAAAAAAAAAAAAAAGATTTGCTTCATTTATTACCTTTCAATCCAATGGTTGAAAAATTAGGTCAAAACTTCTGTCAAAATTTTTGTCTCCCGATCTTGCCCCTATATATATTTATTAAAAACAAAGTGCATATAATTATAGTGAGTCCAAACTTCAATATAATTGCCTATAAAAAGATGTATATTAAATTACTAAGGGGCATGTTTTCAATGGTTTTTTAAAATTTTAAGCTATTTGAGCCCAAAAACTATTTCAAAAACTGTTTGAATGAAAATTTAAAATGGGCTTTTATCATTCAAAATTCCTTTGGAAGGAAGCCAGCCCTTGTGGCTTTTGAAAAAACGCTTATACTTCTCTTATTCTAATGTCAGAAGCCTAAAATAAAAGGTATCCTTAACGGTCCTTAGAATATATATATAGATATATATATATATTCCAAATTTTCCTTGATATTATAAGTATGTGCCAGTATATGGTATGGAGTCGTTTAACTAAGTTTGAAAAATTACAAAGGGCACTTTTATTCGTATAAAACTTTCAAATTCATCTTTCAAAAGACTTTCATATACTTACACATAAAAAGAGGTCGGTAACAAAAGTGACTAGCCACATAACAACAGATTTGTATTTAGTAATAAAAACTCCACATTATTCTAACATATACTGCCACAAAGACTTTTTCGCTCAGAGAACTCTAATATTTCAAAGTTTACCTTTGCACAAAGAAACATAAAGTACAAGAACTAGAATTTAAAAAAAGAAAAAAAAAAGAAAAATTAATCTTGTAAATACAATTATACAATTATAAGGAAGTCGAATGCTTATGTGATTAACATATAAATAAGAGAGAAGACCTAGAGAGAGTAGAAAAACTTTAAATGAAGATTAATTCAGGAATGTAACATGTTGGACCATACACTTGTATAGTAAAATTATGTTGAATTATAGATTAGTGAATGATATGATACATACATTACGACATTGCCAAATATTTAATATAGAAAGACATCCAATAATATATATGGTCTTGCAGTCCATGGCGGTCATGCCACATTTTGGAGGAAGTTCATTAGCTTTCTTTTCATCAACACCCCAGTCTACTAGACCCTTATTGAAGCACTCACACATTGTTGCGGTATCAGCTGGTGTGGTGCACCTATCATGCATTGTTTTCAGGCTAGCACAACATATAGAAACTGGCTTGGGTGCCTTCCCCAACATGAATATTTTGCATGGTGTCAATAGTGTCAGGGTCTGTAGTGCCTCATATCATATAATTATTTTGGTCCAATAGTGTTAGTACATGGTTGGGCAAAAAATTAAGAAAGAAGTTTTGAAATGTGCATTATACTTTATTAAATGCATAGTGCATTGAGGCATTTGATGCCGTCAACATACTCGATTCTCTCATATTTGAGAAAATGAAGCCCCTCGTCTTCTGTTTCTTATTTTTTAAAAATTTTAAGAAGTTATTGAGTGCTACATGTTAGTGCTATAGATATAAACTCAACAATTGAATTGGTAACATTGAGATCAAAACCTCAACTTGTATTGATAGGCCCCTCTCCTTATTAGGCCTGCCGGCCGCCTTACGGTAGCCCTCCAAAGGATATCTGATCCAACTGGAAAGTTCCCGTAAAGCTACGCCGTTTACTTTCCAAAACTTTCTGTAAATGCGGGAGCGCAGGAAAATTTTTCTTTTTATTTTGAACATTTATAAAACGGATTTGTAAAAATTTGGGCAGCATAACGACTGTTTCTCAAACATGCCACCCTGTAAATTTCAAAATTTAACACTTCTATAACCAACATTTCTCCACTACTGGGCCTCAGGCCCTCAAATAATTTCCACAATCCAACCACAAACATTTTTCAATGTAAAATCCATAAATATACTTCATTTTTAGTCAACATGAATATATAATTTAATTTTATAAAACAAAAAGCTATATACAACCCAAAATAGTATTTACAACTATTTTCATCAAAAATGGAATGTAATGCATGACATACACTTTCAAAAATAAAATTATGCAGTGATATTGTTGCGTTCGTCCACCTACGCGTTCGAAGGAGCTTCTTCTGATCGATGGCTCGTTCCTGCACCTGGGGAGGATTTTTTAAAAACATAGAGAAAGAATGGTGAGTATAAAAACTCAGTGAGCGGTTAACTGTTAACTGAAATTTCCTTTTCTAAAATACATATATATGTCCTCCCGAAATAATTCATAAAACTAAAATTTTATTATAACTTTATTAAATGTACAAAAATAAATAAATTCTTATAAACTTTTCTTTATTTCTCGAGACTGGAAATAATTTCTAATTTAAGAAACTTAGCCCATTTGTGACGGAATTTCTGATCGCCACTAGAGCTCAGGAATGCTACTATGTGTAGTCGCAGATGCGGGAAACTCTTGGGGTAGCGATTCCCCTCCTAACATTAGGTAGATCTACGCTACCACATACGTGCAGAGGGCGACTCACTGACTCAAACTCAATCCCCCCAAGTTAGTGATTGACTCTCCCAACTAATCTTGCCATACACGCATACGGTACTTCGGCCGATAATCTCTGGGGTTTAGGGTAAACCGAAGGCATCTAAAATTCTTTCATATACTTGTAACTTCCTTTTCTAATCTCAACTTTATAATCGAAAATAGTTTCGAAACATCTTATCAACTTAATTTCATGCATGTATATATATATATATATATATATCAAAAGCTACTAATTTACTTAAAATAATTACAATTACAATATAATCTTAAAATTTAATGCAATTCATATAAAAATAAATCACATGCTAAAGTAACTTTACAATCACAAAATAAATTCTTTCATTAAAGCAACAATTAAATAAATTCATTGTAACTCAATAATTCTCATAAACACTTTAAATAAAAATATAACCACTCACTATTTTACTTCACCACTACCACTTATTCCACACCTCCCTTTTTGATGCTTTGCTTCCAATCCTATAATCACATTTCCACCATCAACTTGACATATAATAATTCATTCAAGAATTCCACCATTCACTCACATAACTCTTCAAAGAAACTACTACTAATCATTTAATTTACCCTTTTATATATATGCTCAATAAATTCACAACTCCATCAACTTTCCAACTAATATTCTCACATCCATTTCCATTTACTTCTTTGGCATTAAAGTACTCAAACACTTTATAACCATCATCAAAACACATTAAAAATTGAATAACACTTTAGGAGCCAATTCTTTACATTAAACACCTTAACACCCAAACTTTCCAATTTCCATTTTTCTTGCATCCTTTTAATTCCAATCAACTTAAATTCATCCCCAAACCTTATACCATTTCTTCAAATATTAAAATCAATTTAAATACATGCAAAAACACAATGATCCATACACTAATATATATATATATATATATATCCAATAACTCGATCACTTGATGTTTCTTTTCAAAGTTTCATTTCCATCAACATACTATCTCACATATAACTTCATCTAACCATCCAAATAATCTCATCACCTAAAATTTTCTAATTTAATCACATACTAATATATAACAACTTCATCCATCCACTTCATTTCAAACCAAATAATCCCACATAAATAACTCAATAAACTATCAATTAACCAACTACAACCTTAAACTAAAAAATCAATCCATTTCATCAACTTTAATTATCAAACCCTAACCCTTACCTCTCCAAATCTTGGTCCAAAGCTTCTTGATTCTTTCCTTCACTTCCAAGCTTAGATTAATGATGATCAACCTTGATTTAGTCCATAGAACTCATCAAAACTTCATATAAATCAACAACTTTAAAAGTCCATCAACTAAACATAAAATCACTTCAACTTACCTTCACCTTTTCTTATAGAAGCTTGATGGATTTGAGAGATTACCAAGGTTGGATCATCTCTTCTTCTCCTTCTTCTTCTTCTTCTTTTTCTTCTTCTTCTCCTTCTTCACAGCTGCAACTTTTTCTTCTTCTTCCCTCACGGTTTCAGCTTTGCTCTCACGGTTTCAGCTTCCATTTCATGTTTTCTCTCCTCTCAACCGAATGGTCTCTCATTTCAGCTCTCAATCCTCTCCACTTTATATACTAATGCCTTATCAATGTCTAAATTACCTCTAAACTAACTCTAAAATCACAAAGTTGCCATTAGTCATGAATGAATGCATTTGATTGGTCACTACTCTCATCCATTTAATCACTAACAACTCATCCAATTTCTTAATTCAATCTTAACTAATCCTTTGCTTTTTAACTTTAAGGTGTCTTAACATCATTGGCCTTTACACAAGCACATGGATTGTGCTTCTTTAGTGCATATCTTCTCCCACACATCTAACATTGCATTTAATTTAATTTTTAATCCTCATCTTACACCAATAAATTCCAAAAATATTCCATGATCATCCTATCATCAAATTGATCATGTAATACTCTAATTGAGTGTCTTAACTTCCAATTCCATGCTTCGAAAAAAATTCAATCGGTTATTGTTATGCATATTTTTCGGACTCAGTAGTTGGGCTGGTAAAAGTCCAATTTAGGTCCATTTAAGACCCGATAAGAAGACCCAATGAGGTCAGTGTAGTCAAAGCCCATCAGATGAGACCCAGTATTGACTCAAAGACCATCAAGATTTCCAGCTGGCATCAACAGACCCATGAGTGTAGCCAGGTCGCAGCTCGCCGCCTGCGCAGCTCGTCTCTCAGCGAGCTCGAGATTGGGATCACCATGATACGTCAGCTCGCTAAGACACGTGATAAGCATCATATCTTCCAGAACAGGCAGTTACCAAGTTCAATCGTGATTCTCTCTCCAAATATGGCAATTGTCCAATCAAACCATGATTCCCTCGTCAGATATGGAGATCAATTCAAATTCAAAATCAAGTCAACATTATCTTGAGATAAATATAGTAATTTCCTAATATTATCTAAAAATATTAGGAAGCATAATTAATTTATAATTCTTTTCCTTATTTTTCCCAATTGTTTAGGGAATGTAATTAATTCAGGATTCTCTTCCTAATTTTGCTACAATCAGAATTGTAACACTTCTTTCCCTATAAATAGGGATCGAGATCATTGTAACAAACGGACAATATTCAATAATATACTGTCACTCTGCAGAATTAAAGAGACAGACAGTCGTGGACGTAGGCCAATTATTGCCGAACCACGTAAAAGTTTGGTGTTTCCCGTTTGATCCTCTGTTTCTGTCTTTGTCTTTTCTTGGTATTTGTGCTTTCTCACATTGATTGCAGGTATTGGGTATTGATTACTCGTCGACTGAATTCCAACGTCGACATTTTGGCGCTAGAAGGAGGGCCCCAGACTGTAATCTTTTTCATCTCACTGCATCAACTTCTGACGATATGGCAAAAACAAGATCAAACAGGTTCCTTGGAGATGATGACCAGGCGGAGAGTCACATGAATCAATCTCAGCAAAACTTACAGCCTGGGCAAGACGCAACCACGCATGCAGCAGGCCCGTCCCAAGGACAGATACTAGGGGCTGCACCAGGCATCCCTCCTCTGCCTCACCGTCAAACGGTCCCAATTGCCCCGATGGTCGAAGGGCAGAATGCGTTGCTACAGAGGCAAGAAGCGTTGGAAGATACGGTTAGACAGCTCACAGAAGCCGTCAACATGTTGGTGCAGGCCCAGGTTCAGAACGTGACTAGAGTGGAAGTTCAGGCACCACTGGGAATGCCCCAACCTCCTGAACCGGCGCGAAGGCCTGAAAGGCTAGCAAGGGAAGTCCTACGACCCGCAGACTCGGCTCGCTCATCTAATGCGCGTTCGAGGGCCGAAAGACACCCTGTTCAACACGAAAGGGAGGTCGCACGTCCTGATAACCTGGCAGCAAGATCGAGCCAGGATGGAAACAGGCGGATGGAAGTTGGTCAAGGCAGAGTCCGACCCGCAGCTCGTTATGCCGATGAGGTGGACGGACAGCAGGTAAGATCCCATCGTCATGAAGGTCAATCCGAGGAAGATGAAAGATATGACCCTGAACATCCGGCCCCAAGTCATGATCACAGGAGGAGGTACGAACTCCGAGACCCCCAAGTAGAGGAGCTCCTCTGAAGGGTCCAGCAGTTGGAAGCGTGACCTAGAGTTCCGGAGCAGCGTGGGCTCTACGGAGATAGGACCCCATTCACAAGGGAGATTGAGACACAGCCTCTCCCTCCAAGGTTCAAGATGCCAACCATTCAGCAGTACAATGGGGACAGTGACCCATATGACCATCTTGATGCATTCAACGTTCAAATGGACCTGCAGACAGGAAGTCCGATGGTGAAGTGCCGAGTATTCCCCGCTACATTGGGGGATATTCCGAGGACGTGGTTCAAGAATCTCCCAGCTCGCAGCATAGGAAGTTGGGAGCAATGCCAACAGAAGTTCGTTGGTCAATACAGGGCACTGAGAAGGCAGCTCGCTCCATCTTGCCACCTAGCTACCATTTTTCAGCGTCAGGGTGAGTCGTTAAAAGAATACATCACCAGGTTTAGACGTGAGGTCGCGAATGTCGAACATCCATCAGATGAAAGCATACTAACAGCGATCTCAGCTGGGTTGCGAAAAGATGGAAAGTTGTACGAGAGTATTTACAAGTCCCCAGTAAAGGATCTGGGAGAATTCTACGAGCGAGCTGCGAAAGAGATCAGGTGGGAAGAAACCTTCGGCCCGAAAAAGCAGAATCAGAAGAATGAAGCGGGCAGTTCCAGTCAGCCAAAGAGGAGAAACAATGGCCGAAATGAAGAAGGAAGGAACAATGGCTCAAGTAATCAGATCGCCAAAAGAGCGAGAAGAGAGCCAAGGCATGAGCAACCTCAGTGTTGGGGTCACTAGGAAGGATACAGCCTCCTGACGACATCACCAGACAGGATTTACGCTGCCGAGCGGAATAAGGAGGATTTTGGGAGGCCCAATCCTATAAGGGCTCCAATTCAGCACAGAGACCAGAACAAATTCTGTGCCTATCATAATGAGGTCGGGCACAGTACTTCAGATTGCTGGGCGTTGAAAAATGCCATTGAAAAATTGATCAAGCGAGGTCGCTTGGGAGAATATGTGGCAAGACCTACTGACCAGCGACCTCACCAGCAACGACCTCAACAGCAACAGCCAACACAGCAACAGCCCCAACGAGCTTCCGAGCAAGGTCAGGAACCTGCGGTAAAAACCATTTTTACTATTTATGGTGGCCCCCATATCGCAGGTGATTCCAACAGATCGCATGAGAGATACGTCCGAGAGGCGAATCATTCATTTCAACTCAATGGGTCGGAGGGACCCACCAAAAGAGCAAAGCCGACCTTGGACGAGATCGTATTTACAGAAGAAGATGCTAGAGGAGTGATCTGTCCTCATAACGACGCGCTGGTTATGCGAGCTAAAATTAGCAATATGGAAGTTAGGCGCATCATGATCGATACCGGAAGTTCGGTGAACGTGTTGTATAGGAGCTGTTTTGACCAAATGGGGCTGCGGATAGAGCAAATGAGGCCATCCCCGGAGCCTTTATTCGGATTCACTGGAGATGCTGTGGTACCAGTAGGGCAGATTAAGCTGCCACTAACTCTAGGGGAGACAGGTCGTCAGGCAACAACCTTGACAGATTTCTTGATAATCGACTGCCCATCAGCATATAACGTGGTCCTCGGAAGACCTGCTATGAACGAGTTGGACATGGTTACTTCGACCAGAACTCTGACAGTGAAGTTCCCAACTCCTAATGGCATCGGATGTGTTCGAGGAGAACAGCACCTAGCTCGTCGTTGCTATGAAGATGCTGTGAAGATGGGTGTAAAAGGAAAGAAGGTGAACGTGGTCTCAAGAGGCGAGCCACGAGCTATGACCGAGAAAGGAGTCAGTCACGACCTGGACCCTCGCGAGGTAGATGCAGACCAAGCTACCGGTCCAATTGAGGAGTTAGAAGATGTACCAGTCAGCGAGGTAGATCCTGAGCGATGCTTGAAGCTGGGAAGGAGGATTAACTCCGGAGCTGAGAATCCAGCTCGCTGACTTCCTGAAGGCGAACTTGGACGTGTTTGCATGGAATCATGAGGACATGGTGGGAATAGATCCAGAAGTGATGTCTCACAGGCTGAATATTGATCCTCATTTCAAGCCAGTTCGTCAGAAAAGAAGAGCAATGACAGGGGAACGATACCTAGCACTAAAAGAAGAGGTAGACAAGCTTCTGGTTAACAAGTTCATCAGAGAAGCCTACTACCCGACCTGGGTTGCCAATCCTGTACTAGTAAAAAAGAAGAACGGGAAGTGGAGAACTTGCATCGACTTCACCGACCTAAACAAAGCATGCCCCAAAGACAGTTTTCCCCTGCCAAGGATAGATCAGCTCGTGGATGCTACAGCTGGCCACGAGCTCCTGAGCTTCATGGATGCATATTCAGGATATAACCAGATCCCAATGAAGCCCGAAGACGAAGAGCACACCTCTTTCATGACTGATCGGGGGCTATATTGCTACAAGGTAATGCCCTTCGGTCTGAAGAATGCTGGAGCGACCTATCAACGCTTGGTGAACATGATGTTCAAAGAACAAATTGGAAAAACCATGGAGGTCTATGTGGACGATATGCTGGTGAAATCCAAGCAGATAGGTGACCATGTTAGTGACCTGAGAGAGATGTTTCAAATTCTGAGGAGTTACCAGATGAAGTTAAATCCGCTCAAATGTGCATTTGGAGTAGCTTCAGGGAAGTTCCTGGGCTTCATGGTCAATAGTAGGGGAATTGAAGCAAACCCCGAGAAGATCAAAGCACTGATTGACATGAGGTCGCCTACCAGGGTAAAGGACGTACAGAGCCTCAATGGCCAGGTCGCAGCATTGAGTAGGTTCATTTCAAAAGCAACAGACAAGTGTGTCCCTTTCTTTGACATTCTGAAGAAAGCAAAGAGCTTCGAGTGGACTGAAAAATGTGAAGTAGCCTTCCAGCAGTTGAAGGAGTATATGGGACGAGCTCCACTTCTTTCCAAGCCCAGAGAAGAAGAAAAGCTGATCTTATACTTGGGAGTGTCGGAGCAGGCTCTGAGTGTCGCCCTGGTGAGGGAAGAAGAAAAGACGCAGCTTCCGGTCTATTATGTGAGCAAACGGTTACAGGATGCTGAAACCAGATATTCGCAGATGGAGAAACTGGCTTACTGCTTGGTGATTGCGTCGAGGAAGCTGCGACCTTATTTTCAAGCTCATACCATCGAAGTCCTCACCAAGTATCCGTTGAAGCAAGTCTTGCAGAAAGCAGACACCTCAGGTCGTTTGTTGAAATGGGCAGTGGAGCTCGCACAGTTCGACATCCAATTCAAGCCAAGGACGGCTATCAAAGCCCAAGCTCTAGCGGACTTCATTGCAGAGTTTACAGGATCTGTAGATGACGAGGCTGAGTCTTCCGAAGGTCCGGCTTGGGAGCTATATGTTGATGGATCATCCAGCGAGCAGAAGGCTGGAGCTGGAATTCTACTAATTAGTCCTGAAGGCCACAAAATCCTTTGTGCCCTAAGGTTTGGCTTTCAAGCAACAAACACCGAGGCTGAGTATGAAGCCTTGCTCGCGGGTCTACGTCTGGCTAAGGAGATGCGAGCTGAACGCTTGAAGATCTTTAGTGACTCGCAGCTCGTTGTCGGCCACGTATTGGGGGAATATCAAGCCAGGGGACCAAAAATGGCCCTCTACCTCCAGAAAGTTCACGAGCTGCTAGGTGCATTCCACAAGTACGAAATGAAACAGATCCCGCGAGCTCAGAACTCACATGCTGATGCACTAGCTCGCCTCGCGACTACACGAGACACAGATTTCCTTGGGGCAATCCCAGTTGAGTTTCTACCAGCTCCAAGTACAGAGGAAAAGAATGTGACAATGGCCATCATTGTGCAGCCTGACTCCTGGATGAGCTCGATACTCAGCTATTTACAGGATGGAAAGCTACCTCGTGACAAGCTGGAGGCTCGGCGTCTTCGAGCTAGAGCAGCCAGGTATTGCATCTATGACGACGCGCTGTACAAGAAAGGGTTCTCAGCTCCACTGCTAAGATGCATTGATGGCCCTAAATGTGAAACAGTACTAAGGCAAATACATGAAGGCCATTGCGGGAACCACGTTGGGGGGCTGTCTCTAGCTCAAAAGGCACTACGTCAAGACTTCTATTGGCCCACCATGAGGCAGGACGCCATCAACTTAGTGAAGAAATGCGACAAGTGTCAGAGGTTTGCTCATATTCCGCGAGCTCCGCCAGCTTACCTCCAACAGATGGTGAGCCCGTGGCCCTTTGCGATCTGGGGGATGGACCTGATCGGACCCCTGCCAATGGCTCGGGGAAAATGCAAACATGCGGTGGTCGCGGTAGATTACTTCACCAAATGGGCGGAAGCAAAGGAGTTAGCTGAAATCTCCACGGCAAAGATTGAGAAGTTTGTGTGGAGCAATATAATTTGCAGATTCGGAGTCCCACAGCAGATCGTGACTGATAATGGGACCCAGTTCGCTAGTGACCAGTTTCTCAGGTTTTGCAACGATCTCAAGATTGTTAAGAGCTTTTCAGCAGTGGACCACCCACAAGCCAATGGCCAAGTTGAGGCAGTGAACAAGATCATCAAGCAGACCCTGAAAATGAAGTTGGAAGCAAAGAAAGGAGCATGGGTAGATGAGCTTCAAAAAGTATTGTGGTCTTACAGAACCACAGCTCGCAGCTCCACTGGCGAGACCCCATTCTCAATGGTATATGGATCTGAGGCTATGATCCCAGCTGAGTTTGAAGTTACCTCGCAAAGAAGAGCGACCTTCAATCCAAACAACAACGATCAGCTACTTGCCACAAACCTGGACCTGCTTGAAGAACACAGGGAAGCGGCCAGGCTAAGGGTAGCTGTCTATCAGCAAAGAATAGTGAGATACTAAAACAAATATGCTCGGATTCGCAGATTCAATGTGGGAGACTTAGTATTACGTCTCATTCTGCCTGGAGCCCGCAAGCCAAGTGATGGATCCTTAGGCCCGAACTGGGAAGGACCATATATTGTCACAGCAAGCTTGGGGAATGGGGCTTATCATTTAGCTAACAATGAAAATGGAGCTGAGGTCCCTCGAGCATGGAATGCCGAACATCTCCGCCCTTATTATCAGTAAAACTCTTTGTAATATGTAAATCGAAATTATTCTTGTTAATGAAAGCTCCATTTCCCCAACTTGCGACTCAATAACTTCACTATGGCGAAACGGGCTGCGACCTAAATAGCTTGCCTAAAGAGCCAAAAAAGCAGGCGAGGTGACGACCCCTGCATAGCTCGCTATAAAAGAAAGAGCCTAAAAAGCAAGTGACTAAGTGTCCTTGCATAGCTCGCCTAAAGAGCCAAAAAAGCAAGCGAGGTGACGACCCCTGCATAGCTCGCTATAAAAATAAAGAGCCAAAAAAGCAAGTGACTAATTGTCCTTGCATAGCTCGCCTAAAGAGCCAAAAAAGCAGGCGAGGTGACGACCCCTGCATAGCTCGCTATAAAAAGAAAGAGCCAAAAAAGCAAGTGACTAAGTGTCCTTGCATAGCTCGCCTAAAGAGCCAAAAAAGCAGGCGAGGTGACGACCCCTGCATAGCTCGCTATAAAAAGAAAGAGCCTAAAAAGCAAGTGACTAAGTGTCCTTGCACAGCTCGCCTAAAGAGCCTAAAAAGCAAGTGACTAAGTGTCCTTGCATAGCTCGCCTAAAGAGCCAAAAAAGCAAGTGACTAAGTGTCCTTGCATAGCTCGCCTAAAGAGCCAAAAAACAGGCGAGGTGACGACCCCTGCATAGCTCGCTATAAAAATAAAGAGCCAAAAAAGCAAGTGACTAAGTGTCCTTGCATAGCTCGCCTAAAGAGCCAAAAAAGCAGGCGAGGTGACGACCCCTGCATAGCTCGCTATAAAAAGAAAGAGCCTAAAAAGCAAGTGACTAAGTGTCCTTGCATAGCTCGCCTAAAGAGCCTAAAAAGCAAGTGACTAAGTGTCCTTGCATAGCTCGCCTAAAGAGCTAAAAAAGCAAGCGAGGTGACGACCCCTGCATAGCTCGCTATAAAAATAAAGAGCCAAAAAAGCAAGTGACTAAGTGTCCTTGCATAGCTCGCCTAAAGAGCCAAAAGAGCAAGCGAGGTGACGATCCCTGCATAGCTCGCTATAAAAATAAAGAGCCTAAAAAGCAGAGGGCTAAATGCCCCTGCATAGCTCATCAAACATTCTGATAAACCAATTACTTATACCTGAAAAATTTTATTAAGTTGGTAAAACAAGTAATTGCTTTAATTATTATCAGATTTTGGGTTCATTGATTATCAGCTCGCAAGAAATGTGAAAAGTATAAAGTATATTATACAATAGCCTGAAGAACAGTCAACGCAGAAGAAATAATGAAAGAAATTTTCATTGAAGTATGAGAACTGGTTACAAGTTAAAAAATTGAAAAATTACATGAAAAAGGGAAGAAAACGAGCTATTAGTTCTGAGCAGGAGGATCTAGATCAGCCAAAGATTCTGGACCAGCAGTAGACGAGGCAGCTTCTGCTTTAAATTCCTCAACGGTTTCAGGCCCTATGTCCCCAAAGATAGAAAAATCCATTCCTGGATGGGACATCCACAGTGTGTAGAGGAAATCACGACCTGTTCTTGCCTCGGCCTCGTCCTTTGCATCTGCAACCCGCACTTCCAGTTCTGAGCTGCTTGCTCTCTGAAGACCGTCAGCTCTTCGAAGGCATTATCAGCGAGACGATTGACGACCTCAGCCTCTTTCTTCATGTCTTCAATTCGTTGCTCCGCAGCATCAGCTCGCTGAATAGCCTCCCCCACTTGCTGCCTAAGCACCTCGGCTCGTTTGGTTGTAACCTCCTCAGCACTTTTAGCTGCAGCGCCCATCTCATCAGCTCGTTTCTTAGCCTCCTCGGCCTGTTTCTCGGCAGTTTCAGCTCGCGCCAGAGCAGCATCGACCTGGCGATGAAGCACTTCAGTTTTCTCTTCTGCAGCTGAAGCCCGTTGCTCGTCCAGTGCAGCCTGTTGCTCAGACTGCCTCAGATCTTCTTTCACCTTGAGCAGCTCATCCTTTAACATGGCGTGCTCATTTTCCATTTTCTTCAAGGCCTCCTCAGCTGCTTGCCTTGCAGCATTTGCCTCAGCGATCTGAGCTTCTTGACCTTCTATTCTGCCCGAGGCTAAGCGAGCTAAATCGTCAGTAGCCGCCTCCAGGTCGAATTCCAGCTTCCTCATCTCATCCTTGGTAGCCTTTGTCTCCCTTCTTCGTTTCATTGCAGCAAGGGCACCCTGGAAATTATGAGTAGATTAAAATCTATTCAAGTAAGGGAATCAGCAGATGAGGAAAAATAACTTACCAGCATGCAATGGCGAGCCGCGAACTCATTTAGATCCTCGCCCTTAAGACACCTATTTTCCAAGACATTCGCGTGATTGAGCATAATTGTTGCCCAGTTGTCAAGGAAAGAATTTAAGTATCTTCCTCCAGGACCCAGCTCGATGTCTGATCTGGTTGGGGAAGGAGTTCTCTCGCGCTCCGGGATATCGCGTGCATCATCATAAGAACCACCGCGTCGCGATACAACGGTGCGCTTAGTCGCATGCCCGCTGGGGCCAGCTCGGGTTGCCTGGGGAGCAACCTTAGAAGGAGCATCACCTTTTCCAGGCTGCGAACTGGAAGTAGGAGGTGACTGAAGATTTGCAAACATGTTTGAGAGAGGCACCTCGCTAGGAGCAACAGTTGAGGAAGCAGTGGCTTTAGCAGCATCATGCACCTCGCTGGGAGCAGCGGTCGCAGGGGCAGTGGCTTCAGCAACAACAGGCGCTTCGTTGGATGCAGCAATTGCAGGAGCCTGGTCCTGGGCAGATAGTTTAGAGCGTTTTGAGGGTGCTGCTGGAGTGGCCAAGTCTTCGGCAGGCCGTTTTGTTGAAGGAGTCGAGGAAGCTTTAGATACAGTGGGACTTGCAGGAGGAGATTTCATGAGTATAAGTTTCCTCCTGTTGGCTGGGAGTTTCGTAGAAGAAGGAGCAGGGGCTGGAGCACGAGCTGGGGATGGCAGTGAAGCCCCTGGGGTAGATGTGTGATGTGGAGAAGATGATGGGTCAGCCTGTGCAGTAGAAGTTGCAGGGACTGGGTCTGATCCTGTCCGAACTGGAGCAGGAACTGTAGAAGAACCTTTTTTAGACGCACCCTTTGAAGGGGTGCGGGTTGAAGACGGCTTCGCCTTCTTTGGTGTGCGAGCTGAAGATGATCTTGCTTTAGACGAGGTGCGAGCAGGAGCACCTCGAGATGAAGTCTTCCGAGGTGGAGAAGGCGAGCGAATGTTATCCGAGCGAATGGCATCCTCTGACGATGAAGAGACTGCTGGCGGAGGTCGGGAAGTAGACGCATCCTGAACAGAAACCTCAAAAACAGAAGGAAGTCTAGGCCTGTCACTCATCTTGCCTATATCTTCCCCAGCTCGCAGAAGATGGGAGTCCGTAGAAGGAGCAAGCCTGTAAGCTCTAAGGATAGCATCGTCGAATCTGCTGCTGATGCCCGCGTCGTTCGATTTGGCGAGCTTGTCAAGAGCTCGTTCCTCCCCGCTGTTAAGAGGAGACTCGTCCATCTTCAGCACTGCACAACAAATGGTCAAAAAATGATAAGTAATGAAGGTACAAGACAAAGTCAGCTCGCTTAAATTTTCTTATGAGTACCCGGTTTTAGGACGAAGCTGAAGTTTCGGAGATCTGCAAGAGATGGGCACGAGATATAAAACCAACTCGTCTTGTACGGCCCAACGTTGGATTTGTCTTTCGCTTCTCCTTTGGGCAAAAGGTCTTTGTATTGCGATTGGCGAGCTGTGAGATAATAGATGCCATCCAGTTTCTCTCCATCTCCCGCAGACACGGCCTTGAAGGAGTAAAACTGCTGAATAATCCTCGGTGTAGGGGCATGAAGGCCATTCCTGAAGAAGGCTACAGCCAGCGAGATCAACTGGGTATAAGAGTTGGGAGTCAGTTGAAATGGCGCGAGCTTGACTTTGTTGAGAAATTCGACCAAGAACGGTGGAACGGGGAACTGTAACCCCTGCTCGAGATGCTGGGTGCTGACAGTGATGAATCCCCTGGGTGGATAGCATGCATGATTGTTTGAATTAGGCAGCAGTATACGGCAACCGAAGGGAATATGGAATTGCTTGACAAGTCCTTCCACCTCAGGACGTTTTAGCGATGTGGGATGACGAGCGAATGCTTCACGAGCCTTTCTTCCCTGAATAGCATGAGTTCGGGCTTTGTCATGCTCACGAGCTTCATTGCTTGGAATCATCCCCTTGTGAGTTCCGCTTGAAGACATCTAAAAATAAATAAATAAATACATATATATCATTGCAGGAACAACAATGGTGATGGAGCAAGATGAACCCAAAACTAAAAAGTTTTGAAGAAAAAAGAAGCCTCACCTTGAGCTGTTGACGAGATGAAAAACGGCGAGAAAGGCTGATGATTTCGAGAAAGGATTGTGGGTCCTGGTTGCTTGAAAGCTTGAAACGCTTGTTTGCTTTGGAAGAAAGTGACAGATGAAAGAAGAAAATGGAAAGGGGCCAATGACTTATATAGACAAGCAAGCGTGAGTCCCAACCGTTAAGATCCTTGGAAAGTGTAACCGTCATAGATCTGACGGTGCAGCGCAGAACGGGGCTTTGGAAATCATGCAGCCGTCAGTTGAAGGACGTGCGCATTAAATGTACGTGAAAAGGACGTGCAAACGTCGCTTCAATTACCACCTGCATGATCGCCACGTGTCGCAACTGAAAAGGTGGAATTTGAAAGAGCACAAAGGCGGTTACAAAAGTAAGCGTGACAAGGAAGCCAACTTTTACCAGCAATTCAAGCTCCCAGCTCACTAAAGCAAACTGAGAAGCTGGGGGGCTAATGTTATGCATATTTTTCGGACTCAGTAGTTGGGCTGGTAAAAGTCCAATTTAGGCCCATTTAAGACCCGATAAGAAGACCCAATGAGGTCAGTGTAGTCAAAGCCCATCAGATGAGGCCCAGTATTGACTCAAAGACCATCAAGATTTCCAGCTGGCATCAACAGACCCATGAGTGTAGCCAGGTCGCAGCTCGCCGCCTGCGCAGCTCGTCTCTCAGCGAGCTCGAGATTGGGATCACCATGACACGTCAGCTCGCTCAGACACGTGATAAGCATCATATCTTCCAGAACAGGCAGTTACCAAGTTCAATCGTGATTCTCTCTCCAAATATGGCAATTGTCCAATCAAACCATGATTCCCTCGTCAGATATGGAGATCAATTCAAATTCAAAATCAAGTCAACATTATCTTGAGATAAATATAGTAATTTCCTAATATTATCTAAAAATATTAGGAAGCATAATTAATTTATAATTCTTTTCCTTATTTTTCCCAATTGTTTAGGGAATGTAATTAATTCAGGATTCTCTTCCTAATTTTGCTACAATCAGAATTGTAACACTTCTTTCCCTATAAATAGGGATCGAGATCATTGTAACAAACGGACAATATTCAATAATATACTGTCACTCTGCAGAATTAAAGAGACAGACAGTCGTGGACGTAGGCCAATTATTGCCGAACCACGTAAAAGTTTGGTGTTTCTCGTTTGATCCTCTGTTTCTGTCTTTGTCTTTTCTTGGTATTTGTGCTTTCTCACATTGATTGCAGGTATTGGGTATTGATTACTCGTCAACTGAATTCCAACGTCGACAGTTATAAACTCATTAAAATTTACAACGTTTCTCGTGAGAGCATTTTTATCGACAAATATTCGGAACCTTTAAAATCCATTTAAACAAACTCATTTTTACTTCGTTTCAGTTTCTAATGACTCTAATTCATATTCCGGGGCTTATGATGTCCTAAGTCCGTTTTCCGAAAAATTACTATTCACGTAGATACTATTCACCGAAAACACTATTCATCGAAAAATTTTTATTTTGCGAAACTTAAGGAAATTTTCGTTTCTCAAAAATCACTATTCACTCAAAATCACTATTTCGTCCGAAAATACTATTTATCTGAAAAACACTATTTCTCATAGGAAAATGAAATTCTGGGTTCTACATGTATTGATGAAGTTGTTTAGTTGCTTGAAAGATATAGTGTTTATAATAGTAGTATTATAGTTTTTTTTTCTTTCATTATTGATTAGAAAATTATTAAACCAATTATAACTACAGAATTTGGTAATTCTCATATATTTGTGACAATTAAATTAATTAATCAAAAAATTCATAGAAATCGCAAATTAAGAAAAATATTAGTAATGTCATTCAATTAAAGTATTTTGATACACAAATAAGATGTGCAAAGTCAATGATATCATCTATCTAGTTTCCAAATATCATATACTTTTAGAACTACATGACTTTTTTATTTCATTAATAGAATCCTAACCAACAACGTTATAGCTTGGTTAATACCATCCAATCCTACAAAACACAAAGAAAAACACAAGGAGTTAGGAGAACCATCTTCATTGAACTTAGCTCACACAAAAGGAGAAACAATTTTTACTAGAATGAGCATATATATATGTATATCAACATTAATTTTGTTATGTAACATACTATTTAAATTAGAATAATGCACTACATCAATTTATTAAAGACTTGTTGGGGAAAAAAGATATACGTACTTTGAGCAGTTGATAACTGCCGTAATGGGGAATGGAAGTGACACCCCACATAATTTAGGAAGAGCCCCAACATTTTTAGTATCAACCTTAAAAGATCCTACTGCTTTCTTCAAGCATTCACAGAGTGTTTGGAGATCTGGCTTGGTCGTGGCCATGGCCTTCTCATTTGCCACGGCCACACAACATAGTGGGGAGGGCTTGTCTGCCCCCTAAGCCAAGAATGGCAAGCAAGGCGCCAATGTGATTACAGCCTTTGGGCATGATATCAATGCTTGCACATAATTTGCAGCACTCACTACCATAACCACAATGGCAACCAAAGCTAGAATTGACTTAGCCATCATCATTTTCTTCAAAATTTCAATAATGATCACTAAATATTAACTATTATAAAATTGAAAACAATTCAACTTGCTTTAGTGGAGAACAATTTGGGATTTTAGTTGTATTTATAACAAAAATTCTTCGATAGAGTGTTGTTGACTATGTTTGGCATGTGGGATTAGATTGAGTTGGATTAGATTGGATTGGAATGAAGTGGATTGGATTGGTTTGAATTGAAAAATACTATTTCTCGTTTGGTAAAACTTGGGATTGAATTAAAATTATACTATATTATATTCGGTATAGTTTGGGATTGGATTAGAATAAAGTTAATGTAAATATTTTATAATATACTTAAATTTAATTTTTTTAAAATACTTTAAAATTTTGAAATTAAAAAATTAAGTGGAGATCGAATGTTCTTTCGCAAACCTATCAAAATCCCATCATTTTGGTTTGGGAATGAGCATTCATATGGGAGAAGGATTCAAGGGAGTTTGGGTTGGGTTTAGAATCCCACCCATTGCTCTCCAAATATGAAATGTTCATTCCCAAACCTATCAAATCCCACCATTTTGGGATATGGATCACATATATAAAATTTCAAGATTGAAGAAGAATTATTGCAAGATTATCTAAGATGAAGATATAGGTAATGCATTCAATTTTTGGAAACCCTAATTAGTGTGTATATATATATATATATATATTTTTTTTTTTTTCTCTTTTTGATGATACATTAAGAGGGGTGTATTCAACTTAAGATTTCATTGAAATTTAAATAATTTTAAAAATTTAAATAAATATTGAATGGATTTTATTGAAATCTAAGTATATTTAATTTAGATTTATATGAAATTCATTAAAATCTAAGTATATTAAATTCATATTTATATAGAATTTAATAAAATCTAGGTGTATTTAAAGTTACTGACTTCATAGATTTCATTTAAGTGATGAATTTGGATGGAGTTTAAAATGATTTTTATGAAGAAAAAAGTTTGTAACAAATCTTACAATTTTCCTCTAGATTTAAATAAATTTCTTAAAGAATTATAACAAAATCAATATAGAGTCTATAAAATCTATGAATTTCATCATTATTTAAATAATAATAATAATAATAATTCATCAAATTCTAATAAACTCTAGATTGAATACATTAGTCACATATTTTAAATTTTCGCATTAGAGGTATTGCATAGTTTGATTTTAGGAATTAGCACACATTTTGAAAATGAGATGCATTTCTTGAATTGGCATACTTCGACTTTGAGGAGAGATTTCACATTACATGGAATCCGAAAACTAGATGTATCAAATGGGCAGTTTGGGCCTTAAATTTTTGGCTTGTCCTTACTACGGGATACCTTTAACCCGACACTACCCTCTAATCAGACTCTCCTAATAAGACTTTGAACACAAACTTAGCCTCAATTTGATGATCAATTGTAGATCGATCTTGGGCCATGTGGCCCATTTGACAACTCTAAATAGAGAATTAATACTAGACTTTCCAAAAATTTTGTTCACATCCATGCCTAAATGATGTGGCATGTGAGTTGTCAAAATCTTATTAATTATTCCACTATCTTATGATTTATAAAATTTTGATAACTTACATACCACATCATTTGGATATAGATTTTGGCAAAGTTTTTTAGAAGCTTAACATTACTTATAAAGAAATTAATTGACAATTAATAATATTATTTAAATAAAATACAACATCAAATTCCACTAATACACATTTTTTTTTTTTTATTATCATCAATGTTGCAGCCACTCTGACCTAAAACATTATTAAATCAAATGAAGATTATTTACTATAATAGCCTATAAAACAATGACAACATTCCATTAATATTAAGTCAACATCCATATCAAACCGATTTTTAACTCTACAATGGCACAAAAGTAGCTAGCTTTTCACAAGCAATGCAACCATAATAATACCGTAGGTATACAACATTTTTTCACTCAACTAATGTGGTTATTATATATTGACATTGTCATATCAATATTAATTTAAGAGTAATGTTACATTACACAAAATTTTTCTCAAATTTATTGCACAAATTATGTGACAAGTCAATAACACCCTCCACTTGACTCCCATTAAAATGAAAATCGAGTCAAAGGATGCTACCTCGTTCAAAATTTTTTTTTTTTTTTTAAATCTAGCAGAGTTCTGCCTGTTTTTTTGAAAACCCAAGATTTCAAAACCTGTAACTTTCAAAGGAAAACACTTTTAAAACACATTCAGGTCCTTAACTACCATTGCGGACCCATCGTCCTACTCAAAATCACTTTGCCATGCAAACATTTATAATTAAAACATTTAATAAAACCATATTGATCGAAATTAAACACTAATTAAAAGATAAGTAAGAATTCCTTTACAAAATCACTTTATAAAACCAAAAAGTTTTTTCACGATTTATATACATTACCATTTATAAAAGCTCGTGTAAACAAATACATATGCGTCTTTTTCCCATCGATGTACTTAAACATACATGTACAATAACAAAAGAATGACTACCTAAAATGTGGAGAGATGTGACTCGCAAAAAGCATGGTAGATGTCTTCTTGTTAATCTTTATCTACATTGCCCAATTTCAATCTACATGTGGTAAGTCTAATGTACTAAATATTTCTACTTAGTGGGTGTATACCAAATTTAAATTTCATCATTTTCAAAAATACAAGATTTTAAAATAAGATTTCACAGTTCTCAAATTTTCTTAATAAATCATAAAGGGATTAATTTACTTGTAAACACATACATGAAATACATAAAAGTTATTTTCCAAATATGAATTTACAAAACCAAATTTCATCATTGTCAAATATTCGAAAAAAAAACACAATAGAAATTGAATACCATTTTATTAAAATACCATATTGTCAAACAAAATTCTACAAATCTCAAACTTTTATAAAAAATTTATAAGTAATCTATTTATAAATAACCACACCTATGGAATACATAAAAGTGACTTTTTCAAGTATAATTATACAATTTCACTTAATTTTTTTTTTCAGCGTCCTTTGTAAACTCTGACACGATACCATGGACTGGAAAACGGATTTCTCCAGTATTGGACACTCGATGACAACCTGTCGGATCATTTTTCACATATCACATAAATCTGGGACCGGACACTCGGTGCCTCTCAAGGTCCATGAATTTTGTATCAATATGTATAAGCAAATCGGCGTAGTACTACCATAATCACCCCATTGGCATGCCAACTACCAATCTCCCACCTATCAATGTCTAGGTTTACTAGAGCCTTTATAAATTTTATTTATTAACAATAATTTAACAATTTCTGTTTCTAAATAAATTTTTCATTAGTAACACACCATACTAAATTTCAATCACGCTTTTCCTCGTTTTATCAAAGTATCAAACATACATCCTAAAATATCATTTTTCACTCACTCATTCATCAAAATTAGGCAAACATCACATTGCCCTTCACCTATTAGTACATGGTCAAGTCACTAAACTTGTTCGTTTCTTTCTGATTCTTTTCCATTTCCATTCGAAATTCATTAGAATCACATGTAAACAACATTTTATCACAAATTATCAAAACAATTTCACAACAATCTTTAAGCATAAAACATAAAATCATTTTAAAAAGGACACTCACTTTGCCTAATTGTTTCATTTCTCAATTCTTTTCTTGATATTTATATAATTCTGAATAAATAAATTTCTCAAAAATGAAATCAATATTTTTTTTCAAAGCATAAAATGATATTGTAATGCCCTCTCCAAAGATTGTACTATGTCCACGTATGAGATGAAATAAATTTTATTTATGAAAATAATAAAAAGGGATTTTAGAGTATTTGGAAGTGCAATTTAATTTTTATAGAGTTTTTGAGATAACTGGGAGAAAATTTAATATTAAAAGTTGAGGGTAAAATGGTAAAAATAAAAGATTTTATCAAGAATGGCAGAATTGTAAATATGAGGAAAGGACAAGGACAGTAGGGAAAAATGAAGAATTCTCTAGAATCTAGTAAAAGTGTAATTTTAAAGAAGTCCAAGGGTGAGATCGAGCTTAAGCCACGCCTATAAATATAGGTGTGTGGTGGGTGTGTCGGTAGAAGAAAAATTTGGAAGAGAGAAGGAGAAAGAGAGAGCCATCGCCGGAGAAGGAAGGAGAGCAGATCTACAGCTATTCCAGGTTGATTTATGCCATTTTGAGGGAGATTAAACTGATTGGGAAGGTGAGGAATCAAATCTGGTAAGATTTAATGGAAAAAGAAATGATTTTATACGATTTTAAGCTGATAAGAAGCTGTTGTGAACAGCTTTTGGGTGTGCAGGTGTTTAACTAAAGTTCTGATATGTAGATCTGGTGGATTGAAACTACAAACGAGAGAGAAAGCAAGGCAAAAAGGCTGAGTAAAGTCTGGTAAGTGAAATCGCTGAGAATGGTACTGATTTTGTGGTAGTTTGATATTGTTTTAGGATGATTCAGTTTGTGTCGCTAAACCTGATGAGGTCGCGATCTGAGTTTTGGTGAAGAACTAATATGTTGTTTTAGTGTGTGTGACCTAAGTGGTGTGTCAGGGCAGGAGCTCGCGAGGTGTGAGCTGAAGGAGGTTCTCAGTGCGTTCAGCTGGTCGAGATGGTCAAGCTGAGCTATACTTGCTTCCCATCTGACCTATCTGGACTGAACTTGAGGGTGAGCTCGCGAAAAGAGCTAAGTGAGGTCACAGCTCATTAGGGGTGCCTGGCCGAGCTGGCCTAAGGTCATAGCTCGCAAAGCGAGCTGAGAAATATGAAGAGCGAACTGAGCTCGAGGAAGATCTCAGCTCATTAGGAGCGAGTTGAGCGAGCTCGCTAAGATTTGAGTGCCCTCAGCTCGAGTTGAGCTGGGCAGAGTAGGAGCTCGTTGAATGTGCGAGCTGGGCGAGTTGAGATATGAGCTCGCAACTCGAGCTGGCCTGGCAGTATTGTAGCCCTTAGCAGCTCGTGCAGATTAAGAGTTGGAGATAATAATTTAGCTAGCTAAGTGAAAGTTTCATTTGTGAATAAGTGTAGGTGATAATGAGCTGAAGGAGGAGGTCGCTGAGGAGCTCGCGAAAGCATTGGCGCAAAGGAATAGGACAGCAAGCAGTGAGTGTGAAAAAGAATTTATCTATTTTAAGATGCTTTTTAGATTTTCTTGTAATTGTTATATAAGTTCTTATAAATTATTTTTAGCTCATCAGCAGTTCATGTTAGCATGAGATTTTAGCCTATTTGAAAAAAAAAAAAAGAAAAAAAGTAAAGATTTCCAATGACTAATGGAATGACCCGAGCCTATTGGCAGATAGACCTTCTAGCATTTTAGACTCGGCCGGTATACCTCACAATGTAGGGCAAGTATTGGGAGGGTTAGTCTACTAACATTGGGGGGATAGAGTCTATTATATCTATGAGTCGCTTTCTACACCGTGGGGTATTGTCTCACTTGGGGTGTGCAATGATAGTTCCGTCACGCAGTAGCGAGGTGTCTTTATAGTTTTGTCACGGTGAGCAATGATAGTTATTCCACCATGTGACCCCCCACACTGAGCGGAGCTGGTCTACCCGTTCTTGTGGTTGTAGCTTCCCTTGGGTTCCCCATTAGTACAGATTTTAGTAAGATCAGCATAGCATTGAAAAGAAGATTTCAGAAAGAAATTTATTATAGAAAAAAGTTTTTTTTTTTTTTAAATTCTCAGGAAATTCATAAAACTCAAAATTCTGAAAACAAACCCCTTTTAAAGAAAAATATTTTCAGAAGTTATTTTATAAAACTTAATTAAACTCTCGCACTCACTAGGCTTTATAGCTTACTATTATTTTCAAAACCTCTCAGGTGCAGGTACAAAGAATCAAGGTACCAGTCCGCAGCAATCCGGCTAGGTGGGTCAGACGACTGATGACGCAGTATTTCATTTTGTGACCATTGGGTTTTAAATGTTTTTATCATGCTATTAGACGCCGTTTAAAGATTGAATAATATTTTGTGGATGTTTTATGTAATCGCGTTGATATGTCTACTTTGATTAATATTATTAGCTATATTTATCAAAATGCTTTTCAGATACACTTTTAAGCAAGTGGTTCATAGGTATAGGTTCGCTCCACGACGTCCTTTTGAGACTTAGTATTTAGATTTCAGAAGGGCCTCGTGGGGTGCCCGGCAGGACCGCCGAGTCCATTAGAGGGATTTCGGGTCGAGTCTTGTCACATATTATTTAAAACATTCTGAAATCTTTTAAACAATAATTCAAATTGAAAACATAGATTTCTTTCCGGAATTTCTAATAAGTAAATATATATATGAATTCGTAATAAACTTTTATTTTAATCGTAAAACATAATTTATAATCTATAAAATCAATTAATTAAACAAATAAGTTATTTCATTTACATAATAAAAGCTAAAATATAAATAAACATAATTCAATCAATTTAATTAAAATAAAACTATCCACTCACATATCTTCCTTGTTTATTTCTGGATTTAAAATGAGTTTCCCTCTAATTTTCTCATTTTTCTGGATTCACCCTAAAATTACATAAAACTTAATTTAGAACTTATAGGAAAATAAACAAATTTTTTGAAATCCAAATCTTATTAAATAAATTTACTTATCTGGATAAATCGGATATCCAAATATTCGGATTACCCATATGAAACTTTTCCTATTTTTTTTTCTCTCTTCTTCTTCCTTTTCTTCTCTTTTCTCACCAAATTTTCTTCTATTTTGCTACCGAGTAGCTTCCCCTTCTGTTTTAATAAAAAGCTCATATATATATATATATATATACACACTAAAAACACATTACACCACCATATGTATAGATATATATTGCCACTTCTCTTCTTTTCTTTTTATTTTGTTTTATTTTATTATTTTTTTCCATCACTCGGTAATCACCGACTCCTATACATATATAAATTTTTTTTTTCAATGGGACCCACCACTTTTAACTTATATATTATTCAAATAGGTATGGGCTACCCCTAATATTTATATAAATATATTTTTATTTCAATGGACCCCACCACTAACATTTACTTGTTATATTATAAAAAAAATTCCTATCCACGGACACCACATGATTTTGTTTTCTTTCCAACATATGTAAATTTTCACTTTAACCCTTATGACCTTTTCCTTTTAACCTAACTTTCTTAATTTCTTTTAAAAATATCTTTCAATAAGTTATTTATTCACAAACTTCTATAGTTCTAAAATTGGAACTGGACCAAATTAATAACAATAAATTATATTTCAATTACTTTTTTTAGTCCAGTTAGATTGGGGCTTTACAATTCATCCCCTCTTACATTCTCCTTTTTCCATATTTGTCCTTAGGTGAATGTATTTAGGAAAATCAAATGGGGTGTGCTTAGAAGGTGATTGGACCATACTAATTCTAATATGACTTACTTAAATGAATTTATCTTTGGGCCCCTTTTAATTTAATCTTTCTAATTGCACCCTTTGTGATTTTTATTTGAATCCTTACCTAAGCTTCATCAAGAGTTACATATATATAATCCATTTTCTTTATTTCAAGCTCAAAAAATCACACCCAAAGCATCATAAAATCATCAAATGTTTCAAATAAAACCTTAAACTTAAAATCCATTAAATTTCATCAAATCCATAACACAAACCCTAGCTCTTACCTTACAAAATTCTTGACCCAAACTTGTTTCACTTATTTCAACTCATTTCACCCTTCACTTTATATACTATTAATCCAAATGACAATGTTGCCCTCTAATTATCTCCAAAATCACAAAAATGTCATCCATAAGATCTTGCTAAGTGTCCTCATCCTTATCTCTTATGCCACATATCGCCTTTTCATGGTTGCTTTCCCCACATGTCTATCATTTCTTATCTTTTTTTATTTGACTTTTCCGAGATGCCCGAATTTGGCTTTTCCGGAATTTTTTCAAAATCCGTTCAAATTTTATTGGGGCCTATATTCGAACTTCCTACATACTCCTAGTAACCTTGGTGACTTTTAATAGTCATTCTATGCCTTTTTTTGGCTCTTCGTAATTCACTAAATTGTTTTTAGTCATTTCCGGATTAATTCTATTTCAATCCGAATCTCCTTCAAAAGTGCCATTTGAGTTTCTAAAATATTTCTTGAGTATTTTAATACTCATTTTAACACTTCTCTAAATTTTTGAATTTTTTCGAAAATCCTTCCGAATTTTCGATTGGATATGAAAACAGCTCCATTTTACCTCAAACTGACTCCTTTTTGATCCATTTCAATTTTCGTTAGTTGTAATATAATTTTAAAAATTTTAATATACGAGGTCTATTTTTCGAAAGTTACTATTCACACGAATTCTTTCCGTCCGAAAACACTATTCCTTTTGAAAATACTATTCATTAGGGTATTTTTTTGTTATCTCTTTCAAATAGAGAAAATTAGGGGCGTTACAAGTCTATGTGTAACCATCACATCATCAATACATTATCCTATAATTAAATGATTATTATACTTTATCTTACAATGTCATTTGGTTAAAAAATTTAGAAAAGTTTTTAGGAAGTGTAGCATTATTCTTACAAGTTTGACTATCTTATCCAACTAGTAACATTATTCATCAATTATATCCCTTGGATTGGTTGAAAGGGTAGTTATTGAAACCAATCTAAGAGCTTCAATTGATGGGTAATGTTACTTGTTGGGTAAGATAGCTAAACCCTATTCCTAATTTAATAGAAATTAATTTACTTGTTGGAGAAGCCTGTGGAATTGAGTTATATTTATAGGGATGAATTATATATCTAGAAGAATCAATTTAGATTAGTGTCTCATTTTGTAGATATGGTATTTAATGTGTAGATAACTCTTAAAGAAAAATTGAGTAATGGTATAATTTAACATGTCAAATTATTTTGCAATATATCTAGAAGTATCAATTTAGATTAGCATCTCATTTTGCAGATATGGTATTTAATGTGGAATGGTATAATTTAACATGTCAAATTATTTTGCAATATATCTAGAAGCATCAATTTAGATTAGTGTAATGGTATGATTTAACATGTCAAATTATTTTGCAATACATCTAGAAGTATCAATTTAGATTAGCATCTCATTTTGCAGATATGGTATTTAATGTGTAGATAACTCTTAAAAGAAAAATTGAGTAATGGTATAATTTAACTTGTCAAATTATTTTGCAATTAACATATCATCACATAATTATTATAATTGTTATAAATCATCTTAATACACATAGGTGGATCCAATATGGGTCTAGGTGGGGCACAATAATTAAAAAAAAATGATATATTATATTTATTTTAAAATTAAAAACTTAATATATATATATAGAAATTTTTTTAATTTTTATTTTTTTCATATGTATTAATTTTTATTCTTTACGATGTCCATATAATAATATAGTTGTATTTTTATAGGACAAATTAGTGAATTCTTAATTTTCTATTAAATTATTTTACTCTACTATTACATTCTTTTTAATCTTTTATTTTTATAAATTGTAATATTTTTTTTTACTTAACCAACTTCTAATTTGTGTACTTTCCTGTCTAAATTTGTAAGATCAAAATTGCTAATAGATTAGGATGTTTTAATTATTTTTTATCTTTCATTTCGTTTGTTGTTTGATTTTATTATTTTATTGATTTGTTTCTTAAAAATATTTTAATTACAATTAAAGTATAATTTTATCCAAATTCATTTATTAGGTGTCTTATTTTGATTTGATATAAACTTTCCCATTCAATACTTTTCTTATAAAATCATATCTATGCTATGATATAAGGTTATTTCTTTGGTGAAAGTATTGTGGAGGAATTATGAAGTAGAAGAAGCTACTTGGGAGCATGAAGATTAGATGTATCAGAGATACCCCCATTTGTTTCAGTAAGATTTGTAAATTTTGAGGATGAAATTTTTGTAAGGAGGGAAGAATTGTAACACCTTCTCCCATGTTTGTACTGAATTCATATACGGAATGAGATGATTTTTATTTATAAAATAATAAAAGGAATTTTAAGGCGTTCTGTGATGAAATTAGATTTTTATAGAGTTTCCAGAAGGATCGGGAGTAAAATTATATATTAAAAGTTGAGGGGTAAATTAATAAAAATAAAAAGATTTTGTAAAGAATGACAAAATCGTAAATATAAAGAAAGAACAAGGACATTGGGGAAAAGTGAAGAATTATTTAGAATCTAGAGAAAGTTTAAGGGTGAAAAGCGAGTTTGACCCACGTCTATAAATATAGGTATGTGGTGAGTAATGTCGGTAGAAGAAAAAAAAAATCTGGAAAAGAGAGAGAATGAGAGGAAGCTGTCACCGGCAGAAGCAGGGAGAGTGGATTTGTAGCTGTGCCAAGCTGATTTCTACCAGTTTTTCGAAAAATCAGGCTGTTGGAAGGTGAAGAACAGATCTAAGGAGCAAATCTGGTAAGATCTAAATGGTAAGAGTAAGTTTTTATGATTTTATATTAGTGAGAAAGCTGTCGAGAACAGTTTCTGGTTTGCAAGTGTTTAACAAGATTTTTGGTATGTAGATCTAGTGATTAAGGTCATAAGTGGGTAGAGAAGCAAAGCAAGAGGTCAAGAAAAAAATCTGGTGAGTAATGTGGCTAAGAATCATTGTTGATTTGTAGTGGTTTGTCAAGGATTAGAGATGATTTAGTTTTTGTCGCTGAACTTGATGAGGTTGTGACTTGAGAGTTTGGTGAAGAACTGATGATATGTTGTTGAGTGTATGAATGTGAAATAAGAATGAGTTGTATGAGTCAGGGTAAGAGCTTGTGAGTTGCGAGCTAGAGGAGGCGTTTAGTGCATTTTAGCTAGTCAAGGTAGTCGATTGGGGAGCGAGCTAGGCTACGTCTACTGCTCTCCATCTCGCCTGTTTAGATTGGGCTGGAATGCGAGCTCGTAAAAGGAGCTGAGTGAGATTGCAACCCATTAGGGGTACCTGGCGAAGTTGGCCTAAGGCGGTAGCTTGCAAAGGCGAGCTAAGAGGGGTTGAGGAACGAATGGAACTGGAAGAAGGTAGCAGTTCATTGAGAAAGTGAGCTTAGCGAGCTCGCTAAGATGAATGCCCTCAGTTCGAGCTGAGCTGGTCAAGGTAGAAGCTCGTTGAAGGTGTGAGCTGGGACTAGCTAAGATGTGAGTTGGAAGCTTGAGCTGGATTGGCAGTATTGTAGTCCCTGCAGCTCGTATGAAATTAGATGTTAGAGATAATAGTTCAGCTAGCTAAGTGAATGTTTCAATTGTGATTAATCGTAGGTGACATAGTGAGCTGAGAGGAGGTCGCTGAGGAGGTCCTTAGAGCAGATGAGATTCAAGTAAATAGGACAACAAGCAATGAGTGTGAGCCGTTTTAAATACTTTTCAAGTTTATGTTACAAAACCTTTATAAACTTTCATCAATTATTTCTTTGGCTTATCAATGATTTATTTGTAGCGTGCAAAAATATAGTTTTGTATGATATAGTATACAAATGTTATTAGCTCATTTTATGAAAAAGAAATTTATTTAAATCATAGAAAAGAAAGAGTTTTTAAAGACTAGTGGAATGACCTAAACTTATAGATAGACAGACCTTCTAGCATTAGACCCGACTGGTATACCTCACAATGTGAGACAAGTGTTGGGACGGTTAGTTTTGCTAACATCGGGGGAATAGAGTCTACCATATCTGTCGAGTTGCTCTTTACACCAGTGGGATATTGTCTCTCTTACGGTGTGCGATAATAGTTCCTCCACGCAATAGCGGGATGTCTTTGTAGCTTTGTCATGGTATTTAATGATAGTTATTCTGCCACGTGACCCCTCACACTAAGCGAAGCTGGTCTACTTGTTCATGTGATTGTAGTTTTCTTTGAGTTTTTTATTACTATAAAATTTAATAAGAAAAGCATACCTTGAAAAGCATATTGTAGAAAGAAAATATTTTAAAAAACATTTTAAGGAAGGCTTTCGAAATCTTGAAGATGTTTTATAAAATTCAAGTTTTTAAAAAATAAATTGTTTTTAGAGAAACGTTTTCAAAAATGTTTTTCGGGAGATATTTTATAAAACTTAGTTTAAACAAAACTCTCACACTCACTAGGCTTTACAACTTACAATCATTTTTGGTTTTATGTTAAAAAAATCTCATAGGTGTAGGAACAAGGAATCATGGTACCAGTCTGCTACGATTAGACTAAGTGGGTTAGACGACTAACGACATTGCGTTGTTCTTTTGTGAACATTGTGTTTTTAATGATATTATTAATTACGTTATTGTGTGTACTTTAAAATTTGAAAAAAATTTTGTAGAATTTTTATGTAAACATGATGACATGCCTAATTGAGGTAACGTTTTTAGTAATGTTTATGATGATGGTTTTAGATATATTTTGCTTAGAAATTTTAATGAAATTTTAAAGTAGATGGTTTTCTTGTTTAGCAAAGTTATTTATAGATATGGGTTCGCTCCATGATGTTCTTTTGGGTCTTATTAGTTGGACTTTAAAAGGGTCTCGTGGAGTGCTCGATAAGACCACCAGGTTCATTAGAGGAATCCGGGTTGGGTCCTATCAAAGGCGGTCGACTAGGAAGCGAGTTGGGCTACGCCTTTTGCTCTCCATCTCACCTGTCTGGTTTGGGTTGGAGTGTGAGCTTACAAAGAGCGGGCTGAGTAAGATTGCAAGCCCTTATTATCACCTATCTGAGCTGGACTAAGGCTTTGTGAGCTAAGCTAGGTCCGTGAATCGGGCTGAGCTAGAAGGTAACAGTTCACTGAAAAGGGTGAGATGAGCGAGCTCATTGGAATAGTGATTGCTCGCAAGATGGGCCGAGTTGGAGGAAGTGATAGCTAGCTGAAAGGGATAAGCTGTGCCAGCTAAGGTGCGAGCTCACAACTCGAGCTGGACTGGTAGTATTGCAGTCCGTAGCAACTTTGGTGAAAATTATAAGTTGTAGTAACAGTAGAAATGACTTGGGATTGAAGTGTTCTGCGAGTTGAATGGAGATTTTAATTTGTGATTAAATGTAGGTGAACAGGCGAGCTGAGGAAGTCGCTGAAGTAGACGTAATTCAAGTGAATAGGACCGCAAGTTGTGAGTATGAAAATGTTTTTATAAATGTTAATTTCTTTTTAGTTTATCATGCAAATATTTTATAAACTTTCATTTCTTATTTTAGTTTACAAATGATTTATGTCTTAACATGAAAAGAAATAGTTTATGAAAGAATTGGTATGCTAATATATTTTATAAAAAGAAATTGATTTGAATAATAGAAGGAGAAAATATGTTCAAAGACTGGTGGATGGCTCAAGTTTATAGATAGATAGACCTTGTAGCTTTAGACCTGACCGGTATACCCTGTAATGTATCATAAGTGCTGGGAGAGCTAGTCCTGCTAACATCGGGGGGATTGAGTCTGTCATGTCAATCGTGTCGCCCTTTATACTTATGGGATATTATCTCACTATACGGTGTGCGATGGTAGTTCCACCATGTAGTAGCGGGATGTCTTTATAGCTTTGTCACGATGTGCGATGCTAGCTTAACGCCATGTGACCCCCAACACTGGACGAAGCTGGTCTACCCGCTCATATGGTTGTAACTTCCCTTGGGTTCCCTATTGGTGCAGTTTTTAGAAAGAGAAGCATACCATTAAAGCAAACTCTTAGAAAGAAAATGTTTTAGAAATATTTTAGAAAGCCATAAAATATTTTAGCACTTTACAAAAACTTTTAGAACTTTAAAGAGATTTTTATAAAACCCAAATTTTTAGAAATAAATTGTTTTAAAGAAAAATGTTTTAACGAAAATATTTTTCTGGAAGTAAATTTTTATAAAAGATAAATTTAAATAGAAACCCTTATGCACTCATTGAGCTTTGTAGCTCATAACGTTTTTGGTTTTATGTTACGAAATCCTTCCAAGTGAAGGAATAAGTGATTAGAGTACCAGATTATCTCATTCTAATTAGGTGGGCCTAGATAATCGATGACGCTGCATAGCTTTGCTTATTAGCATTGTGAATTGGATATGAATTATATGTTTGTGCAAAATTTTATTTGGAATAAAAATTTGTAAACTTTTCACGTTATGATAATGCATACACGTTTTAAACATTTGGATGATGCTTTAATTTACATTTTTATCTACTTGAACGCTTAGAAAGAAAATTTTTAAATGTATGATTCATGTGTTAGCAAAGTATAATAGTTACGGGTTTACTTCATGGCATTCTTCTAGGTCTGGTTAGTTCAACTTCAGAGGGATTTCATGGGGCGCCCGATAGGACTACTGGGTTCCATAGAAAGAATCCAAGATAGGTCCTGTCAGTTTGGTAGTAGAGCAAGAGTTTTAGAAAATTTTGAGTAAAAGATTTTCTGAATGATCATTTTTAACTAAATTTTTCAGAAACCGCTTAAAGTTTTGAGATTATGATTTCAACATCCATTTCATGTATTTTATAATTGAATTTCTTAGAATCATACGTCGTCGAGGTCGCCCATCTACTAGAAGAGTGACTGCTCAGGTACTCGTACTATAGGAAGGACACGTTGTTAAGTCTGTCAACATGCTTGTAGATCAATCTCAAGCATGACCTTTGTAACCTGCAGACCCAATAGTTAGGAATATGAATGTAGAGCAGTTGGCTCAAGTTTTGGCAGCAGCATTTCATCAGCCGCGAGAATCAAGGGTTTCCATCGAACGCGCTCGAAAATTGGGCGCTAAGCCTTACGATGGGACCGACGATCCAGAGTGTGCATTGTCGTGGCTAGAGACTAATGAGGAGATTTTCCAAGTCATGGGTTGCTCTGAGGACCAGATGGTGGCATTCTCCACCTTCTTATTAAAAGATAAAGCTAAAGACTAGTGGAAAGTCATTCAGAGGTGAAACGTAGTTGGATTATCCTGGGCACTATTCAAGCAAGAATTCATGGACAAGTTTTACCTGAGGAGCTACCAGGATGTAAGGATTGAGGAATTCTTCAAGTTGAAGCAGGGTAATTCATCAGTAATGGACTACGAAAAGAGATTTTCAAAGCTGATTCATATAGTACTATTCATCACGTACAATGAAAAACAGAAGGCCAAGAGATTCACAGCAGGCCTGAATCTGAAGATCCGAGCCTACGTAGCTTAAGCGTCTTATACTTAGTACGAAGAGTTGGTAGAGGCAGCCCTCAGAGTGGAAAAAAGTATTGAAGCTATCCTGAGGCCAAAGAAGATGACTCGGAAATGTAGTTGGTCGGGCAACTTCTTCGGAGGACCTAGCAAGTTCACCAGAAGCGAAGAGAGCTCAACCGGATCAGGTAGCCGGAGATCAAGCCAGGGGACACAGTCTAGTCAGGGCTCCGTCAAGCAATCAATAGGCTCCAGAAGCAGCGATGACCGTTGAAAAAGCTGGCCTGTGTGCAAGAACTGCAAAAGGATGCATCTAGGCGAGTGTTTCAAAGGTAGCACCGGATGTTATAAATGCAGACAAGAGGGCCACTTTATGAAAGACTGCCCGAATGTAGCTTCTACCGTCAGATCGGAGATCAGACCTACAACACCAGGGCAGACTAGTGGAGGTTAGGGATTAGATCAGAGGGGTTCCCAAGCTAGAGGGACCACTAGTTTCGGCCAATCTTGCAAGCATCAGGCAGGGGTGTACCATCCAGAGGTCAGCTAAGTAGACCACGTACTCAGGCCAAAGTATTTAAGACTATTAGTGTCGAGCCAGAACCCCTAGATTGTAATATGATAGTATCCACCCCTATGGGAGATTCCCTTTGAGCAAAGAGAGTATTCTAGGGGAGTGGGGTAGTTATAGAAGGTAGAGAATTCCTAGTGAACCTGATTGTAATGGACATCCATGACTTTGACGTCATTTAAGGAATGAATTGGTTGTCCATGCATCATGCTTAGGTGGACTGCTATCGAAAAGAAGTTAGATTTTCCAGAGCAGGGAAGTCGGATATTATTTTTCGTGGAATAAAGAAATCGCTTCCTTCCAGTATCATATCAGCAATGAAGGCTAGCAAGATACTTAGGAAGTCATGTCAAGGATATTTAGCCTATGCAGTGGAAGAGAGGTATGATAGAGTGAGATTAGAGGATATCCTAATGGTATGAGACTTTCCAGATGTATTCCCCGAAGATCTTCCAAGTCTACCTCCAGATTGGGAAATGGAATTTGAGATAGATTTGATTCCGGGAACTGAGCCAATCTTCATCGTGTTGTACAGAATGGCTCCAACGGAGTTGAGAGAGTCGAAAGTTCAGATGGAAGAACTGCTGGATAAGAGATTCATACGACCCAACCATTCTCTTTGGGGGGCTTTAGTGCTATTCGTCAAGAAGAAATATGAGAGTTTGAGATTATGTATTGATTATCAGTAGCTAAACAAGGTGACAATACGGAATCAGTATCCACTCCCGAGGATTGATGATTTATTTGATCAACTACAGGGATCCAGAGTGTATTCAAAAATCGATTTGACGTCAGGTTATCACTAGCTAAAGATTTGTGAAGAAGACATTCCGAAGACTGCCTTTAGGACCAGATATAGGCATTACGAGTTTCTAATCATGCCATTCGGACTGACTAATGCCTCAACAGCTTTTATGGATCTGATGAATAGGATCTTCCGGCCGTATTTGGATAAGTTCGTGATAGTATTCATCGATGATATCTTAGTGTATTCAGGTAGCTATGAGGAGCATGTAGAGCACCTTTGGATCGTATTGTAGACCCTACGAGAGCACCATGTGTATTCAAAGTTTAGCAAATGCTAGTTCTAGCTAAACAGTGTCGCTTTCCTATGTCATATAATATCAACAGAAGGGATCGGTGTGGATCCCCAGAAGATAGAAGCCATAATAAGTTAGAGATAGTGTACAAACGTTACCGAGGTTTGAAGTTTCCTCGATCTGGTAGGTTATTATAGGAAATTCATAGAGGGGTTTTCTAGGATAGCAGCCCCACTAACTAGATTAACTAGAAAAGAAGAAAGATTCGAATGGTCAGACGCCTGCGAGTAGAGTTTTGATGAGCTGAAAAGAAGACTGACATCAGCTCCAGTGATGACTTTACTAACGGGGGAAGATGGATTTACTATATTCAATGATGCCTTAAGGCAGGGTTCGGGGTGTGTTCTAATACATAATGATAGAGTTGTAGCATACGTTTCCAAACAGCTAAAGAAGCATGAGCATAACTACCCTACCCACGACTTGGAGCTTGCAGCAGTAGTATTTGCACTACGAATCCGGAGGTATTACTTCTATGGCATCCCCTGTCAAATCTTTATAGATCATAAGAGTTTGCAATATTTGTTCACTCAGAAAGAGTTGAATATGAGACAGAAGAGGTGTTTAGAATTGATTAAGGATCATGACTGAATGATAGAATACCACACCGAAAAAGCTAATATAGTGGCAGATGCTTTAAGTAGGTGACCTGCCAACTCTCTAATTCATTTAAGGACAGTATATCTTCCACTTCTGATGAAATTAATGTCGTTGGGAGTCTGGTTAGGTATGGCAGACTCAGGGGCATTATTAGCTACTTTTCATGTTCGTCCCATTTTAGTAGATCAAATAAGGGAACAACAGTAGCAAGATCCTCAGTTGGTAAAGCTTAGGAAAGAAATTAAAGAAGGACGCAAAACAAATTTCATAATCAAGGAAGACGGTACAATAATGATGGGTCAACGTTTATACGTGCCGAACATTAATGATCTAAAAAGGGAGATTATGGAGAAAGCTTATTCTTCAACAAATGTAATGCATCCAAGCAACACGAAGATGTACCATACCCTAAAGGAGCATTATTGGTGGAAAGGGATGAAGAAAGAAATCGCAGAGTTCGTATCTCAATGTTTCACCTGTCAACAAGTCAAAGTAGAGTACCAGAAGCCGGCAGGATTACTATAGTCACTTGATATTCCAGAATGGAAGTGGAGAATATTACCATGGACTTTGTTGTAGGGCTTCCACGCAATCAAAAGGGGCATGACGCCATATGGGTGATAGTAGATAGATTAGCGAAGTTCGCCCATTTCTTACCAATCAAGAGTAATTACCCCCTAAATAAGTTAGCGCAGCTCTACATAGATGAGATAGTCAGACTCGATGGTATACCGGTTTCTATTGTGTCATATTGTAATCCTAGATTTACTTCTATGTTTTGGCTCAGCTTATAAAAAGCCTTGGGTATTCGACTAAACTTCAGCATGATCTTTCATCCCCAAACGGACGATCAATCAAAAAGAACAATCTAGACACTTGAGGATATGCTCAGAGCGTGTGTCTTGGAATTCAAGAGGAGTTGGGATACACACCTACCACTGATGGAGTTCGCATACAATAATAATTATCAGGCCAGTATAGGTATGGCCCCATACGAAGCCCTATATGAAAGAAAATACGGACCTTTAGTGTGTTGGTATGAGGTAGGTGAGAAAAAATTGATAGGTTCTGAGCTTGTCCAAATGACACAAGCTGAAAATAGCAAGTGATAGATAGAAGAGTTATGCTGACAACCATCGTAAGGACCTCAAGTTCAAAGTTAGTAATAAAGTATTCCTTAAGATATACCCTTGCAAATACGTGCTCAGATTTAGAAAGCGTGGTAAGTTGAATCCACACTGTATCAAGTTATATGAGATCATAGAAAGAGTGGGACCTGTAGCGTACAGATTGGAGCTGCCACCCCAATTAAGCAAGATTCATGACGTGTTTCATGTGTCCATGCTCCGCAAGTACCTTCCAAATCCCTCCCACATACTTAGGGAGGAACTGATAGAACTAAGGAGCAACTTAACTTATGAAGAGGAGCCGGTATAGATTTTAGATCTCAGAGAACAAGTTCTACAAAATAAAGTAATTCCCTTGGAAAAGGTATTGTGGAGGATCATGATGTAGAAGAGGCTACTTAGGAGCACAAAGATCAAATGTACCAAACATACCCCCATCTTTTTCAAGTATATTATGTAAATTTCAAGGACGAAATTTTTATAAGGGGGGAAAAAATTATAATTCCCTCTCCCGATTCTATTACTATACATATATACTCATATACCTTATTTATGAAATAATAAAAAGGATTTTTAAAGTGTTTGGAAGTGAAGTTTAATTTTTGTAGAGTTTCCGGAAGAATCGAGAATAAATTTAAATTATAAAAAGTTGAGGGACAATTGGTATAAATAAAAGATTTTTGTAAGAATGACATAATTATAAATAAAAAGAAAGGACAAGAGCATGTGGGAAAAGCAAAGAATTCTCTAGAAAATGGTGAGATCATAATTTTAAGGAAGTTTAAGGGTAAAAAGCAAGCTTGACCCATATCTATATAAATGTGTGAGTGGTGAGTGAGTTGGTAGAGAAGAAGAAAAATCTAGAGAGAGATAGAGAGAGAAAGAGTTGTCGGCAAAAACAATGAGGGTAGATTTACAGCCATTCCAAGCTTGAACACTACCATTGTTGGAGGAAATCAAGCTGTTAAAAGGTGAAGAACGGATTTAGGAACCAGATCTGGTAAGAATTAAGTGATAAGAGTAAGTTTTCTTGGTTTTATTTTGAGTGGGAAGTCTGTCAAAGAACAGTCATGGTTTGCACGTGTTTAACGAGATTTTGTATATAGATCTGGTGATTTGAAGCTGCAGATGAGGAGGAAAGCAAGGCAAAAGGTCAAAGAGAAAACTGGTAGGTAAAATAGCTGAGAAATAATGTTGATCTGAAATGGCTTGATTGTTGTTTGGGATATTCAAGTGCTCGTTGCACAACCTATTATGGTGTTGCGATCTGGGTTGAGTGATGAAGTTGATAAAATGTTGAGAGTATACATGTAAAAACTAAATAAGGTCGAGGTGTGTTAATGAACGTGTAAAATATAAAACTTGGAAAAATTACGTGTTAGAAATGAGGTTGTGTGAGTTAGAGTAGGAGCTCGTGAGGTGCGAGTTGGAGGAAGCCCTCAACCCATTTTCAGCTGTCAAGATGGTCGACTGGGGAGCAAGCTAGGCTACGCCTGTTACTCTCCATCTCACCTGTCTGGATTGGGTCGGAGTGCAAGCTTACAAAAAACGAGCTGGGTAAGATCGTAAGCCCTTATTAACGTCTGTCCGAGCTGGACTAAGGTTTTACGAGCTGAGCTGTGTCCATGAATCAGGCTGAGTTAAAAGGTAGCAGATCTCTAAAAAGGGTGAACTAGGCAAGCTCACTGGGATAATAGATGTTCGCAAGATGGGCTGAGTTGGAGGAAGTGAGAGCTAGCTGAAAGGGATGAGCTGTATGAGCTAGGGTGCAAGCTCACAACTCGAGCTGGACTGGTAGTACTGTAGTCCGTAGCAACTTGGGTGAAAATTATAAGTTGTAGAAACAATATAAATGACTTAGGATTGAAATGTTCTATGAGCTCAATGGAGATTTCAATTTATGATTAAGTGTAGGTGAACAGGCGAGCTGAGGAGGTCACTGAAGCAGATGTGATTCAAGTGAATAGGACAATAGTTGTGAGTGTGAAAATGTTTTTCTAAATGTTAATTTCTTTTCAGTTTATTATGCAAATATTTTATAAACTTTCATTTCTTATTTTAGCTTACAAATGATTTATGTCTTAGCATGGAAAAAATAGTTTATGAAAGAATTGGTATGCTAGTATATTTTATGAAAAGAAATTGATTTGAATAATAGAAAGAGAAAAGATTTTCAAAGATTAGTGGATGACCTAAGTTTATAGATAGATGGACCTTGTAGCTTTAAACCCGGCCGGTATACTCTGTAATGTATGGCAAGTGTTGGGAGGGCTAGTCCTGCTAACATCGGGGGGATCGAGTCTGTCATGTCAGTCATGTCTCCCTCTATACTTGTGTGGTATTATCTCGCTATACGGTGTGCAATGGTAGTTCCACCATGTAGTAGCGGGATGTCTTTGTAGCTTTGTCACCGTGTGTGACGCTAGCTTTACGTCATGTGACCCCCAATAATGGACGGAGCTGGTCTACCCGTTCATGTGATTATAGCTTTCCTTGGGGTCCCTATTAGTGCAGTTTTTAGAAAGAGAAGCATACCATTAAAGCAAACTTTTAGAAAGAAAATGTTTTAGAAATATTTTAAAAAGTCATAAAATATTTTAGCACTTTACAAAAACTTTTAGAACTTTAAAGAGATTTTTATAAAACCCAAATTTTTAGAAATAAATTGTTTTAAAGAAAATGTTTTTAAGAAAATGTTTTTTGAGAGGAAAATTTTTATAAAAGATAAATTTAAATAGAAACCTTTACACACTTACTGAGCTTTGTAGCTCATAACGTTTTTAGTTTTATGTTACTAAAACCTCCCAGGTGAAGGAATAGGAGACCAGGGTACCAGATTGCCTCGTTCTGAGTAGATGGGCCCAGACGATCAATGACGCTGTATAGCTTTGCTTATCAACATTGCGAATTGGATATGTTTGTGCAAATTTTTATTTTGAACAAAAATTTGTAAACTTTTCGCGTTATGATAATGCATGCACGTTTTAAATATTTGGATGATGCTTAAATTTACATTTTCATCTACTTGAACATTTAGAAAGAAAATTTTTAAACATATGATTCATGTGTTAGCAAAGTATAATAGTTACGGATTCGCTTCATGACATCCTTTTGGGTCTGGTTAGTTTGATTTCAAAGAGGTTTCATGGGGTGCCCGACAAGACTGTTGGGTTCCATAGAGGAAACCCAGGATGGGTTCTATCAATTGAAGCCCTAAACATAAACTCAATTCACTTATATTTTCAATGAAGTTTATCATTTTTGTATGGTTGTTGGTTAATATTTTAGTAAATTAATTTTATTAAACCTTGTAAATGTACAAATCATTTATTGTGTACAATGACAAGCAAGGGTCAATCCCATAAGGAGTTATCCTCTTACTTTTAATTCCAAATTTATTCAAGACAATTAAAGGAAATGATAGGGGTTTGGAAATTAGGTTTTAAAATTAAATTGCAATGAGGAGAGTAAATTAATTAAGAAAAATCAATGGAGAGATATTTAGCCAGGACATATTATCCATCACTAAACAATCCTTCAATCTATGAATGAATTAATGAAGCATAATGATATTAATGCATGATGAAGACATTCATAACAAGATATGATTAACTCATATCGTATGGATTCTTCCTGAGTTAGTATACAAATCACATTATATCTACATAGACTCTTGTGTTTCTAATTATAACCTAGCATGATATCTACTTAGGTTTAACAATTGGAATCCACTAAGAATTAGAAGAATATGAATGTCACATAAATCCTAGAATATGATCCATCCTAGGTATTTATAAATTAATGCTCCTCAATTGGTTCGTAAGTAATTGATTGTTGCAAACTAAGAATATTTTTGTATGATGTACAATTTATATTCTTATGACATAATCATAAAAATATGCTCTTAGGATGGTCAGTTAAAGAAATAAAATAAATAGGATGCAATCAAAATAGAAACATTAATTTCATTATGCATAAATAATACTTTATTAACAACAATAATAGATTGAATTCATTTTTAGGGCTTCAAGTCTGCCCTAAAAGACAACATAAAAATAAAAATAACTACAGAAGAATAAGTCGATCAGTAGCTGTAGCCCATGCCTCCAATCTCTCTCCCTCTCATGTGTGTCTCAACTGTGTGGAGGAGACTCCTATTTAAAATGGTTGAGGTCGGTCACGAGTGAGTTTCTTGGTGTGAAATTCGGACAAATAATGCTTGAGTGAAAACTAGAAATTGAACAAATTTAGTGGTTGTCGCTTCTTATCACAACTTCTAACTCTTTCACAACGTGTGACAATAACCTGCAACCCAATTGCAAAATGTGGTCTTTGCTTCCTCCTTGTGAGTTGTAATTTAGACGCTGTTTTTTTTTTTTTTTTTTTTTCTCTATTTGTATCTTCCAACTAATCCTTGATTTGCATGATTTTCCAAAACCCGTTTCCTAAGTTGTTATATTTGGCTATTTGTTGAACAACCCCTTAACTTTCTATCAGCCTAATCCCTTTGCTAGCACCACATATTTCAAAAAAATTCCAATTATTTCGTTCCAATACGATTGTCGCACGACGAGCTTTTCAGATCTAATCTTCAGTTTTCTCCATTGAAATTACTTTCGAAAATCCACCAATTCCATTTTTTCTTTTCTTAACCTAAATTTAAGCACAAAAAAACAAATAAAATAAGAGTACCAATTTCACTTGAAAACATAACATAAATGATAGGTAAATAAGTATAAAATAATGATAATTATTGACCTAAAAATGGTGAAATCATTATCTATAGTTTAATTATATTTTATTTAATGTGTTTGTTTGATTGGCCATCTTAGGAATATGTTTATAGGATTTGTGTTGAAATAAGATAAATCGCACATCAAATGAGTATATTCTTTGTTTAATATATTCAATTGTGTAAGACCTAATTGGGGACTTTGATTCATAGATATCTAAAATAGATAGTATGCCATAAGATTTATATGATATTCATATTCTTCTTGTTTTTAATGAGTTTTTATTATTAAACCTAAATAGATATCATGTTAGGTTATAATTAGAAATACATATATCTACACAGACGTAATGTGATTTATGTACTAACTATGGAAGACTTGATACAACATGTAGCATGATCATCACCTTGTCGTGAATGTCTTTATCATGTATTATTATATGATTGTTTCATTAATCTCATTGAATGAATTGAGGGATTGTTTAGTGGTGGATAGAATGTCTTAACAAAATTTTTCTCTATTGGTTTTTCTATAAATAATTTTCTGAAGTGATTTAACTTTTAGATTAGAAAATTGAATTCAAAACCCCTTCTTTTAATTTAATTATTTCTAGATTAGGTTTTAAGTAAACTTGGACTTAATAGAAAGTTAGAAATCTTTGTAGGATCGACCCTTACTTGTCACTGTACTCAATCAAATGATTTGCACATTTGCTAGGTTAAAATAAATTTGTTTATTAATTTTGCAACCAATAGAATCATATTTATTTATTGTAATCAGATATGTTTAATTATAATTATATATTATAAAAATATAAAAATTACAAAAATCAATTTTATAATGCAATCACTTATGATTTTTTGTCAAGTACATTGATACTTTAGGTATATTGTAGAATGTGCCCTATATATATTATGTTCAATAGAGTATCAGATTTATTAATATAATAACAAATATATTAATTTTTGAAAATATATGTTGACTATTTTTCCCTTTATAGTTTAACGTAATTATTAATTATCCCTTATAGTTTTAGAAAATCTCATTTTACCTTTTACAATTACTATCATTACTGAAATGAAATGACCAAAATACCCCCATTTTTTTGTCTATTCATATTAACGATCAAACTTTAATTTTTAACATCAACTTTAATGGTAAAAGTTTTTTTTTTGGGATATATTTATACACTAAATAGGGTATTTGATCTATTTCATTAATAAAAAAAGAGGGATAATAGTGACTTATAAAATTATTGGGAGATTTTTTGTATTATATAAAACCACAGGGGCAAAAATAGTATTATCCCTTTTCCTAATATTTTTAAAACACGTGATTGGTGATTGAAAAAGTAAATACAAAAAATAATCTGTAGAACCCAGAATTTTATTTCCCTGGGAGAAATAGTATTTTCCAAATAAATAGTATTTTCGGACGGAATAGTGATTTTGAGTGAATAGTGATTTTCGGGAAACGGAAATTTCCTTAAGTTTCGTCAAATAAAATTTTTTTCTGTGAATAGTGTTCGCGTAAATAGTGATTTTTCGAAAAACGAACTTAGGACATCATAAGCCCCGGAATCTGAATTAGAGTTATTAGAAACTGAAATGGAGCAAAAATGAGTTCGTTTAAATGAATTTTAAAGGTTTAGAATATTTATCGATAAAAATGCCCTTGTGAGAAACGTTGTGAATTTTAATAAGTTTATAACCGATTGAATTTTTTTTGAAACATTAAATTTAAGGTTAAGATACCCAATTAGAGTATTGCATGATCAATTTGATGATAGGATAATCATGAAATATTTTTAGAATTTATTGATGTTAAATGAGGATTAAAATTTAAGTTAAATGTAATATTAAGTGTGTAGAAGAAGATATGCATTAAAGAAGCACAATCCATGTGCTTATGTGAAGACCAATGATGTAGAGACACATTAAAGTCAAAAAGCAAAGTGATTAGTTAAGATTGAATTAAGAAATTGGATGAGTTGTTAGTAACTAAATGGATGAGAGTAGTGACCAATCAAATGCATTCATTTATGACTAATGGCAATTAGGTGATTTTAGAGTTAGTTTAGAGGCAATTTGGACATTGATAAGGCATTAGTATATAAAGTTGAGAGGATTGAGAGTTGAAATGAGAGAGCATTCAGCTGAAAGGGAGAGAAAATGTGAAATAGAAGCTGAAACCGTGACAAGCTGAAACCATGAGGGAAGAAGAAGAAAAAGTTGTAGCCGTGAAGAAGAAGAGAAGAATAAGAAGAAGAAGAAGAAGAAGAAGAAGAAGAGATGATCCCACCTTTGTAACCTCTCAAATCCATCAAGCTTCTACAAGAAAAGGTGAAGGTAAGTTGAAGTGATTTCATGTTTAGTTGATGGACTTTTAAAGTTGTTGATTTATATGAAGTTTTGATGAATTCTATGGACTAAATCAAGGTTGATCATCACTAATCTAAGCTTGGAAGTGAAGGAAAGAATCAAGAAGCTTTGGATCAAGATTTGGAAAGGTAAATGTTAGGGTTTGATAATTAAGGTTGATGAAATGGATTGATTTTTTTAGTTTAAGGTTGTAGTTGGTTAATTGATAGTTTATTGAGTTATTTATGTGTGATTATTTGGTTTGAAATGAAGAGGATGGATGAAGTTGTCATATATTAGTATGTGATTAAATTAGAAAAGTTTAGGTGATGAGATTATTTGGGTGGTTAGATAAAGTTACATGTGAGATTGTATGATGATTGAAATGAAACTTTGAAAAGAAACATGAAGTGATTGAGTTGTTGGATATATATATATATATATATATATTAGTGTATGGATCATTGTGTTTTTACATGTATTTAAATTGATTTAATATTTGAAGAAGTGGTATAAGGTTTGGGAATGAATTTAAGTTGATTGGAATTAAAAGGATGCAAGAAAAATGGAAATTGGAAAATTTGGGTGTTAAGGTGTTTAATGTAAAGAATTGGCTCCTAAAGTGTTATTCAATTTTTTAATGTATTTTGATGATGGTTATAAGGTGTTTGAGTACTTTAATGCCAAAGAAATAAATGGAAATGGATGTGAGAATATTAGTTGAAAAGTTGATGGAGTTGTGAAATTATTGAGCAAATATATTAAAAGATAAATTAAATGACTAGTTAGTATTTTTTTAAAAGAATTATGTGAGTGAATGGTTAAATTCTTGAATGGCATGTTATCTGTGAAGTTGATGGTGGAAATGTGATTATAGGATTTGGAAGCAAAAGCATCAAAAAAGGAGGTGGAATAAGTGGTGTTAGTGGTGAAGGAAAATAGTGAGTGGTTTTATTTTATTGAATTGTTTTATTGAAATGTCATGGACATTATTGCAACTATTAAGCTTAATTCAATTCTAGCATATTTTTGAGTTTTATTATGCATGTATATTTCTTGAAACTATATTGTAATTGAATTTATTTTAAGTAAAGTAAATTAGTAAGCTTTGATATATATACATGCATGAGATTAAGTGATAAGATATTTCGAAACTATTTTCGATTATAAAGTTGAGATTAGAAAAGAAAGTTACAAGTATATGAAAGAATTTTAGATGCCTTTGGTTTACCCTAATCCCTAGTATACCCGGCCGTAGTACCATTACGTGTATGGCAAGATGGTTGGGATAGTTATTAGCTCGGGGGGTTGAGTTTGAGTCAGTGAGTCGCCCTCTGCACGTATATGGTAGCGTAGGTCTGCCTGATGTTGGGAGGGGAATCGCGACCCCAAGAGTTTCCCGCATCTGCGACTACGCATGGTAGCATTCCTGAGGCTCTAGTGGCGATGAGAGATTCCGTCACAATAGGGCTAAGCTTCCCTAGGTTGCCTTTGGCAAGATAAAAGAGAAAATCACGTCAATAGACGTAAAGTTTATTAAATTAGAAATTATTTCCAGTCTCGAGAAATAAAGAAAAGTTTATAAGAATTAATTAGTTTCGTAAATTTAATAAAGTTATAATAAAATTTTAGTTTTATGAATTCTTTCGGGGGGACATATATATATTTTAGAAAAGGAAATTTTAGTTAATAGTTAGCCGCTCACTGAGTTTTTATACTCACTATTCTTTCTTTGTGTTTTTGAAAAATCCTCCCCAGGTGCAGGAACGAGCTGTCGATCAGAAGAGGCTCCATCAGACGTGTAGGTGGACGAACGCAACAATATCACTGCATAATTTTATTTTTGAAAGTGTATGTCATGCATTACATTTAATTTTTGATGAAAATAGTTGTAAATAATGTTTTGGGTTGTATATAGCGTTTTGGTTTTATAAAATTAAATTATATATTTATATTGACTAAAAATGAAGTATATTTATGCATTTTAAGTTGAAAAATGTTTGTGGTTGGATTGTGGAAATGATTTGAGGGCCTGAGGCCCAGTAGTGGAGAAATGTTTGTTATAGAAGTGTTAAATTTTGAAATTTACAGGGTGACATGTTCGAAAAACAGCCGTTATGCTGCCCAAATTTTTATAAATCCGTTTTTTAAATGTTCAAAATAAAAAGAAAAATTTTCCCGCGCTCCCGCATTTACAGAAAGTTTTGTAAAGTAAACGGCATAACTTTACAGAAACTTTTTAGTTGGATCAGATATCCTTTGGAGAGCTACCGTAAGGCGACCGGCAGGCCTAGCAAGGAGAGGGGCCTGTCAATTTGGTATCAGAGAAGGTTTTTGAAATTATTTTTATTATAAATCATACATTGCATGACACATTGGGATGTTTTGAATGCAGTGAGTAATGCGTCGTGTCGGCCGTCCCCGTACGCGGAGAGCCGCAGTTGAGGCTCCACCTGTTCCACCAGTGGGGGAAGAGAGAATAACAAATTGGTGAATGATCCGCAAGCTGTTGGTCCACCAGCACCTCTTGCGGTAGAGCTTGGAGTGGACCCGATAGAGAGATTGGCCCAAGTAATAGAGGGTTTGAGGCCGCGCGCACCCGTGCCACTGTAGAGAGGGCAAGGAAATTGGGTGCTGAGGCGTATGATGGATCAGGGGGCCTAGAGGTTGCTATTGAGTGGTTGGATAGTACATAGAGGATATTAGAGCAGATGGAGTGCACAGATCCCCAGAAAGTATCCATTGCTTCATTCCTATTGAAAGCATCAGCCAGAGATTGGTGGGACTCCATTAGGAGGAGGACGACAGGTCAGATTACATGGGAGAAATTTAGAGAAGACTTCAATGAAAAATTCTATCCAAAAGCCTACAGGGATGCCAGAATAGAAGAATTTTATAGCTTGGTTCAGGGAGACATGACAGTTGAAGAATATGAGAAGAAATTCATCGAGCTGTCACGAGTGGCACCATATATGGTTGATGATGAATTGAAGAAATGCCATAAGTTTGAACAGGGCCTAAATCAGAAAATCAAGGCATATGTAGTAGCTGCAGAGCATAGAGAGTATGGACGATTAGTCGAGGCAGCTTTGAGGGTTGAGAGGACTGTGCAGGGAGACAGAGATCCAAAGCAGAAACAAAAGCTCAGTTAGAGTTCAGGATGGTTTTCAGGTGGTCCCAGTAAAACACCCAAGATCGAAGGTAAGTCTAGGTGGTCTGGTAGCAGACAGTAGAGTTACGGAGCCACATCCAGTCAGGGTTCTGTTAGGCCACCATCAGGTTCCTAGGGCAGAGGTGATGCCCAGAGTGGATCAGGGACATGAAGAAAATGCGGCAGATTTCACAGAGGAGAGTGCCACATGAGGAGTACCGGATGTTATCGTTGTGGTCAGAAGGGACACTACATGAGAGATTGCCCTCAGAGAGCTACCAGCGATAGTGGTGAGTCAAGATCTGTGACTCAGAGATAGGCCAGCGGGGCTCAGTCTCAGGAGAGGAGAGGCCCACAATCGAGAGGACCAAGGACACCTACTCCCAATCAGTCGGGCAGAGGTGTAGCTAGAGGCGCTCCACTCAGAGGACAGTCAGGGAGACCCCGTGCATAGGCCAGGGTATTTGCAGTGACACAGTAGGATGCTGAGGCCACCCCAGAGGTTGTTACAGGTACGGTGATAGTGTTTGGTAAGGATGCCTATGTTTTGATTGACCCAAGACCCACTCACTCATTTTTGTCTAAAGAATTCGCTAGCAAGGTTAATGTGGGCTTAGAGTCCATGGAGTGCAATATGATTGTTACTACTCTCACCGGAGGCAAGTTAGTGGCAGAGAGAGTATTCAGAAACTGTGATGTAGTGATCGGGAGTAGAGCTTTTCCAGTTAGTCTGATTCTACTGGACATCTATGACTTTGATATTATATTGGGCATGGACTGGTTAGCTATGCATCACGCCACTGTAGACTGCTTCAGAAAGGAAGTTAGGTTCGGTTCATCAGGGGAGCCGGATATAGTGTTTAGGGGAGAGCGTAGAATGCTTTCAGCTAGTCTTATGTCAGTGATGGTAGCTCAAAAGATGCTGAGGAAGCAGTATGCAGGGTATCTGGCTTATGTGATAGACGCTTCAGAGAGGGAAGTGCAGCTAGAGGACATTCTAGTGGTTAATGAGTTTCCAGATGATCTTCCTGGATTACCCCCAGACAGAGAGATTGAATTTGAGATTAATTTGATTCTGGGAACAGCGCCCATTGCTAAAGCACCATACAGAATGGCATCCACTGAGTAAAGGAACTGAAAGCTCAGTTAGAAGAGTTGGTGGATAAGGGTTTCGTCCGACCGAGTGTATCTCCCTAGGGAGCACCAGTGCTGTTTGTCAGGAAAAAGGATAGGAGTATGAGATTGTGTATTGATTATCGAGAATTGAATAAAGTGAGTGTACAGAATCAATACCCGCTCCCGAGGATAGATGATTTGTTTGATCAGCTTCAGGAGGTAAACGTGTTCTCCAAGATAGATTTGAGGTCCGGATATCACCAGTTGAAGATCAAGGGTAACGATATCCCTAAGACTGCTTTCAGGACGCGATATGGACACTATGAGTTTTTGGTTATGCCTTTTGGGCTAACCAATGCACCAGCTGCATTTATGGATCTAATGAACAGAGTATTCCATGATTTCCTAGATAAGTTTGTGATAGTGTTCATAGACGACATCTTGGTGTATTCAAGTAGTAAAGAGCAGCATGTTGAGCATTTGAGAGCAGTTTTACAAAGCTGAAGGAGCAGCGACTTTATGCCAAGTTCAGCAAGTGTTAGTTCTGGTTGGATAAAGTCACATTTCTGGGACATGTTTTAGTAGAAGGTATCAGTGTTAACCCTCAGAAAATTGAAGCAATTGTAAATTGGAAGCAACCGACCACAGTAACGGAAGTTAGGAGTTTCTTAGGGCTTGCAGGTTATTACAGGAAGTTTGTTGAGGGATTTTTGAAGATTGCCATCCCATTGATGAAACTCACCAGAAAAGAAACAAAGTTTGAGTGGTCAGAGGAGTTTTGATAAACCGAAGGCTAGGTTGACTTTCGCTCCTGTGCTTACCCTTCCTACAGGAAATGAGGGATTCGTAGTGTACAGTGATGCTTATAGTCAAGGCTTGGGTTGTGTTCTGATGCAAAATGGGAAAGTGATAGCTTATGCTTCTAGGTAATTAAAGAAACATGAGCAGAATTACCCAACCCATGATCTGGAGTTAGCTGCTGTGGTGTTTGCACTGAGGATCTGGAGACATTATTTATATGGTGTTTCATGTCAGATATTCACAGATCATAAGAGCCTCAGTATTTGTTTACTCAGAAAGAATTAAATATGAGACAGAGAAAATGGTTAGAATTAATCAAGGACTACGATTGTACCATAGAATATCATCCTGGAAAAGCAAATGTGGTAGCAGATGCATTGAGCAGAAGACCCACTAGCTCAGTGTCACATCTAAGAGCAAGGTATGTTCTGTTGTTGGTAGAGATGAGATCTTTGAGAGTTGAGTTGGAAACGACGGATACAGGTGCATTGTTAGCTACATTTCAGGTTCGATCGGTACTGGTAGATCGTGTTTGGGAGTTACAAATTCAGGATCCTCAGTTAGTGAAGATCAGACAGGAGGTAGAGTCGGGTCACCGGGAAGACTTTTCAATGAGAGATGATGGTACCTTGGTGATGGGACAGAGATTGTGTGTACCTGACCTGACAGAACTTAAGAAAGAGATCTTAGATGAAGCCCACTCCTCAGCTTATGTTATGCATCCAGGGAGCACTAAGATGTATCATACCTTGAAAGAACACTACTGGTGGAAAGGTATGAAGAGAGAGATAACTAGGTATGTATCCAAGTGTTTGATATGTCAATAGGTGAAAGCAGAGCACCAGAGACCAGCAGGACTTACTCAGCCACTCCCTATTCCTGAATGGAAATGGGAGAATATTACTATGGATTTTGTGGGAGGATTTCCGCGGAGTCAGAATGGATATGATAGTATATGGGTGATAGTAGATCGACTTACGAAGTCAACCCATTTCCTACCCATCCGGAGTACATATTCTGTGGACAGACTAGCTAAGTTATATGTGGATGAGATTGTCAGGCTTCATGGGGCTCCAGTGTCCATTGTATCAAATCGAGATTCAAGATTTACATCCCGATTTTGGCCAAGTTTACAGGGAGCTTTAGGCACTCGATTACACTTCAGTACAGCATTTCATCCGCAGACAGATGGGCAATCTGAGCGCACTATTCAGACCTTGAAAGATATGCTCAGATCCTGTGTGATGGAATTCGGAGGAAGTTGGGATAATTACTTGCCACTAATCGAGTTTGCCTATAACAACAGTTATCAGGCCAGTATTGGTATGACACCATATGAGGCACTCTACGGAAGACGGTGCAGGACGCCAGTATGTTGGTATGAGTTGGGCGAGAGAAAGTTAATTGGACCGGAGCTTGTGCAGATGACTACTGATAAGATCAAGATTATCCAAGATAGATTAAAAGTCGCCCATGATCGACAGAAGAGCTACGCGGATAAGCGTAAGAAGGATTTGGAGTTCCAGGTTGGAGATAAGGTATTCCTGAAAGTATCACCATGGAAAGGGATCATTCGTTTTGGATGACGTGGTAAGTTAAGTCCGCATTACATTGGTCCTTATGAGGTGATCGGCCGAGTGGATAAAGTGGCGTACAAACTTGAGTTGCTAGCAAAGCTGTCCAAGATTCATAATGTATTCCATGTCTCGATGCTCTGCAAATATTTACCAGATCCTTCACATGTTTTGACAAAATAACCAGTGGAACTTAAATAGAATCTGTCGTATGAAGAGGTACCAGTTCAGATTCTCGACAGAAGGGAGCAGGTTCTTCGTAATAAAGTCATTCCGTTGGTAAAAGTGCTATGGAGGAACCAATCAGTGGAGGAAGCCACGTGAGAGCACGAGGAGTAGATGCACAACCATTATCCGCAGTTATTTGAATCAAGTATGTTATTTAAATTTCGAGAACGAAATTTTTTTAAGGAGGGATGAATTGTAGAACCCATAATTTCATTTCCTTGGGAGAAGTAGTATTTTCGGATGGAATAGTGATTTTCAGGAAACGGAAATTTCCTTAAGTTTCGTGAAATAAAATTTTTTTCGGTGAATAGTGTTTTCAATGAATAGTATCGCGTGAATAGTGATTTTTTAGAAAATAGATTTAGGACATCATAAGCCCTGTAATCTAAATTAGAGTTATTAGAAACTGAAACGGAGTAAAAATGAGTTCGTTTGAATGAATTTTAAAGGTTCCAAATATTTATCGATAAAAATGCTCTCGTAAGAAACGTTGTGAATTTTAATGAGTTTATAACCGATTGAATTTTTTTCGAAGCATGGAATTTAAGGTTAAGATACCCAATTAGAGTATTGCATGATCAATTTGATGATAGGATGATCATGGAATATTTTTGGAATTTATTGGTGTTAAATGAGGATTAAAATTTAAGTTAAATGCAATATTAAGTGTGTAGGAGAAGATATGCATTAAAGAAGCACAATCCATGTGCTTGTGTGAAGACCAATGATGTAGAGACACATTAATGTCAAAAATCAAAATGATTAGTTAAGATTGAATTAAGAAATTGGATGAGTTGTTAGTAACTAAATGGATGAGCATAACTAACCAATCAAATGCATTCATTCATGACTAATGGCAATTAGGTGATTTTAGAGTTAGTTTAGAGGCAATTTGGACATTGATAAGGCATTACTATATAAAGTTGAGAGGATTAAGAGTTGAAATGAGAGAGCATTCGTCTGAAAGGGAGAGAAAACGTGAAAGAGAAGTTGAAATCGTGAGATGCAAAGCTGAAACCGTGAGGGAAGAAGAAGAAAAAGTTGCAGCCGTGAAGAAGGAGAAGAAGAAGAAGAAGGAGGAGGAGAAGAGGAGATGATCCCACCTTTGTAACCTCTCAAATCCATCAAGCTTCTACAAGAAAAGGTGAAGGTAAGTTGAAGTGATTTCATGTTTAGTTGATGGACTTTTAAAGTTGTTGATTTATATGAAGTTTTGATGAATTCTATGGACTAAATCAAGGTTGATCATCACTAATCTAAGCTTGGAAGTGAAGGAAAGAATCAAGAAGCTTTGGATCAAGATTTGGAAAGGTAAATGTTAGGGTTTGATAATTAAGGTTGATGAAATGGATTGATTTTTTAGTTTAAGGTTGTAGTTGGTTAATTGATAGTTTATTGAGTTATTTATGTGTGATTATTTGGTTTGAAATGAAAAGGATGGATGAAGTTGTCATATATTAGTGTGTGATTAAATTAGAAAAGTTTAGGTGATGAGATTATTTGGGTGGTTAGATGAAGTTACATGTGAGATTGTATGATGATTGAAATGAAACTTTGAAAAGAAACATGAAGTGATTGAGTTGTTGGATATATATATATATATATATTAGTGTATGGATCATTGTGTTTTTACATGTATTTAAATTGATTTTAATATTTGAAGAAGTGGTATAAGGTTTGGGAATGAATTTAAGTTGATTGGAATTAAAAGGATGCAAGAAAAATGGAAATTGGAAAATTTGGGTGTTAAGGTGTTTAATGTAAAGAATTGGCTCCTAAAGTGTTATTCAATTTTTTAATGTATTTTGATGATGGTTATAAGGTGTTTGAGTACTTTAATGCCAAAGAAATAAATGGAAATGGATGTGAGAATATTAATTGGAAAGTTGATGGAGTTGTGAAATTATTGAGCAAATATATTGAAAGATAAATTAAATGACTAGTTAGTATTTTTTTTTAAAGAATTATGTGAGTGAATGGTTAAATTCTTGAATGGCATGTTATCTGTGAAGTTGATGGTGGAAATGTGATTATAGGATTTGGAAGCAAAAGCATCAAAAAGGGAGGTGGAATAAGTGGTGTTAGTGGTGAAGGAAAATAGTGAGTGGTTTTATTTTATTGAATTGTTTTATTGAAATGTCATGGACATTATTGCAACTATTAAGCTTAATTCAATTCTAGCATATTTTTGAGTTTTATTATGCATTTATATTTCTTGAAACTATATTGTAATTGAATTTATTTTAAGTAAAGTAAATTAGTAAGCTTTGATATATATACATGCATGAGATTAAGTGATAAGATATTTCGAAACTATTTTCGATTATAAAGTTGAGATTAGAAAAGAAAGTTACAAGTATATGAAAGAATTTTAGATGCCTTTGGTTTACCCTAATCCCTAGTATACCCGGCCGTAGTACCATTACGTGTATGACAAGATGGTTGGGATAGTTATTAGCTTGGAGGGTTGAGTTTGAGTCAGTGAGTCGCCCTCTGCACATATATGGTAACATAGGTCTGCCGGATGTTAGAAGGGGAATCGTGACCCCAAGAGTTTCCCGCATCTACGACTACGTATAGTAGCATTCCAAAGCTCTAGTGGCGATGAGAGATTCCGTCACAATATGGTTAAGCTTCCCTGGGTTGCCTTTGGCGAGATAAAAGAGAAAATCATGTCAATAGACGTAAAGTTTATTAAATTAGAAATTATTTCCATTCTCGAGAAATAAAGAAAAGTTTATAAGAATTAATTAGTTTCGTAAATTTAATAAAGTTATAATAAAATTTTAGTTTTATGAATTATTTCGGGAGGACATATATATATTTTAGAAAATGAAATTTTTGTTAACAGTTAGTCGTTCACTGAGTTTTATACTCACCATTCTTTCTCTGTGTTTTTGAAAAATCCTCCCTAGGTGCAGGAACAAGTCGTCGATCAGAAGAGGCTCCATCAGACGCGTAGGTGGACGAACGCAACAATATCACTGCATAATTTTATTTTTGAAAGTGTATGTCATGCATTACATTTAATTTTTGATGAAAATAGTTGTAAATAATGTTTTGGGTTGTATATAGCATTTTGGTTTTATAAAATTAAATTATATATTTATGTTGTCTAAAAATGAAGTATATTTATGGATTTTAAGTTGAAAATTGTTTGTGGTTGGATTGTGGAAATGATTTGAGGGTCTGAGGCCCAGTAGTGGAGAAATATTTGTTATAGAAGTGTTAAATTTTGAAATTTATAGGGTGGCATGTTCAAAAAATAGCCGTTATGCTGCCCAAATTTTTATAAATGTTCAAAATAAAAGAAAAATTTTCCTGCGCTCCCGCATTTACAGAAAGTTTTGGAAAGTAAACGGCGTAGCTTTACGGAAACTTTCCAGTTAGATCAGATATCCTCTGGAGAGTTACCGTAAGACGGCCGACAGGCCTAGTAAGGAGAGGGGTCTGTCATAATCACATCTTAATCATATTGTTATACTTCTATGTTATGATATTAGAGTAAAAGTCATATTATGAGAGAAATCCCAATTCTATTATAATGCAACTGTCCAACTCCTATAGATGTATTAATGTTATATCATGAATAGTTGCTTGGTTAAAGACAAATAAGAATTTGAAAATATGAGAGTTAATCATGTATATATATAATAAGACATGCGCAAATTTTTCATTTAAAATAAAATAGCATAAAAAGATAATGATATCTTTCACTTCTCTTTACCCATTAATTAATTAAACTCATTGTTGCAAAAATCATCAATTAATGGTGAAAAATCGCTATTAATCTATAAAACCCAAAACTTCTGGAATACTATTTTCGAATGAATAGTATTTTAGATGAATAGTATTTTCGTGTAAATAATATTTTCGAGTAAATAATGATTTTTGGGAAACGAAAATTTTCTCAAGTTTAGTGAGATAAAATTTTGTTGATGAATAGTATTTCGGATGGAAAATGTTCGTGTAAATAGTAATTTTCAAAAAACGGATCTTATAAATTAAAAGTTTTGATATTAATATTAGAGTTATTAGTAACTGAAACGGATTGAAAATAAGTTCATTTGAATAAGTTTTAAGCAATCCGAAAGTAATGTGTGAAAATGCCATTTTCGAAAAATCTTAGGAATTGATGATTTTTACGGCCATTAGAATTTTTTTTTAAAGCATGGAATTGAAAGTTAAGACACTCAATTAGAGTATTGCATGGTCAATTTGATGATAGGATGACCATGAAATATTTTTGGAATTTATTAGAGATGAATGAGAATTAAATTTTAAGTTTAAGCAATTAATAAAGAGTTGTATGAAGAGATAAGTGTCAAACAAGCACAATCCTTGTGAAATTGAATGAAACAATGAGGGGATGACACCTTAGGGTCAATTTGGTGACTAAATATGTGGTTGAGAAAATTTTTAAGTTGATTAGTGGATGATTTTTACGTGATTGAGCAATCAAATAATTTAGTTTGTAATTAATGGCATTCTTGATGTTTTAGTGATCATTTAAGGGAAAAATGGTCTATTAGGAGGATGGGTATATAGAGTGAATGCATGAAAGAATGATGAAGAGTGATTCATTCGGTCAAACAAAGAGGGAGACGTGAGAAGAGAGCAGACTGTGAGGGAGAGTAGAACCGGAAGAAGAAAAAAAAAAGGCTATGAGGAAGAGAAGAAGAAGAAGAAGAAGAAGAGGGGCTTCCAAGTGTGTTCAATCCATCCTTCTCTCTAAAACCCATCAAGAATCTTTCAAGAAAAAGAGTGAAGAGAGTTGTAGGTAAGTTGATTAATTCATGTCTAGTTGATGGGTAATTTTTGATAGTTGATTTAAATGAGTTTTTGATGGATTTTATGGTTTGATTAGAGTTAAATCATCATCAAATTAAGCTTGGAAGTGGAAGGAGAAGTGAAGTAAGTGTTGGTCAAGAAAATTAGTAAGGTAAAGGTTAGGGTTTACGTGATGATTTTAATGGAGTTTAAGTGACTTTGAGTTTAAGGCTTTAGTTGATCATTTGATGATTAATTGATGCATTTGGGTGTGATTGTTGAGTTTGGAATGAAGGGAAAAGCTTGGTTATGTCATGTATTAGTATGTGCCTAACTTGGAAGAATTTATGAAATCGAATGGTTTTTGGATATATGGATGAATTTTTATGAGATTTTATGTTGATTGAGATGAATTTTGGAAAGAAAATGCAAGTGAATAAATGGATGAGCATTTATGTTAGTGTATGGACAATTTATGTTAAGCATGTGTTTGTATTGATTTTAATGATTGATTGGGTTGTATGATGTTTTGGGATGGATTTGGATTGATTGGCATCAAAAGAATGAAAGAAAAATTTGAAATGGAAAGTTTGGGTATTAATTTTGGTTAAGGTCAAGAATGAGTGTGAAAATTGTTATTCAATTTTTTTAATGTGTTTTAGTGATGTTTAGGATGTGTTTGAGTGCTTTGGTACAAAAGAAATTAAAAGAAATAGATGTGAGATTATTGGTTGGATAAATGGTGAAGTTGCGAAATTATTGGGTATAAGTATTGAATTAGAATTTAAGTGGTTAATTGGTGTTTTATTATGTTGAAAATTTATTTGAGTGAATTGTTGGATACTTGAATGATTTTAAATGGAAAGTTTTGGTTGGAATGTTAGTTTGAAAGATTATGTCAATAATTGGAATTATATTGTACATGATTATTGAAGTTCAAATTGGAAGAATAAATGTGATTAGCATTGAATTTAAGTGAAAAAGGTGATGAAATTTATGGTGGAATGTGCTTGTAGGTTACTTGGAAGCAAGAAGATCAAAGGGAGGTTTTGAAGAGTGGTGAATTAGTATTGGAAATAAGTTGTGAGTGGTTATATTTTTTTAAAGTGTTTATGAGCTTTTGATGAGTTATAATTTATTAATTCCATTGTTGTTTAAATACTCATTTTATAATTGTTAAAGTTACCATTTTTGTATTAATCACAAATTTTATGATTGTGATTTATTTAAATTTTAGCATATTATTTATTTTAGTAGTAAAGCAAGCTAGTATATTTAAGTAAACATATGCAAGAATTAGACATGCTAAAATCTTTTATGAAAGTTAGGCTTTGGCCTTAGAAAAATAAAATTTTAGTTTCAAACCATGAGTTAAAAGAAAAGAAAGAGTTTTTAGTATATCAAATGAGATTTTAGATGCCTTTAATTTACCCTAATCTCCAGTATACCCGGCCGAAGTACCATTACATGTATGGCAAGATGGTTGGGATAGTCACTAACTTGGGAGGTTGAGTTTGAGTTTGTAAGTCGTCCTCTGCACGTATATGATAATGTAGATCTACATGATGTTGGGGAGGAATTGCGACCCTAGAGTTTCCAACATATGTGACTACACATGGTAGCATTCTCGAGCTCTGGTGGCGATGAGAAATTCCATCACAATAGAGCTAAGCTTCCTTGGGTTGCTTTTGGTAAGATAAAAGAGAAAAATATGTCAATAGACGTGAAGTTTATTAAATGAGAAATTTATTACCAGTTTCGAGAAATAAAGAAAAGTTTATAAAAATTAATTAGTTTTGTAATTTTAATAAAGTTATAAGAACATTTTAGTTTTAGAAATTATTTTGAGAGGAGATATATATATATATATATATGTGTTAGAAAAGAAAATTTTAGATTAAAAGTTATCCACTCATTGAGTTTTAAACTCACCATTCTTTTCATATATTTTTTAAAAAATTCTCTCCAGGTGCAGGTACGAGTCGTCAATTAGAAGAGCTTCGTCGGATGCGTAGGTGGGCTGACGCAACGATATCACTGCATAGGTTTAAATTTGAAATTGTATGTCATGCATTACAAGAACATTTTGGTGAATATGTTGTAAATAATATTTTTGAGTTGTTTATAGTGTTTTGTGTTCAATAAAAATGAATTGCAAATTATTAGTTTCAAATTGAGAAGTTATTTGTGGTCGATTTATAGAAATTGATTTGAAGGCTTGAGGTCCATTAGTAGAGAATTGATTGAAATAGAAGTGTTAAATTTTTAAATTTACAGGGTGGCATGTTCGGAAAATAGCTGTTATGCTGTTCAAATTTTTATAAATCCGTTTTGTAAATGTTTGAAATAAAAAGAAAAGAAAAAGAAAAATTTCCTCATGTTTTCCACATTAAAAAGAAAGTTTTGAAAATTTTTGAAAAGTAAATGACATAGCTTCATGGAATTTTCCAGTTGGATCAAAAATCCGTTGGAGGGTTACCGTGAGGTGGCCGACAGGCCAAGTAGAGGGAGAGGCCTATCATAATCGGTGATTGACACTATACCAGTTCAATAACCCCAAAATCAGGGTTTTACTCGCTATAGGTGAGTATTCGGTCGAGTTGGTTGAGTAATCAGTCTAACTCCACCCAGAATCGACAAACCCAATCACCACATCCAGCTAAAAAATTTTCAACCAAAAAAAAAAAAAAAAAAAAGAAGATAAACATAACTAATTCTAACAACAAAAACACAAACTGGGCAACTTTTTCAATCAAGAACAGATATTTATACAATAATACGATTAAAAGTAAACATTGTGTATTTCTTCGAACAGTTGATGTATATAAAACATACCCAGTGCTGTTATCGATGACGAAGGTAGGACAAGAAATGGGGTCCATAGCAAATGGAGAGGAGGAGGAGGAGGAGGAGGAGATTGCTAGTAGTTGTAGTAGTGGTGCATTGGTGGTAATCGATGAGGTCGAGATTGATGCAGTGTGACCACATAAGCGGATGGGACTGGTAAGACGATGATGATGATTTGTATAGAAAGGTAAGAAAGGAGGCATGAGACTATGAGAGAGGAGACTGAGAAAATGGAAATTTGATGAGGGGGAGAGAGGTGACATGTGAGTTGAGATAGAGGAGGCTATGAGAGAGAGAAGGCTAATCTAATGAGGGTTTGCATGTAAGTTTATATATATATACACACAATTGAAAATTAAACAAACGGTCCCTAAGGTTTGATAAAATTACAATAATATTTGAGTTTTGGCCACTAATTTAAAAAAATATATATTTCAGTTTACACTTTCAAATTTTAAAAATAATAAAATTTCTCCAAAATGGTAATTACAGATTACTTACCCAGTAATCGATAATTTACTAACCATTGCCTCACCGATCGATTAACGAGTAACGATTTTTGGAATTATAATAAAACTTTTCATTTTTAGGTTGAAAAAATTATAAAAAAAAAAAAACAAACAAACAAACAAAATGTCTCAACTACTTATCTTAGGATATATATTATATTGTTATTTTGAAAAATACATAATTGTTCCAGACTTGGTTGACTTAACAGCCTTAATAAATTATCGAAAGTTAGGTTAAAGAGTGAGACTATGTTTCGACTAGAAAAATGAGTATAAATTAGAACAATATATGATATATCTACTTATAACGAGTACAAAGAACTATGATTTCAAAAACAAATCTTGCAAAAATCACAAAAAATAAAATAGCAGGAGTAAGATATGAAAATCTTGCAAATAACAAGCGTAGAAATTTAATATGGTATTAGAGCCTTTGACGAATGTCATAATGGGCTTGGGTGGAGTTTGCCAAAAGAGTGGTGATATTTCCACCCCTTTAGAATTGTATGTATACCACAAAATATAATTATTTTTAAAATTTTAACATTGTCCTTGGTAACATTATTGAAAAATTAAGATGAATTAATATCAAGAATGGAAAAACACAACAGTGGAAGTCATGGAGGTATAAGGTTAGGTCTTAACAAGAATAGAAAATGAACTACCCAGTTGAATAATTGGAACAAACAAAAAACTATCAGCATATATCCAGCTGAAAACGAATTACCAAGTTATGGAAGCCCAACCCAGCTGAATAAAATGAACTAAAAGCCTGGCATAACAGCGACCAGTGGTGATATTTTCACATGAATGGCTTCCATGACTTGGTAGTTTGTTCTCAACTTGGTTCGAATGCTCATTTCCTCTAATGCTCACATGAGTGATTGGAACAAAGATTGGACAGTACAATCTAAAAATTTGAATCAACGCTAAAGATTTGGCAAAGAAATTACAACTTGATGATGAAGATGAGATGGTTTGTGTTGTTGATGAAGTAGTTTTGAAATAGATTTTTTTTTTAAAATTTTTTTAATGAGAATTTTGATGGAGAGCATGATGATGATGATGCTGGTGCTGGATGTTGGGAAGAAGAAAAAGGGTATATTAGTATTTTATGGATTATGATTACAAATTTTTAAAATCTTTTAAAAAATTAATGGAGCAAACATGCAAAAAAAGGATGTACATACAGTATTTTAGGAGCGTCAATATCGCCACTCTTGCCGAAAAGATAGACAATTATTTAAAATAAAAAATTAAAAATCATTAGAAGGTTATATATATATTATATATATGGATGCCGCCACTCAATACTAATCTTTTAGATTGCATTTGACAGATGTCATAATGAATATGGGCCGAGTTCTTTAAAAAAAAAAAAACCTTTAAAGGGATGAATCCCACATTGATGAGTTTTTTTATTCTTCACAACATATTGATTGGCTGCATTATCTGGGGACAATAAATAATGGACTGCATGCAATTATTGATGACACTTGAGTGTAGAAGATGAGAAAAGTGTATTTGACATCCCTCGCCTTTTAAGTATCTCAACCTCTCTCTCTGCACAAAATTTGCATCCAATAATATTCTGGAAACAAATGCCCATATTCTGTAAATATATATCTTCAAAGTTTGTCAATAACCGCGCAATGTAACTGTTACCACAAAAATTCCCATAATCAAGTGGATCTCCTCTCATGTTTGTTATGTGTATTTTCTAGAACCATCAAATGGGCTGGTAAAAGCTTGATAAAGCTCAATAATTCTAACCAATAAAAAGGTCAAGCAGATGAGGCCCAATTTATTAAAGCTAAGCCCAACGAGCTCTACAACTTACACCAAGAGCTCGCATTGCAGCCAATCTATAGATCGTTCTACAGTTTGCATCGTGCACAGCTCGCTGCTCAGTGAGGTACAATTCAAGATCACTCAAATCAATATACAGCTCATTCAGTAGCCAGTCAGACAAGGAAATCTTCCGGAAAAGGAAGTTACCTGATTTGATCATGATTCTCTCATCAGAAACGGAAGTTAATTCGAATTTGAATTCAGTCAACGTGATCTCGAAGTACACAAAGCAGTTTCCTGATTTTACTCTAACCGATTAGGAAGTGCATTCAATGTGAAATTCATTTCCTGTTTTATTGTTACCTAATTTGTAACGTTTCTTTCTCTATAAATAGATACTTGAAACTTATTGTAACAGACATATAGAAAAAATACTATACTGTCACTCTACAAAAATAGTGAGAGACAGTCGTGGATGTAAGCTTTTTTTTTTTGCTGAACCACGTTAAAAACCTTTTGTTCTTTGTGTTGCTCTTTGTTCTTTGTTATCTATTTTTCTTGTTTTCCATTCTTTCTTACATTGATTGAAGGTATTGGGTATTGAATTCTCGTCGACTAGATTTTAACGTCAACAATGTTGTATATATGTTGTTTTTTCTGTTGATGCTCTTATTGTCGTCTTTTTCTATTCTTTGTACTTGTCTCGAAAACAAATATGTCATAGAAAATCAAGATATTAGAGAAATATTGTATCAATAAGAAAGTTTGTGCACCATCCCGAACACAAATATTGAACTCTATTGTTGGTCTTTGTCAAATAACACCTTTGGTTCATAGATTTTGATTAGCGAAAACCTTTTTCCGTATGATCAGAGTCCTCTTAATTTTTTATGATTTGATGGAAAATTTTGACATTTAAAATAAAAGTGGGATTTAATTACTCATGATAGGCTTTTTTACTAAATTTTTAAATAAAAGGTTTAAATAATTGGAGATATGATGGATGAAATTAATGAATTTTCATAGCATTTGACCTAGTATTTGATTTGTTTTTTATTACAATAATTTGTCTGTATTAATAATTTGGGTAAGAACTTTTTGTAACTAAAACTTTAAATAAATAAATAGACAAATATATATATATATATATTCATACAAGCTAAAATATGCATGTGTTTAGAGAGAATTGAACATCTAACCTTTTGAAGAATGAATAGGGTTGTTTGTGTTAAGAAGTGGTGTGTTGACCTTTGTTTTAAAAAGTGAGGCGAGAGGCACCACCTCACCACCTTAGGGATTAAGGCGCCTCAAGGCAACCACTTTAGGTGGCAAGAATGAAAAATCAGGCCTTTGGAGGATAAGGCGGTTGCCTTAGGGTAGATTTGAGTCGAGACACCCAGAGATAGTCCTAAGGCGATCAAACTATCTTAATAGGGTAAAAATGTCACTTTGCCTTTTTTTTTCTTTTTTAAAAGAAAAAAGAAAAACCTAAATCTACTATATATAGTAGCAATTAGTCCTCTCTCCCAAAATTTGGTCTCTTTTTCTCCCATTCTCCCATTTTTAGCTCATTTTCTTTCAAAATCGTCTCCATCCATCATTAAAATCTGGCTCATCACACATATTTTAGAAGTAGTCAAGTAACTACTTTTTAAAGAGAGAGAAAGAGTAGAGAGAAGTAAAGTGACATGAACTGTAGTGGTGAACAAAGTTGGTGGCATCATGGTAGGGAGTGAATAAGAGGAAATTAGAAAGAGGAACTATAATGGGAGTGATAGTCACTGGTGGTAAGTTAAAGAGTGAGGGGTGGGTGATAAGATGAGAGGTGGGTGACGAATTGAGAGGGGAGTGAATGTGAGGTAAGGTGAGTAAATATGAGGTAGTTTATACATGTAAAAAGGTTATTATTATTTTACCCTCTGAAATTGAAAATAATATCAAACCATCCTTGGTATTAAAAATATTAGCTAAAACGGTTCAACCGTTAGTAGGTTGGAATTTTTCATCCAAAATTTAATAGATCCATTAGGGTTAAGTGTAAATGAGTAATCTCAACATCTCTCTTAAAAACCTCACTGTTTCTCAACCTCTCTTATCACACCACTCACCCTCTCTCTCACTCTCATGACTTACCATCTCTCTCATCATCTCTCAACTCAATGTCTCTCTTTCAACTATGATTCTTTCCCTCTTTCACTGTCTCACCATCTCTCTCACAACTATGGTTGATGCATGTCTGACCCAATCCACTCCCAAACCAACCCACAACCGGAACCCTTAACCAACAACTTTTAATTGTATGGAACAACGATTGATTCCACTCTTTTTCTCTCATTATCAAAACCATTATCGAACCCATGAGCTGGCTCTGATATTGATTCCTCACCTTTGGATCTGAATCTCTTCCCTTCTTTTTCCTTCTCTCTTTCTCTCTTTTTACATGTGGTTGGGTGGTATGGGTATAGGTGTGTGGCAATGACGATGCTCTTTGTGTATGTGTGTGGCTATATTGAAGTTTAGTGTTTACGGATGAAGTGTAAGTGTTGTTTATTTAGGTGTATAAAGGTTGGTTAGTATCTGTATTGTTGTGTGGTTGTGTTAGGTGGTGATAAGTGGTTTTATGGTGAGTGATAGTAGTCTTGGTTTGACGGTGGGCAGTGATGACATTGGTTTTATGAATGAAGTGTGGGTATTATTTATTTAGGTGCATAAAGACTGCATTTTCTTTTCTTTTCTTTCTTTCTTTTTTTTTTTTTTTTTTTTTTTTTTTTAAGAACCCAGATTTTTTATTTTATTTTATTATTTTTGTTTTCTTGTCTTGAATGGAGATTTGTGTGTTTGAATTGTGTTGTTTTTATTTTTAATTTTTTTTTGGCTTTAATGGAAATTTAGGTTCAACCTAGATCTTCAAACTTTGAAGATTCGGGATTTTCTACTTTTTTTTTATTTTTCTAGCTTATGATTATGATTATGATTATTATTATTATTTAGCTTTAATGAAGATCTAGGCTAGATCTTCAAACTTATCCGATGCTCAAATCTTTTTTTTTTTGGTTTTAACTAATTTTTTTAATTTTAATTATTAAATACTAAATAAGTATATTTAATTATTGTTGTATTTAAATTTTATTTTTTTAAAATTTTCAATATAGTAAGGGCATTTTTGTCTTTTTGTGGATTTGTCACAAAACTACTAAACTTTTGGATGAAATTGCTTTTGGACTGATGGCAACTAGTTTTTTGGCTAATATTTTCAAAACTAAGTTGAACTAACAATACGTTCCATTTCAGGGGTTTTTATTAGAGTTTTTCCTATATAAAATGACAAAAAATAAAAAATAAAAAGTTAATGGGGTTAGCTGGGATGAGTGATAGGTGAGTTGGTTTATATATATGATAATAATAAATAAAAAATAAGTTAGTGCGGCGGAGCTTTATGGTATATGTATATATATAATGAAAAAAATTGAAAAAACAAAAAAAATTAGTGGAGTGGGGTTTTGTAGTTTATGTATATGATGATAAAAAATAAAATCCTCTCCATCACTCAAAGTCTCAACATATCTTTTCCTCCATTCAACAACGGTTCAAGTTTTTTTTTTTTTTTTAGTAGGGTTTTTTTGGTTAATATTTTCAAAAATTAGGTTGAACTGATAATATTTTCTATTTTCAAAGGGATTTTTTTTTAGAGTTTTCCCTATATAAAATGACAATAAATAAATAAATAAATAAATATATATATATATTAAAAGTTGGTGGGATTAGTAGGGTGAGTGATAGGTGAGTTGGTGGAGTGAGTAAATCTGAGTTGATTATATATATAATAATAATTAATAATAAAAAAAATGTTAGTGGGGGTGGGTTTTATAGTGCATATATACAATTATAAAAAATAAAAAATAAATAAAAAAATAAGGTAGTGGAGTGGGGTATTGTAGTTTATATATATAATGATAAAAAATAAAATCTTCTCCATTACTCAAAGTCTCAACATATCTGCTCCTCCATTCAACAACAGTTTCAAGCATTTGTTTTTTTTTTTTTTTTTTTTTTTTTTTTTTTTTTTTGTTGGAATTGAGGTGATTGCCTCAATCACCTTGAGGCAACCGCATTGCCTTGCCGAGACTTCATTGGTTTGCCTCGCTTTTGCCTTTTAAAAGATTGGTGTTGACTCACTTAATTGAGCATTAAATTTAGATTCGAACACAAGTCCTTTGAAAATTTGTCAATTCTACAATTCATCATTGTTGTTGTTATTACCTAGCTACCATCAAGAAAATTGTGTCGTAAATCTTGTAGCATAAAAGAAGATATAATTTGTATCATTGTAATATTCCCAATATCTATCTTCCACATGAATTCTTTGCATAAAAATAACAACTCTTATATGTATCTTACTTCTCATTAGTTCATTCTTTTTGAAAAAAAAAAAAAAAAAACGCCATTTTCTTTCAAGACATTACAATAAGTTTGAAATTTTAGAAGCGAATTAAAGATACCTCAAACTCAAAACTTTGAAAATCTAGTTGGGAGGGACATACCACTAATCAATCTCATTTTTTATGCTTTCATTAATTATTATATATCATTAAGCTGCTAATAATAAACTTCTCAAATCAAAAATCAAAATGGATAGTAATTAAGAAACAGACAACACAAAACATCTTAATTAAGATGCATTAACTCTTATTCTCACACCTAAAGCAAGGAAGAAAAACAAAGTTACATAGATGTAATTACAAACATGACAGTCAATAAACTAATTCAGTACAACTTTGACATTATGACATTCGGAAGGTCAAACCAGATCCTGAAAACTTCTCTTCTATTAAATTATTCAGGCGCTCTGACATTGAAGGGGACAAATAATTTGTCCAATCTCCCACCTCCCCTTTCCTGAAATAATGACTATTGTGAGGCCCATGGCTGCTGGTTTTTATCTTGTTCACCTCCAAATTTTTCATGCTCTCAAAACTACACAACTTTACTACCTCTTTTATCACCCCTTGGTTCTCTTCATCATCCGAAAAAGGACATCCTAAGAAGTTAGCCAATTTCTTAACATAAAAGAGGGTATCATCCCTTGCCTCCTCATATTTCAAGAATAATATCTTCCCAGGATTATTTAAACTAAAGTTCCAGTAACCCAAAATATGTTCCCAAAAAGGGCCAAAGCTTGTCATTCCAAGGCAAACCCTCTCAAAAGCCTCCTCCAATGAAAGTGGCTCTCGTTTTTCATCGTGAGCAATTTTTGACAAGAAATGCCACATGGAGACGAACTGATCCAAAGGGTTCCTACACATATACACAATGCGACATTTCGAATTTACTACGGAAGGTGGCAGACATGAATATGGCATATGTGTTCCTAAAATCCTCGGGGTAGGAAGGTGTTCAAAACTAGGTATATTGTTTTTGTTTATAAAATATTCCATCTCCAAAAAAGGCACTAGCTCATGAGGATTGGTGGTGAGTATGGGGCTTTGTTCAAATGAACATTTGTGACGATGAAAAACTGCATATATGAGGGCCTTCAACCAAGTGGTACCTGATTTCGGGAAGACAGCCACTATTATATCACTGTCTTGTGCTTGAAAATGCCTCTGAGAAGTAATCATGCCTGCAAGAAAATAACTACGACACCAAACGCCTTTGTACTGATAGAGAGGACTACCATCGAAGGTGTAGTCTCTAGGAAGGGTCGAAAACAGTTCTTTCATCTCGTCGCTTAGATTATCTTCGACTTCACGTGAAGCCTTTTGCTGCGAGTCTGTTGCTTTCTCCATGGACATTGATTTTAATTAGACGGAGATGAAGTGAAGTGACAAGTCATGCTGTAACTCTATAGAGATATATAGACTAGAAGATCAAACTGGATTCTCCTTCAACAGAACAAGTAAATGATTTAGAACACATCTGTCCTGTTGGCCAACTTTTCATGACAGCACCCTGTCTTGTTTCACGTGATTGGCCAGTTGTGATTTATTTAGTATTTATTGATTGACCGCATTATCTGGGGACAGTAATGGACTGCATGCAATTATTGATGACACTTGAGTGTACAAGATGAGAAAAGTGTATTTAGCATCCCTGTCGTCTTTTGAGTATCTCCGCCTCTCTTTCTGCACAAAATTTGCATGGAATAATATTCTGGAAAAAAATGCCCATATTCTGTGAATACATATCTTCAAAAGTTGTCAATAACAGCGCAAAGCAACTGCCACCACAAAAATTCCCATAATCAAGTGTATATCCTCTCATGTTTTATATATGTTGTTTCTTCTGTTGATGCTCTTATATTATTGTCTTTTTCTATTCCTCGTACTTGTCCCGAAAACAAATATGTCATAGAAAATTCAGAAGCAGAGAAATATTGTATCAATAAGTAACTCTGTGCACCATCCCGAACACAAATATTGAACGCTATAGTTGGTCTCTGTCAAATAACATCTTTGGTTCATAGATTTTGATTAGGGAAAACCTATTTCCTTATGATCGGAGTCCTCTTAATTTTTTTTATGATTTGATGGAAAATTTTGACATTTAGAATAAAATTGGGATTTAATTATTCATGATAGGCCTTTTAAAAAAAAAAAAAAAAGTAAATAAAAGGTTTAAATAATTGGAGATATGATGGATGAAATTAATGAATTTACATAGCATTTGATCTAGTATTTAATTTATTTTTAATTACAATAATTTACCTATATTAATAATTTGGGTAAGAACTATTTGTACCTAAAACTTTATATAAAACAAATAAATAAATGTAAATACACACACACACACACAAAAACACAAGCTATAATATGTGTTTAGAGGGAATTGAACATCTAAACTTTTGAAGAATGAATAAGGTTATTTGTGCTGAGAAGTGCTGTGTTGACCTCTATTTTAAAAGGTGAGGCAAGAGGTGCTGCCTTACCGCCTTGAGGCTTGAGGCTCCCCAAGGCGACCACCTTAGGTGGTAGAGATGAAAAATCACACCTCTAGAGATGAGGTGGTTGCCTTAGGGCCGCATGGAGGCAAGGGGCCTAGAGGCGGTACTGAGGTGGTTAACCCATGTTAAATGGGTAAAAATGTCACTGTGTTTTTTTTTTCCCTGAAAAAAAAAAAAAAAAAACCTTAAATCTACTATATATGGCAGCAATTGGTCCTCTCTCACAAAACTTGGTCTCATTTTCTCCCATTTTTTACTCATCTTCTCTCTAAATTCTCTCTATCCATCACTAAAATCTGGCTCATCACACTTGTTTTAGAAGTAGTCAAGTAGCTACTTTTTAGAGAAAAAGAAAGTAGAAAGAAATAAAGTGACAAGAACTGTGGTGGTAAATATAGTCAGTGGTGTCGTGGTGAAGAGTGAATGTGAGGAAACAAGAAAGAGGTATTGTGGTGGGAGTGACAATTAGTGGTGGTGGGTAACAGAGTGAGGGGTGGGTAACAGAGTGAGAGGTGTGTGACGGATTGAAAGGTGATTGAATGTGACGTGAGGTGAGTAAATGTGATGTAGTTGAATGTGAGGTAGGTTATATATATAAAAGGGTTATTATTATTTTACCCAGTAGAATTGAAAATAATATCAAACCATCCTTGGTATTGAAAATAATATCTAAAATGGTCAAACCATTAGTGGATTGTAATTTTCCATCCAAAATTTAATAGATCCATTAAGGTTAAGGGAAAATAAGTATTCTCACTGTCTTCTTAAAAACCTCACCACTTACTTTTTCTCTTGCTCACATGACTCACCATCTGTCTCATTATGTCTTAACTTAATGTCTCTCTTTCAACATTGATTTTTTCTCTCTTTCATTGTCTAATTGTCTCTCAACACTTATTGTCTCTCTCACAGCTATGGTTGATGCTCGCCTGATTAGATCCACACCCAAACCAACCCACAATCAAACCCTTAACCATCAACCTTTACTCGCATAGAATGAAAATTGATTTCTCTCTCTTTCTCTCATTGTTGAACCATCGTCGAACCTAGGAGCTGGCTTTGATGATTAATTCCTTGCCTTTGGATTTTAATCTCTTTCCTTTTCTTTTCCTCTCCTTTTTTATCTCTCAACATGTGGTTTGGTGGTATGGGTATAGATGTGTGGTACTGATGATGCTCTTTGTGTATGTGTGTGGCTATGTTGAAGTTTGGTATTTACGGATGAAGTGTGGGTGTTGTTTATTTAGGTGTATAAAGGCTAGGTGGTATGGGTATGGTTGTGTTGGGTAGTGTTAGGTGGTTTTATGGTGTAAGACGGTAGTGCTAGTTTGACGATGGGTGGTGGCAACATTTGTTTTATGGATGATATGTAGGTGTTGTTTATTTGGGTGTATACAGACTTTTTTTTTTTTTTTTTTTGGATAATCCTAATTTTGCCTTTGTTTTATTGAAATAGCCAAAATCCCCCCTTACTTTGAGAAATTACTAATATCCCTATGTAGTTTGTATATATGTCCAAAAAAACCCCCTATAGTTTGTTAAAATGTTTAAAAAACTTCCTACCGTCAACTTAGATGCTAGAAGTTAACATTGGACAGTTAATATAAAAGAACAAAACTATCAAAGCAAAAAAAATTATAATAATATTAATTAAATTATATTATATTTTTTGAAAAAATAAATAAATTAATAATATTAATTTATTTATTTTAATGAAAAAAAGCTTTCTTTATCTCTTTTTCTATTTTCTTCCATTTGACCATATCCATTTTCTTTTTTTTCTTCTTCTCTCTTCTCCTCTCCGTTGGAAACCAAAAGTCGGCATGGAGGACATCTTCTTCTTTTTCTTTCATTTTCAAAAGCAATGTCGATGTGGGGAACATTGTGCCTTATTTGCCAAAAACCGGGGGTAGCCGATAAAGGATGGTCTTGATTGCCTGGAGACCATAATTGGTCTCCTAGAGATAGAGACTAGATTTGGTGTCCATTGCCAAGAGACCAGTTCTAGTCTCCATTGCCTAGAGATCAGTTCTAGTCTCCACGCGATGGTGACCTAACAATCTCCGTCGCCAGAGACTATCGGGTCTCATTTACTATCAGAGACCCAATGTTTTCATTTTTTTCAGCCTTTTTCTTTCATTTTTTTCTCAATTTTTTGAGGATGAGGATGAGAATGATAAAATTGGATTTTTTTTTTCATTTTTTTAAAATGCAATATGGTTGTTTGTTGTTATTGATTTGATGTTTGTTGATAAAAAATGAAGAAGTAGATTGTTCATTAATGTGTTGCTTTTTTTAAAAAAAAATTAAATACAATATATATATATTGATGTTTGATGTTGCAGTGTTAGGGTTTGGTGATGATAGTGTTTCCATTGATTTTTTTTTTTTTTAAATTCACGTGTTGTTAGTGTGAAATGGGAAGCCAAAACACTAAAGATGGATCTGTGTGTGCATTATGCTAATATTTTTTTTTTATTATTATTATTTTTAATGTTTGGATGTTCTTCATTAAAGAAGGACAAGGCATGATAAACTGAGGATCAAATTCTACTTTTTGAATTTTTAAATTTTATTTCATAAAAAAATATATTTTTTATTTTTTATTGAGGGATAGTTTAGTCTTTTCATGTATTGTCATGGTTAGAATCATTTTTCTACTAACAAAATTCATAGAAAGGGGAAATGAAATTTCTACAAGTTATAGAGGGTAATTAGTTATTATATTAAACAACGGAGAGAAATTGAGATTATCATTTTTTTTTTTGAATTTTTGGAGTTGGAATGTGGGGAACCCCGATCTTTTTTTTTTTTTTTAATTTAAATTTTTGTTTTATTTTTTGTTTGTTTCTTGGCTTTAATTGAGATTTGTGCATTGTAATTGTGTTGTTTTGGTTTATTATTATTATTATTATTATTATTATTATTTTGGCTTTAATGAAGATATGGGCTGGATCATCAAACTTATTTGGCACCCAAATCTTTTTTTTAAAAATATATTTTTTTAATTTTAATTATTAAATACTAAATAATTATATTTCATTATAATTGTTTTTAAATTTTCAATATAGTAAGAGCATTTTCATCTTTTCATGGATTTATCACAAAACCATTAAACTTTTGGATGAAATTGCTTTTGAACCGACGGCAAAAGGCTTTTCGGCTAATATTTTCAAAAAGTAGGTTGAACTAACAATACTTTCCATTTCAAGAGGGTGTATTTTTTAGAGTTTTCCCAATATAAAATGACAAAAAGTAAAAAATAAAAAATAAAAGTTAATGGGGTTAGGTGGGGTGAGTGATAGGTGAGTTGGTTTATATATATAATAATAATAAATAAAAAATAAGCTAGTGGGGTGGGGTTTTATAGTGTATATATAATTATGAAAAATAAAAAAAATAAGTTAGTGGAGTGGGGTTTTGTAGCTTATGTATATAATGATAAAAAGTAAAATCCTCTCCATCACGCAAAATCTCAACATATCTTCTGTTCCATTCAATAACGGTACAAGTAAATTTTATTTTTTTCTTAATTCTTTTATTTATTTAATTTTTTAAAATTTTCATTTGGAATTGAGGTGGTTGTCTCTTATATGTGTCTTACTTCTCATAAGTTCTTTCTATTTAAAAAAAAAAAAAAAAAAAAAAACCATTTTGTTTTGAAACATTACAATAAACTTGAAATTTTAGAACACCATTTTGTCCTTGATTTATCTACTGCTTTTTTGACTTTTCATCCTTTTTATTATTTGTTAAGACAAATATACTATTTATTGATTTAGAGCACAAGGCCAACTTTTATGATAGCATCTTGTTTCACGTGATTTCCAGTTGTGATTTATCTACTATTTATTGATTGGCTGCATTATTTGGGGACAATAATGGACTGCATGCAATTATTGATGACACTCAATAGTGGACTGCATGCAATTATTGATGACACTTGAGTGTACAAGATGAAAAAAGTGTATTTAACATCCCTCTTGTCTTTTGAGTTTCTCCATCTCTCTTTCTGCACAAAATTTACATCGAAAAATATTCTGGAAACAAATGCCCATATTCTGTGAATATATATCTTCAATATTTGTCAATAACCGCGCAATACAAAAATTCCCATAATCAAGTGCATCTCCTCTCATGTTCTATATATGTTGTCTCTTCTGTTGATGCTCTTATTATCGTCTTTTTCTATTCTTCGTACTTGCCCGAAAACAAACGTATCATTAAAAATTCAGATCTTAGAGAAATATTATATCAATAAGCAACTCTGTGCACCATCCCGAACACAAATATTGAACGCTATTGTTGGTCTCTGTCGGATAACACCTTTGGTTCATAGATTTTGATTAGGGAAAGCCTACTTCCGTATGATCAGATTCCTCTTAATTGTTTTATGATTTGATGGAAAATTTTGACATTTAAAACAAAATTGGGATTTAATTATTCCTGATAGGCCTTTTTTTCAAAGAAAGTTTTAAATAAAATGTTTAAATCACTGGAGACATGATGGACGAAATTAATGAATTTACATAGCATTTGATCTAGTATTTGATTTATTTTTAATTACAATAATTTGTCTGTATTAATAATTTGGGTAAGAACTTTTTGTAACTAAAAGTAGGGGTGGGTATTTGGGTGTTTGGTTCAATTTCAATAGGAATCGAATATGACCTGATGAATCATCAATTTTCAAAATAAAAACAGAACATGTTTATTTGAAACACTACAATCGACTTAAATCAAACAACATTTGATCGAATCGGTTCGAGTCGGTTCCATGTTTAACACCATGACCAGATCTCAAGTCTAAACTCAATCAAAACTAACTTTCAATAATGATAACATCCTTAAAAAAAAAAAACCACATTTGTATTCAACATATCAAAACTAACCACTGCTAACAAAATTGATATTCAATAAAACTAAATCAAAACTCAATCAATGGTGAATGGCAATGACAGTTTGAGGACGAGATTGGCAATGATAGTTTGGGGACAAGATTGGCAATAAAAATAAAAAATGAAAAAAAAATGGACGAAAAATGTAGCCAAAAATGGAAAACAGAACAACAATCAAACTTGGGGACGAGATCGGTGACAAGAACAACGACGTGAGCTATAAAGTTGGGTTTTGATCAACGACGGGGCAAGGAAGAAGAAGGATGAAAAATAAGATAGAAGAAGAAGGAGAAGGAACAAGAAGAAGAAGAGGAAGAATGACATGGTGGACTCTCAAAGAAAGAAGAAGAAGAGAAAGGAAAACAAAGAAGAAGGGAGAAGACCGACAATGGGTTTAAGGGTTTTTAAAGTAAAGACTCTAGAAGGGTTCACTTTATATAGGGCCATATGTAAAGTTACGTATGTGCTCCTCCTTATAAATTGCACATGTATTCCCATTTGTGTGTTTTGTGGATTGGGTCGGTTCTGGATGTCCAGAACTGACTTTATTTGTGAAACATAGTGTTTTTCGAGTAAGAGAACATAACATCTTAAAATTGAACATGAAAATCGAATCGAACACTCACTGATCAGGTTAGGTTAGGTCATTAGGGTTAGTTCTATGTTTTCATACCCACCCTTATCTAAAACTTTAATATATATATATATATATATATATATTTACAAGCTATAATATGTGTTTAAAGGGAATTGAACATCTAACCTTTTGAAGAATGAATAGGGTCAATTATTTGTGCTGAGAAGTGGTGCGTTGACTCACCTAATTTAGCATTAAATTTAGATTCAAACACAAGTCCTTTGAAAATTTGTCAATTCTACAATTCATCATTGTTGTTGTTATTACTTACCACCAAGAAAATTGTGTTGTAAATCTTGCAACATAAAAAGAGATTTAATTTTTATTATTGTAATGTTTCTAAAGTCTATCTTCCAAATGAATTCTTGGCATTAAAACCCATAACATTTCTTATATGTATTGACAGAATCCATCTCGACTCCTATTTTGAGTCTAGAAGAATCCTGTGAGAACTAATGGAACTCATCTTGACTCATATTTTGAGTTCAGAAGGATCTCATGAAAACTAAGGTCTTTCTGATTGAAATCTGGATTTAATAAAAATATTTCAGAAAGTCATCATAAATTTGATGGTCGCTTTTTAAATATAAATTGAACAAATCGAAAATCTATACGTTTCTTCTATTGGACCCCTAGCTTGAATATATAAAATATTCATAAAATATTTGGATTCGTTAAACCATTCTTGAAACACAATTAAGAAATCTAATTAATAAAAATAATATACATTAATGCAAAAAGTTTATCACTGTGTGGCACTTCTTATGATATGCAATAATTTGTATGAACATACGGTAGATACTTAAAAAAATGAGTTTTATAAAAGAGTGAGTACTAATGCCCAGTGTGTGGATATAACTTTTCTAAAAGTATTTCTAAATAAAACATAACATATAATTGGTAATAATACACAATCATAAAAGATACAAGTAAATTTCAATCTCATATCATAGTAAAACTGAAAACTTTTGTATAAATTATCTTTGTAACTTAAATAATATATAATATGAAAATCTATAATATTTAAAACTTTTTTGAAATATCTTTCTGTAAATCTAGTGTTATGTAAATCTCTTGTTGTATTGATCAAACTCAGTATACAACATTTGTAATATGAAAACCTACACCAACTATTACCTAGGGTATTCTAATTATACATGATTGAGATACTCAATACACACGTAGAGTGAGGAATAATATTTAATCATACACATACTAAGTGACGCTATGACTCTCCAGGCATTTGCTATATACGTGCTGGGTGACTATCTAGGATTTACTCATATGAAACATATCTAACTGTTAAAAAGGAGAATACAATCTTGATGTTTTGAAAACATCTTTATTTTTATTCTCAAATCTCACACAATTTTTATAAGTAAATATATATGATTCTGTTTCTAAATATACATATACTTCTTAATAAATGCTTTGATCAAAATCATAAACAAATATTCTGTCTCGAAACATAACATAATATTACTCTAAGTATTCTAAACATTTCTTATATTCAACTTGCAAACATAATTTCTAATTGTAATTTCTTATACGTGTAAATATATACGAATTTATAATAAATTCTCATTTCAATTATAAAACCTAATTCGTGTAATTATTTATTTCTAGTAAATAACAGACATTGAAATATAAATAGTTATAATTAAATAAATTAATTTAAAATAAAACGATCCATTCATAAAACTTATTTGCTCAAATTCTGATCTAAAACGGGATCCCATCTAATTCCTCATCATTTTGGATTCACCTTAAAATTATATAAAAATTAATTCGAAACATATGGAAAAATTAGCTTATTTTTTGAATTCCAAATCTCATCGAAATAAATCACTTATCTGGATAAATCATACTCCCAAATATTTTATTCACTCATTTAGATTTTTATTTTCTTTGTTTCTGTTTTTCTTCTCCTTCTTCTTTTTTTTTTTTTTTTTTTTCCTTCTCCTTACTGACTTCAGTATTTATTTTTCTGCTGTGCATCCTGATTCAAGTATCTTCTGTTTGTTTGCTATTTGCTTGAATTCAATATATATATATATATATATATACATATACATATACATATACACATGCGTAGTGACCGCCTCAATTCATGCCTCTATTATTCATTTTTTTTTTATTTCTTTTTGTTTTATGCCCTGTCACGCCAAAAAAATATATATCTATAAACAAACACTTGTACTCTACATATGAGAAATTTGACACCAATCACTCATTGTGGGCCACCAAATTTATCACAACTTTTTACTTACAAATTTCCGTTTTGTTCCTCACCTTTTGTTATAACAATTTTTATTTCACATCCCACATTCTTAATTTCATTTAAAAATATTAATCAAATGAATATTTATCTATATACTCAATTACTTTTAAAATTTGAACCGGATCAAATTAACAATAATAAACTGAGTTTCAAATACTCTTCCATCTCTATTAAGTTTTGGATCTTATATGTATCTAACTTCTCATAAATTCTTTTTATTTATTTACTTTTCAAATTAAATACAGTTTTCTTTTGAAATATGGTAATAAATTTGAAATTTTAGAAGCGAATTAAAGATACCTTGAACTCAGAACTAAGAGAATCTAATTGGAAGGGACATACCACTGATAAATCTCATTTTGTATAATTTCATCAATTATCATATCTCATTAAGTTGCTAATAATAAACTTCTCAAATCAAAAATCAAAATGGATAGCATAATTAAGAAACAGACAACACAGAAACACTTTGATGGCTTACATTGAGATAAGTCATTTCAATGCCATTAAGATGCATTAACTCTTATTCTCACACCGAAGGCAAGGGAGAAAAACAAAGTTACATTGATGTAACAAACATGAAAGTCGATAAACTAATTCAGTACAACTTTGACATTATGACATTTGGAAGGTCAAACCAGATCCTGAAAACTTCTCTTCTATTAAACTATTCAGGCGCTCTGACATTGAAGGGGACAAATAATTTCTCCAATCTCCCACCTCCCCTTTCCTGAAATAATGACTATTATGAGGCCCATGGCTGCTGGTTTTTATATCGTTCACCTCCAAATTTTTCATGCTCTCAAAACTACACAACTTTACTACCTCTTTTATCACCCCTTGGTTCTCTTCATCATCCGAAAAAGGACATCCTAAGAAGTTAGCCAACTTCTTAACGTAAAAGAGGGTATCATCCCTCACGTCTTCATATTTCAAGAATAATATCTTCTTAGGATTATTTAAACTAGGGTTCCAATAACCCAAAATATGTTCCCAAAAAGGTCCAAAGTTTTGGATTCCAAGGCAAAACCTCTCTAAAGCCTCCTCTAATGAAAGTGGCTCTCTTTTTTCGTCGTGAGCAATTTTTGACAAGAAATGCCACAAGGAGACGAACTGATCCAAAGGGTTCCTACACATATACACAATGCAACAATTCGAATTTACTATGGAACGTGGCAGACATGAATATGGCATATGTATTCCTAAAATCCTCGGGGTAGGAAGGTGTTCAAAACTAGGTATATTATTTTTGTTTATAAAATATTCAATCTCCAAAAATGGCACTAGCTCATGAGGATTGGTGGTGAGTATGTGGCTTTGTTCAAGTGAACATTTGTGACGATGAACAATTGCATATGTGAGGGCCTTCAACCAAGTGGTACCTGATTTCGGGAAGAGAGCCACTATTATATCGCTGTCTTGTGCTTGAAAATGCCTCTGAGAAGATATCATGCCAGCAAGAACATTAGTACGATACCAAACGCCTTTATATTGATAGAGAGGACTACCAGCGATGTTGTAGGCTCTAGGAAGGGTCGAAAATAGTTCTTTCATCTCGTCGCTTAGATTATCTTCCACTTCATGTGAAGCCTTCTGCTGCGAGTCTGTTGCTTTCTCCATGGACATTGATTTTAATTAGACAGAGATTAAGAGAAGTGAGAAGTCATGCTGTAGCTCTATAGAGATATGTAGACTAGAAGATCAAACTGGATTCTCCTTCATCAGTCTGAGTAAATGATTTAGAGCACATCTGTGGCCAACATTTCAAGACAGCACCCTGTCTTGGTTCACATGATTGGCCAGTTGTGTTTGTTGTCCTTGTCGGTGATTTATCTACTACTTATTTACCCCGTTATCTTATACAAGGCAATTGCATATCTCCAAAATATGGACGGTGGAGATTTAAAAGCTTTTAATTTTTATAAACAGTAATTTGATAATTTTAAATTAAAGATAAAATAGTCTATATGTATTTTTTTGTTAGCTTTAACGGTTAAAATTATGATTGGGCACCATAAGAAGTATAAACACATTTATAAATAAAAATATTTCTCAATAATATTGGGATCAAAATACTAAAATAAGATCACTTATGCAAGAAGAAAGAAGAAAATTGCAATTAAGAATGAGAAAAGATAAAAGTAGTTTAGGAATATTAAGAAATCAATTCATGTACGTACACCGAACAGCTAATTATCTTCATCTGGGTGCAGCTCAGCAAATGCCACATGCCTGATACACAGAAAGGAGAGTAAAGAAAGCAGAAGAATTAAGCTCTGGTTGACGTGCATGAACATTGTTTCAGGTTTCAAATATCTGTTTGGTTGCATGGTCGGTATTATATTATTTATAGACAGAATATGTTTTCAGCTGCTAGCGGAGTGTGTCAGGAGAGGAAACACGTGCCCCTCCTAATTTTTTTTTTTTTAATTTTCAAAAATATTTTTTTCATTGGTCACTTTTTACAGAAGTTGGAGAAATTTTTTTATATAAAATCCTAACTATCTTTACATAAACAAAACGTAGATTTATCATTTTATTAAACTTTTATTTTTTAATCCTTATCTTTATTAATATGTAATTTCTATAAATTTACTTTTATTAAGAAAAGTTAATCCATTTTAGCTTTAAACAAAATTCTAAAAAGTTTTTTACTTGTTTTCAATTCGTGCAATATATCACGTATATGAACTGTTAAAACATTTCACATATGTGACATTTTGAGTATTTTACATATATTACACTAAATCTAATTAAAAAACGATTAAAGTTTTATTTTGAACGAAAAAGATTAAATTTTCTTAGACCAAAAATATATATATTTTTTAACCACAATGGATTTATATTATTTTTGATATTTCAAGCAATCAAGTGTAATATACATAGATGCTTTCAACAAAAGTAGCTATAAAACACATAAGAAAATGATGAGTTTCATAATGGGTCTTAGACCTAGCTTCAGAAAATTTTAATTCAAGAGCGGAGGTTTATTCCTATCTTATAAACCATATAAACTAATATTTTTTAGTCAATATGAGAATATTAAACACTCTTCTTTAAGCACATCATCCTCACTTGGCAACACCTTTAGTAAGTCTAGATAGACAACGCTTGATTTATCGTTAAAAAGTTTATAACTCTAATATCATATTAGAAAGGGTTTTGGGCCTAATTTTATAGATAAAAATTAGTTCTGAGAGCAAATATTTACCTAATCTTATAAATCAGACAAACCCACTATTTCTCAGCCACGTGAAACCATCTAACAATGATGAACATTCGACCTAGCTAGCTGTGGCCTATATCAAAAGAAAAAAATTAAAGTGTGGACCATTCTAGTTTTATCTACAGCTTTTTTGTTTCACAATGATGAACTTTCGTGACTAACACCCTGCCTTGTTTCACGTGATTGGCCTGATGTATTTGTTGTCCTTATCCTTGATTTATCTACTGCTTTTTTAACTTTTCATTCTTTTAATTATGAGAAATTTATAGTTTTAATCCAAATGAAAAGAGAATTTTTATTTTTACCGAGATTTTTTAAAAAATTTCTTTCTAACCTCTCAAACAAATTATTTCCATTATATATCCAAGATTATCAAAATATCCTTAAGTTGAAAATCATTTAAATACCTAAAAGTGAAATTACGAAAATAACCTTCTTCATCCTAACAATATCCTCCCTTTTTCCTCTTCTCCATCAATGATTTTTTAGATTCAATTTATCATTGTAGCTGAGAAATAATCTATTGAGGAGATTATTCATTCGAGTTTCTTCATCCATTGAAGTTTTTGGATCCATTCAAGTTTGTACCATTGAAGGTTTTAAAGATTCTTCTTCCATTTGAGTTTGAAAGGTAATGTATGAGTTTTTTTTATTGGTTTTTGAGTTGTTTTATTCATATTGCTAGCTAAAAAACTGTAAGAATGATTTGGTTGTAAGATATATGGTATTTTGAAATCTGCGATGAAATCTACAAAATCTACGACAAAATCAGTTTTTCATGACTAAGAATCGGTTTTTCATAGAATGGAAAACCGATTAAAGAGGTGTACTGGTTTTTCAGTAGCTAAAAAACCGGGCTGAAAACTAATTGATTGGGTTTTTACGGTTTTTCGGTTTTTGAGAGAATGAAAAACCGATAACTTCACTGAAAAACCGAATTTAGCACATTTTTCATGGTTTTTTTTATATGTTTGTGTTGCTATGTATTGAATATGATTTGATATGATTGTATTTGTAATGTTGCTCAATTAAAATGGGATTTAATAGTATTATTTGATTTGAATGTTACAGGAATAACTTAAGAGACAGTTGTAATAAACTTTGACAGAGTGGAATGAATGTAATTACGTTGGAGGAGAGTCGATTATGTGTGGGGTCCACAAAAATAATAGTTTTTCATCATTGGTGAACATTGTGTACAGAGAGGCTGATATTGATAGAAGAAGATGGGATATTCGTATATATTATTTACTACAAAGTAAAATAAATGGTCATGTTAAAAAGATACATATCATGTTCGATCTTCATGTTGTTGGTTTGATGGTGATAAAAAATATTGATGTTAAAGAGATTTATATCGATAAGATTGCAAGAGATTTTGGAGTTGGGGTTAGTAGGTGTATCGTTCATCCATTTGTCACTGATTTAATACCAGACATAAGACATGACAAGGCAAATATGGATAGACTTGTAAATCCACATATGATTGAAAGTCATTTTTATCTCACTTCAGGTATTAGATGCAAAAAAGTTAATACTTCTGTCACCCCATTTACATCGATTGAAAGTCCCATTCGTGACGTTAATGATGACTATATGAATTATGGTACTGATGATAAAGATCGGGACACAGATGATAATGGTGATAGAATACGGGATAGTGATGAAGAGCAAACTGGAGAAGTGATGAAGAGGAAATGTGATTTGATGATGTCACTGAAGAAGAAGAGTTTCCAAAAATAAGATTTTCAGGTTTATAATTTCAGAACAATCCTTTACAACCATACTAGATTGTTCCTGGTGTAGAACTGGGGGACATTGAGGCTACTTTAAGCTCTACATCAACCGTCTACTAACGTGGTACATTGTATAAAGGAGTATTCTTTACTAGTAAAGAAGAAATGAATATAATTATTGGAGAATATGCTTTGAAAGCTAAGTTTGATTATCGGGTTAGACGTTCAGACATGGAGTGATTTGAAGCCAGTTGTAAAGATAAAACTTATAGCTTTATAGTTCGTGCAAGATACAGAAAGGGTTGTTCAATATGGTTTGTGTTGAAGTATGTAGCGGAACACACGTGTCGTTAGACAGCTATGAAATCACATATAAAGAGTGTGAAGGATATTGTGATCGGAAAATTGTATGCAAAAAAGGTGGGAAGAGATCTTTATACACCTAATCGTTTGGTTGGAGAAATGCTAGAGCAATATGGAGTTCAAATCTTATACGGTAAAGCTTGGAAGGCTTTACAATATGTAAAGAAACTAGCATATGGGCAAGCGGATGAATCATATCAACAACTTTCGTCCTACTTTGAGATGTTAAAACTTTCAAACCTCGATAAAATGATGGCAATTAAGAGAGATGAAAACAACCGGTTCTTATATTCCTTCGTTGCACTTAAAGCTTTCATTGAGGGTTTTTGGTCTTACATGAGACCGGTTGTTGCTATTGATGCCACTCATTTGAAAGGTGAATATAAAGGGGTGATTTTTTTTGCTGCATGCAAAGATAGGTCGGAGATGATTTATCCCATCGCCTTTGGATTTGTTGACAGAGAGTCGGACAATTCATGGACTTGGTTCCTAAAAAAGTTGAGAGGGCAATCAGGGTGTCAGACGATTTGCTTATCATATCGGATCGTCATAAGAGCATATCGAATGGGATGAAAGCAGCTTTTTCTAAAGTCCCACATGTGTTTTTTTTTTTTCACCTGTGGCAAAACCTTAAGCAACAGTGCAAAAAACGTTTGGATGTGGAAAATGCATTTTACAATGCAACATATTGTTATGTGCATGATGAATGCAACAGAATATTGGAAGAAATACGTGTGTTACATCCGAGCACACATGTAGCTTTGGTTAAGGTTGGAGTGAGTAGGTGGTCACGAGCACATTATCTAAGAAGAAGATATGAAATGATGACTATCAATATTGCAGAGTTGTTCAACAATTGCATGATGCAAGTACGTCATTTGCCAATAACAACTGCACATGAATATGTAAGAAACGTATTGCACAGATGGTTTCATATTAGACGTGTTGCCGCTGAGAAGCTCACAACATATGTTACTACCGCTGCGTATGATCGTATCATGTTGGCAAAAGATTTATCCATGGAAGGTAGCGTACATCCCATTACAGAACCGTATCATTACAGTGTCATACATCCTAACAAAGGAGATGCGATGGTTGACATTCAACAGCACACATGTACGTGTAAGCAGTGGAAACTTGATCAGTTGCCATGTGTTCATACATGTGTTGTGGCCAAATATGGTAATTATACATTGTTGTTTTTAGTATTTCATGTCATAGCGTGACATTTAAATTGTTGATACATATCAGGTTCAAGGGCGTCAATTGTGATATACTTTGCAGTCAATACTATAGCGTGGAGTAGCTAAAAGTCATATATGCACGTCCAATTAATCCCGTCCTTAAATTGGCCAGTTGGAATGTTTCAACAAAAGTTAAAAGCATGGTTATATTACCACGCAAAGGTAAAAGACAAATAGGTAAGCTGAAAGAGGTTTCAATTCCTTCAGTTGTGGAAGATCGTCGTTTAAAAAAAGTTTGGAAGATGTGGTCAGAGGGGACATAACCGTCTTTGTTGCCCTAACCCTCCAACTTTTATCACTGAAGGGATAAGCACAGATGTGGATGCGGATGTTGGAACGAGTATAAATGCTATTGAAAATGCACCGCACTCCCGAAGATGTCAGTTGTGTCATGAGACTGGACACAACCAACGTCGATGTCCTCAACGGTTTCCTACTCTCAGTCCAAAGATGGCTACTGATGAAAATGATGATTACTAATTGATTGACATTTTGTTCGTGCATGTTCCATGTAAAACGTTTTCATGTTAATTACTCCATTATGTACTAATACAGCTGTAACAATATAATTGGATTAGTTACTAAATTATTAATCCATTTCTATTGTTTTTATATCATTTTATAAGCTTAGAACCATAAAATAGGGTGGAAAACAAAATTCGGTTTTTAAGGGTGTTTGAAAAACCGACAACGGTTTTCCAGACACTCTTAAAAACCGATTTGCACTTACCTTTGAAATGGCTTTTTGTGACCAACAAATGAACCCAAAATTACAAGTAATGATCGGTTTTTAAGGGAACCTAGGTTTTTCAGGCTCGGTACAAAACCGATCCCACTTGCTTTTGATTTTTGCCTTATAGAGTAACATGAATCGGTTTTTAAGGTCGCTTGAAAAACTGATCAGTTTTTCAGACTTGGTGCAAAATCGATCCACTTCTCTTTGATTTTTGCCTTCCAGAGTAACATAAATAAACTTTTAAGGTCGTTTGAAAACCGATTTTTCAGGCTTGGTGCAAAATCGATCCAACTGCCTTTGATTTTTGCCTTCTAGAGTAACATGAATTGGTTTTTAAGGTCGCTTGAAAAAACCGGTCGGTTTTTCAAGCTTGGTACAAAACTGATCCATTTGCCTTTGATTTTTACCTTCCAGAGTAACATAAATCAGTTTTTAAGATCGCCTAAAAAACCAGTATTAGTTTTTCAGGCTTAGTGAAAAACCGATCCACTTGCCTTTGATTTTTACCTTCCAAAAGGTCAAGTGTGGATCGGTTTTTAAGGGAGCTTGAAAAATTGACATCGATTTTTGAAGCTCCCTTAAAAACTAATCTACATTTGGCCTTCGATTTATACCTTCCATATTTCTTTTTGTGACCAACAAATGACCCAAAAATTGCTTCAAACAAACCAATTAACAATAAAATTACATAAATAACCAATTTTATGACCCCATATGGTCACATTCAAGTAACATACACTAATATCATGTCAATATTTCATTTAAAACTCTTTCATGTTAATCCACTACACTATGATTGTCGATAATGATACTTTTTTATTTGATATAACATCATTTCTATTATTTTTGTATCATTTTTAGAAGTTTGGAATCATAAAATGGAGTGGAAAGAGGGGTTAAAATGGAACAAAATATTAATCGGTTTTTAAGGGTGTAAAAAAAAAAAAAAAAAAAAAGGATGCCACTTGCCTTCGATTTTTTCCTTCCATATGGTTTTCTATGACCAACAAATGACCTCAAAATTGCTTCAAGCTAACCAATTAACATTAACTTACAAAATAACCAATTTTATAACCCCACATCAATAGATTCAAGTAACATAGAACAATGTCATTATAATAATTCACTTAAAACCGATTCATGTTAATTCACTGCACTATGATGGTCGATAATGATAATATTTTATGAGATATAACATCATTTTTATTATTTTTGTATTATTTTAGAAGTTTTGATCCATTAAAAAGAGTAAAAATAGGGGGTTAAAATGGAACTTTCACATGAATTGATTTTTAAGGGCCCCTGAAAAACCGGTCGGTTTTTCAGGTGCCCCTAAAAACCGATCTTCACTTGGGTTCAATATTTCATCATTCTCGATTTTCTAATAGCTTGAAAAACCAATCTCGGTTTTTAAACGTCGATGAAAAACCGATTATGAGATTTTAAACCTTATAAAGTGATTAGATTTTAAGAGTTAAAATTAGATACTTAACATTATTTTCGATCTAATTTGAGTAAAGTCAATTATTTTTACAAATCGTTATTAACTTGTATTTAAATAAGTTATATAGAATAAGGCGTGTATAACTATTACATTATATTATGACATATATACATATATTATTATTTATTTTTTCTATGATATAGTTTTTAAGTTAAAATACAAATGATAATATGTAGAATATCAATTTCATAAGTTGTTAGGAGAGGGGTTGAAAATCTTAGATTCACAAATTATCAATATAAAATTAGTTGCTTCTCTCTTAAAATTAATATATTTTGGAATAATTGATATTCATAACGTGATTGGGTTTTAAGAGTTAAAATTGGATAATTCACATTAGTTATATATAATGTTAATTTAAATGTTTAATTTATTATGATTGGTCTGCAATTAAAAAATATAGAATGTAATTAAAATAAATAATGAACACATTAAAAATAATTAAATTTATTTATATACAATTTCTCTATCAAAGTCTACAAACTATTTTCCAAATTTATTAACTTTATACATCGGTTTCGTAAACATATACATGTCTCTAGTAATCTCTGCCCTCAGTGCAATAGCATCTGCAGCGATATTGGGTTTTCTTGATTTCCATGTACTCTCTTTAGACTGCAAAAGGTCGCATACGTACATGGCTACATATGCTCCGTAACTCGTCTTGTATCAGTAATAAATTGATTAAATATCATAACATATAGACTATATATATTAATTCAGTTATAAACTTACTCACCAATCAGTTGCTGGGGCACAATTGATCTATCAAGATGCTCAACTTTCCACCGCTCATCCACGAGTGGTATATCTATCTAGGTCTACTCATAAAATCTTATGAACCGCAACAAAATAGACATGAAATATACTAGCGACTCAAGTGGCTATAGCCGTTCAGCTATGTCAACGTTCGCCAGGGAATCATATATTATGATTTTCTGCTCTCTAAGGCACACTTGACATAGGACCCAGTGTTCTTGATTCAGACTATGCGATAGTAACACCTGTATTTGAAAACGTCAATGCTATAGAACTAGTTCGAATAATCAAATAATAAATATTAACCTTCGAACAACAATAACATTATCAACCCACCATCACAGAACTGATGCATCTATCTACTCACAACCGTACGCAAGCACTCTGAGGGTACATCAGCTGTAACAGGATCAAATTTTACACATTTCCTGACATATTGCTGCTTGTAATACGCTGTCATAAAAGTTTGTATGATAAAAATTAAATATGTTATCAAAGATCAAGGACACACAACATGAAATTGTAAATGCATAACTAACTGAAATGTAAACACTTACAAACAAAGAACTGCTATAGACAGCGTATCTACGGTTATCCACCTCATTCCATCATTTTCTTCATAGGCACATCAAATAAGAATCGATGTGCTCATTAGTCAACCACATGTTTTCGTTCTCGAGGGTGACTAATGTAGTCGGTATCACACACTACCCACAATGATCAACCGAACGCCTACAATTCAAAAATAATAATAATAATAATAAGTATTATTATAAATTTTCTTATATTAACAATTAGGATACAGGAATTATTAGACTTATTTTCAGTACCTGTGATCCAAAGTGGTTGAAGCTTTATATTCATTATAGACAACTTCTACGAGGTTTGTAGACTTTGCCATCTCCTTCACCTGCTGTTGGGCTACTTTATTTTTCTTTTTCGTCGGCTCAGGATCCGTGTATGGCATCTGTAGAGATGTTGTTGGCTTCGTCTTTCATTTACCCTGTTCCTGGATGCTTTCACCCTGTAGTTGTAAATAAATTAAAAACATGAATTACACATTTACAATTATATTTCAGAATGCAACACAATAGAGATATAAATTCTACCTGGTCATGCTCACAGTCAGCGTTTGCACCCGATACACCTCTTGAGTTCTTCTGGGAGTGGTAAACCTTTTGCTTTTCTTGCTGATGGGGTGACTAGTGGACACCCCATGACTAAAAGACCTTCTGCTCCTCCTATGGATGGGGTGACTGCTGAACACCCTGTAACTAAAGGACCTCTTGCTCCTCTTACTGATGAGGTGACTGGTGGACACCCCATGCCTAAAGGACCTCCTGCTCCTCCTGTTGATGAGGTGATTGATAAAGACTTTGTGACTAAAGGACCTCCTGCTCCTCCTGATGGATGGCTGACTGCCCTACATCGATAGGCGACCGACGGACACCCTCATCCTGATGTGTTGTGTGGTGGTGGTAGTGGTGATGACGGGTAATACATGTGCTCATCTCGGACAAAGCTCCTACCATCATCATCATCATTGTCATCGTCGTCATCGTCATCTGGATCATGCCCACTAACCGAAGACTTGGGAATTTTTAAATGCTCTTCCACCTATCTCAGCCTTCTATCCATCTCCCTTACAATCTTCAATGTTGCCTTCTGCCTCCTATCCATCCTACTTAACTTCTTATGAGTTGTCTTCTGTAAATCCACAATATATTCAAACAATCGCTTCACCTGTATAATAGAATCATATATATATATATATATATCATTTTACACATTGCACAAAATTTTAAAATTTTTTTGACAAAGTCTCCCCTGTTTTTTGAGTATCCAGAAAAATAAAACCTGCATATTTAAATAAATTACATTTCGTCTATCATGTTTAGAAATTCCATCTTTCTTTCACACTCCGTACTACTATACAATATGTCAACATCTTTTGCATTTACTACAATGGAAATTCATTAAATAATATTATATAAATAGAATATTCGTACCTCATAATCTATGTTCCGTACATCGTATAACTTCTTTGTCTGAAACTCTGATAAGGTATCCTCTAATTCGGATTGCACGCTTCGAACGTCTTTATTCGGATCATCGTCACCCTCCACCTCATCATCATCCTCTACCTCATCATCACCCCTTCCACCCTCTACCTCATAATCATCATCACCCCTTACATCATCATCGAAACCATCGTCGTCATCGTCATCATCATCATCATCACCCTCACTCCTTCTGTCGCCCTCTCTATATACCTCTTTATGAACCATATGATTCGAATTAAAAGATTTCCAATAATCCATGTCCCTTTCGATGTCAATACGCTCAAGGGTTTGCGCTATGCCAACTATCTGCATTATATAAATATATATAGTTATACTACAATTATATGCTTAATATAAATAATGATAGTTATAACAAACAAATAATTGATACCAATTTAGATTATGCTCACCACTTACTGGAGGGAAATCATCTAGGCTTTTTATATTTGTTAGTGTTCTCTTCAGTGACCGTCTTATACATCTTGGCAAATCATTTTGCAAAAATGAGTTACTTTTTGATATCTTCTCTCTTAACACCGGGAATAACTCCACTAACCACCATTATAATGTAAAAATGATTTAACAAAAAACATACATATAGGTAGTAATGGCTAGATAATATACAATACAAAATTGATTAAACTTAAAACATACATATAACCCTATATATTAACCGTAATAGAAGAAAACAATAAATATTGAAGGTATTAGTTACACCTGAAATGCCAACACATAGCCATAAATATTAATGGTTCTTGGTGATTTTTTGATCCACTCTTCATTAATTGCCATGTCGAGACAGTGTAACAGGACACTATAGCATAATATGCCCCAAGGGAATGACTTCCACGTCTCTGTATTCTCAATTATGGCTCACATAAATGTACTAATAATGGCCCTGTCATCCAGCCCTATAAAGAGATGGAAAGTAATCCCTACATTCACTAACTTCAAAAGATCTTCATCATTTATTAGATCCTAGCCTGCACGGTCTCGCTGCCTATATGGCTTCTTGCCTCAAGAAATGTGGCTAACTGGCTCACCTTTGGCGACACTCCATTAAACATTCGTCATAGGAGATTGTTTTGTCATTTGGCATTGTTTGGAACATTTTACGGTCGATGCCCCCAAAAGGAAGTCCTGTCACCAACAAAAACTCTTGTTTCCCAAACCTATACCTTCTCTCCCAATTTCAAACCACATCTCATCATGACGTGCACTAATGACCTTCACCTCTCTAGCAAGCACCCATAATATCACAGAACCAGTAGTCGTATTCTCGGTTATCTTCTAAATATGTTCGAACGGGCATTCTGCCATGAACCGGTCGTATAGATTTCTTCTATTAAGAACAGCAACTATCTTGTTAACCAACCTCTGACTGATGTGTGTATTCCCGCTCGTATATGTGCCAATTGTTTGTGAACTATATTTATAGTTGAAATCCATCTGTCAGAAAGAAAAACAGCAAAAAAATCAGTAGGGATGTTATAAACCGAATCCATTTTTTATGGTATCTTAAAAACCGATAAATGATATCGATCGGTTTTTCCCTTCGATTTTTTAGATCGGTTTTTCACTTCGCTTTTCCATGATCGGTTTTTCATTTTGGTTACTTACAATAGTGAAAAACCGATTTGAAAAACTGAAATGAAAAACTTATCTGAAAAATCGTTCTCAAAAACCGATTCAATGTCAACGACGTTGCTATCGTAGGAATCGGTCATTTTCAACCCAAATAGGAACAAACATAATCAAATCCAACCTATTCTAAACCTAATAATCATAACCTAACATCCATAACACAACAAACATTTCAAAATCGTAAATCAAAATCAAAATAAAAAACCACAACCATTCGAATGGAAACCTTACCTTCGCAATATATGCAGGTTCGTTGGCGTTAGGAGCTCCTTGAGGAAGGTCGGAAACGTCGCGAGAATGGTCGAAAAAAGTCAATCTGACTCGTCAGGTCGTGATTGGTTTCGGATCTCAGAAAAACTGATATGATTTTGAGTGGGTCAATGATGGAAGTGAGATCCATCGATTTTTGAGGACTATATATATGTAAGGGCTTTGTCGTAATTTCACGTTTTGATTTTTCGTAAATTTTTAACTATTCGAGGTTTATTTGTAAAAATGTTCAGGGGTATTATGGATAATATGGGTATATCATCAAATTTATTTGTTTGAAAGATTAAAAAAAAAAATTTTCAAAAATAATGGGTAAAAACAAATTTTACCCTTTTTAGATGGATATTTCCAATAATTTCCACTTTAATTATTTGCTAACACAAATCTACTATTTATCGATTTAGAGCACATGGCCAACCTTTCATGATAGCACCCTATCTTGTTCTACGTGATTCCCAGTTGTGATTTATCTACTTTTATTGATTGGCTGCATGCAATTATTGATGACACTCAATAATGGACTGCATGCAATTATTGATGGCATTCGAGTGTACAAGATGAAAAAAGTGTATTTAACATCCCTCTTGTCTTTTGAGTTTCTCCATCTCTCTTTCTGCACAAAATTTGCATCGAAAAATATTCTGGAAACAAATGCCCATATTCTGTGAATATATATCTTCAAAATTTGTCAATAACCGCGCAATGCAACTGTCACCACAAAAATTCCCATAATCAAGTGTATCTCCTCTCATGTTCTATATATGTTGTTTCTTCTGTTGATGCTCTTATTATCGTCTTTTTCTATTCTTCGTACTTGTCCCGAAAACAAACATATCATGGAAAATTCAGATCTTAGAGAAATATTATATCAATAAGCAACTCTGTGCACCATCCCGAACACAAATATTGAACGCTATTGTTGGTCTCTGTCAAATAACAACTTTGGTTCATAGATTTTGATTAAGGATCAGAGTCCTTTTAATTCTTTTATGATTCGATGGAGAAGTTTGACAATTAAAATAAAATTGGGATTTAATTATTCCTGACAGGCCTTTTTTTTTTTTAAAAAAAAAAAAAAGAACTTTTAAATAAAATGTTTAAATCACTGATGATATGATGGATGAAATTAATGAATTAACATAGCATTTGAGCTAGTATTTGTTTTATTTTTAATTACAATAATTTGTCTGTATTAATAATTTGGGTAAGAACTTTTTGTAACTTAAAACTTTAAAATAGATAAATAAATATATATCTACAAGCTATAACATGTGTTTAGAGGGAATTGAACATCTAACCTTTTGAAGAATGAATAGGGTCAATTATTTATGCTAATAAGTGGTGTGTTGACTCATCTAATTGAGCATTAAATTTAGATTCGCACACAAGTCCTTTGAAAATTTGTCAATTCTACAATCCATCATTGTTGTTGTTATTACCTAGCTACCATCATGAAATTAAATTATGTTGTAAATCTTGCAACATAAAAAGAGATTTTTAATTTTTATCATTGTAATATTTCTAATATATATTTTTCTTCCACATGAATTCCTTGCATTAAATCCATAACGACTCTTATATGTATCTTATAACAACTCTTATATGTGTCTTACTTCTCATAAGTTCTTTTTTTTTTAAAAAAAAAAAAAACATTTTCTTTTGAAATATTACAATAAACTTGAAATTTTAAAAGTGAATTAAAAATACCTCAAACTCAGAACTTTGAGAATCTAATTGGGAAGGACATACCACTAATCAATCTCATTTTGTATACTTTCATCAATTATTATATATCATTAAGCTGCTAATAATAAATTTCTCAAATCAAAAATCAAAATGGATAGTAATTAAGAAACAGACAACACAAGACATCTTGATGGCTTACCTGGAGATAAGTCATCTGATGCATTCACTCTTATTCTCACGCCTAAAGCAAGGAAGAAAAACAAGTTACATAGATTTAATTGCAAACATGAAAGTAGATAAACTAATTCAGTACAACTTTGACATTATGACATTCGGAAGGTCAAACCAGATCCTGAAAACTTCTCTTCTATTAAACTATTCAGGCGCTCTAACATTGAAGGGGACAAATAATTTCTCCAATCTCCCACCTCCCCTTTCCTGAAAAAATTACTATTGTGGGGCCTACGGCTGTTGGTTTTTATCATCCGAAAAAGGGCATCGTAAGAAGTTAGCCAATTTCTTAACATAAAAGAAGGTATCATCCCTTACGTCTTCATATTTCAAGAATAATATCTTCTCAGGATTATGTAAACTAGAGTTCCAGTAACCCAAAATATGTTCCCAAAAAGGGCCAAAGTTTTGGATTCCAAGGCAAAACCTCTCAAATGCCTCCTCTAATGAAAGTGGCTCTCTTTTTTCGTCATGAGCAATTTTTGACAAGAAATGCCACATGGAGACGAACTGATCCAAAGGGTTCCTACACATATACACAATGCGACAATTCGAATTTACTATGGAACGTGGCAGACATGAAAATGATATATGTGTTCCTAAAATCCTCGGGGTAGGAAGGTGTTCAAAACTAAGAATACTATTTTTGTTTATAAAATATTCAATCTCAACAAAAGGCATGGGAAATTTATAGTTTTTACCCAAATCAAAAGAAAATTTTTGTTTTTACCCAGATATTTAAAAAAAATAGTTTTTGACTTCTCAAACAAACTATTTCCATTGTATACCCAAGATTTCCAAAATTACCTTAAGTTTAAAATCACTAAAATGCCCAAATATGAAATTACGAAAATAACTTTCTTTGTCCCAACAATATCCTCCCTTTTCTCTCTTCTCCATCAATAGTTATCAATGATTTTTGAAATCTATTGCAGCTGAAAAACAATCTATTGAGGGGATTATTCATTCGAGCTTCTTCATCCATTGAAGTTTTTGGATCCATTCAAGTTTACACCATTGAAGGTTTTGAATATTCTTCTTCCATTTGAATTTGAAAGGTAATATATGAGTTTTATTGGTTGGTTTTTGGGTTGTTTTGTTCATATTGCTAGCTAAAAGACTATAAGAATGATTTTGTTGTAAGATCTAAATTTTTTTGAAATCTGTGACGAAATCGGTTTTTTGTGACCGATAATCGGTTTTCCACTCTGTGGAAAATCGATTGAAAAGTTGTGACGGTTTTTTAGTGGGGATCGATTTTTCAATGGCTGAAAAACCAGGATCGATTTTCTGCGACTCAGTTTTTCATCCACTGAAAAACTAGTCCATGGCTGAAAAGCCGATTCCGATTTTTCAGCCACTGAAAAACCGATTGAACGGTTTTTCCGATTTTTGAGAGAATGAAAAATCTATAACTTCATTGAAAAACCAAATTTACCACATTTTTTATTGTTTTTTTATATGTTTGTGTTGCTATATATTGAATATGATTCGATATGATTGTATTTTATAATATTGCCCGATTGAAATGAGATTTAATAGTATTATTTTATTTGAATGTTACAAGAATGGCTTAAGAGACAGTTGTAATAAACTTTGACGGAGAGTGGAATGGATATAATTACATTGGAGGGGAGTCGATCATGTGTGGGGTTCACAAAAATAATAGTTTTTCATCATTGGTGGACGTTGTATATAGAGAGGCTAGTATTGATAGAAGAAGGTGGGATATCCGTATCTATTATTTACTACAAAGTACGACAAATGGTCAGGTTAAAAAGATATGTATCATGTCCGATCTTGGTGTTGTTGATTTGATGACGATAAAAAATATTGATGTTAAAGAGATTTATATCAATAAGATTGCAAGAGATTTTAGAGCTGGGTTAGTAGGCGTACCGTTCATCCATTTGTCACTGATTCAATACCAGACATAAGACATGACGAGGCAAATATGGATAGACTTGTAAATCCACATATGGTTGAAAGTCATTTTTATCTCACTTCAGGTATTGGGAGCAATCAAATTGATACTCTTGTCATCCTATTTACATCGGTTGAAAGTCTCATTCGTGACTTTAATGATGACTATATGAATTATGGTACTAATGATGAAGATCGGGATACAGATGATAATGGTGATGGAATATGGGATAGTGATGAAGAGCAAACTGAAAATAGTGATGAAGAGGAAACTCGATTTGATGATGTCGCTGAAGAAGAAGAGTTTCCAGAAATAAGATCTTCTCAGTAGCATCAGCTCGCGCCAAAGCAGCATCAACTTGGCTATGAAGCACTTCAATCTTCTCCTCTGCAGCTGAAGCCCTCTGCTCGTCCAATGCAGCCCGTTGATCAGACTGCCTCAGATCTTCTTTCGCCTTGAGAAACTCATCTTTTAGCATGACATGCTCGTTCTCCATGTTCTTTAGAGCTTCCTCAAAGGTCTACCTCGCAGCATTCGCCTCAGCAATCTGTGCTTCCTGACCCTGCACTCTACCTTCAACCAAGCGCGCAACTTCATCTTTGGCCTCATCCCGCTCGTCTTCCAGTTTCCTTATTGCATCGTTTACAGCCCTTGTTTGCCTTCTCCGCTTCATCGCACCAAGAGCACCCTGAAAATGTTATAAGTTAGCATTTAATAAAGTAAAGAAGTCGGCAGATAAGGGAAAATGACTTACTAGCATGGAATGGCGAGCTATGAATTCGTCCAGATCCTCGCCCCTAAGATACTTAATTTTCAAGACATTTGCGTGGGTAAGCATGATCGTTTCCCAGTTGTCAAGGAAGGAAGTCAAATATCTTCCCCCGGACCTAATCTCAACGGTTAGTCTCGTTGGCGAGAGCGTCCTCTCAGCTTCTGGAATATCACGTTCGCCATCCCAGGTAGCGGTAGGCCGCAAATGAACGATGCGATTAGTTGCTCTTTTGCTGGGGCCAGCTCGGGTTTCCTGCGAAGCAACCTTAGGAGGAGCGTCACCTTTTCCAAGCAGCGAGCTGGAAGCTGGAGTCGGCTGAAGACCTGAAGAACCAGTAGCAAGAGGTACTTCGCTGGGAGTGGCACTTGAAGAACTAGCAGCCTATTTCTTAGCAGCGGCAGACACATCACTGGAGGCAGCGACCACAGGAGCCTGGTCCTCGGCAGATGATTTTGAGCGTTTTGAATGGGCCGCTGGAGTGGCTAAGGCCTCAGCAGGCCGTTTCGCTGAAAGAGTCGAGGAGGGGGGAGATGTAGCAGGTCGTTCAGCAGGAGGAGATTTCAAAAGAGTAAGTTTCCTCCTGTTGGCTGGAATTCGCCCAAAGGAAGGAACGGGGGCTAGAGCTCGAGCTGGAAATGGCAGTGAAGCCCCTGGAGTAGATGTGTGATGTGGAGAAGAGGATGAGTCAACCTGTATAGTAGGAGATGTGTGGGCTGGATCTGATCCTGTCCGAGCTGGGGCAGGAGCTGGAGAAGTAGTTTTTCGAGATGCACCCTTTGATGGGGTGCGAGCTGAAGACGATTTCGCCTTAGATGAGGTGCGAGCAGAAGCACCTTGGGTAGAAGCCTTCCGAACTGGAGAAGGTGAGCAAGTTGCATTCGCTGATTGTGAAGAGACTGGTTGCAGAGGTCGAGAAGCAGACATGTCCCCCATCTGAACTGGAACTTCAAAAACAGAAGGAAGTCTAGGGTTATCGCCGATCTTGCCTATGTCTTCCTCAGATCGCAGAAGAGGGGATTCCTTAGGAAGAGCAAGGCCGTAAGCTCTAAGAACAACATCGTCAAATTTACTGCTGATGCTTGCGTCCTCTGAGATGGCGAGCTTGTCAAGAGCTCGTTCCTCCTCGCTGCTAAGAGGAGACTCTTCCATTTTCAACGCTGCACAGCAAATGATTAAAAAATAATAATAAAGGTACAAAATAAACTCAGCTCGCTATTTTTTCCTTTATGTATACCTGGTTTCAGGACGAAGCTGAAATTTCGGAGATCTGCGAGAGAGGGGCACGAGAAGTAAAACCAGCTCGTCTTATATGGCCCGACATTGGACTTGCCCTTCGCTTCCCCTTTGGGCAAGAGATCTTTGTATTGCGATGGACGGGCTGTGAGGTAATAAATGCCCTCCGGCTTCTCTCCTTCTGCTGCACTCAGAGCCTTGAAGGAGTAGAACTGCAGTATAATTTTTGGTGTAGGGGGACGAAGGCCGTTTATGAGGAAAGCCACGACCAGCGAGGTCAGCTGCGCATAAGAGTTTGGAGTGAACTGGAATGGCGCGAGCTTAACCTTGTTAAGAAATGCGATCAAGTACGGTTGAATGGGGAACCGTAGTCCCTGCTTGAAATGTTGCACGCTAACGGCGATGAATCCCCTGGGTGGATAACATACATGATTCTTTGAGTCAGGTAGCAGTGCACGACAACCAAAAGGGATGTGGAATTGAGTGACAAGTCCTTCCACATCAGGACGCTTTAGCGATGAAAGATGACGAGCGAACGTATCCCGAGCTGCTCTTCCCTGTATAGCATGTGCTCAGGCTTCATCTCGCTCACGAGCTTCACTGCTTGGAACAATTCCCTTGCGAGCTCCGCTTGAAGACATCTGAACAAGTTAAAAAACCAGATCGAACTAGAAGAAGAAACGCCATGTTCAATAAACAGAAGACTCATAATAGTGAAGGTATAACAAAACGTCATTGCAGGTACAACAATGGTGGTGAAACAAAATAAACCTAAAACAGAAAGTTTGAAGAAAAATATGCCTTGCCTTGAATCGTTGATGAGATTGAAAAACGGCGAGTAAGGATGTTGATTTCGTGAAAATGCAGTAGGTCCTGGTTGCTTGAAAGCTTGAATACTTGATTGCTTTAAAAGAAAATGACAGATGAAAGAAGAAAATGAAAATGGTCCATCGATTTATATAGACAAGCGAGCGTGAACCCCAACCGTCAGATCTTTGAAAAGTGTAACCGTTATAAATCTGACGGTGCAGCGTGAAGCACAGTTTTGGAAATCATGCAGTCGTCAGTTGAAAGATGTGCACATTAAATACACGTGTAAAGGACGTGCAAACGTCGCTTCAGTTACCACCTGCATGACCGTCACGTGTCGCAACTGAAAATGTGGAATTTGAAAGTGCACAGAAGCAGTTATGAAGGGTAGTGTGTCAAGGAAGCCAACTTTTACCAGCAAGCTCAAGCTCCCAGCTCGCAGAAGGGAACTGAGAGCTGGGGGGCTAAGGTTATATGTATTTTTCGGACTCATTAAATAGGCTGGTAAAAGTCCAATTTAAGCCTAATAAGAAGGCCCGATAAAGGTCAAAAGCCCAGTCAAAGTCTATCAGATAAGGCCCAGACGACTCTAAGCCCAAGTAAGCTCTTCAGCTCGCATAAATAGCTTCTTCAGATTATATCAACGAGCTCACGTCAGCTAGGATTTAGTTCGTTCCCTAATCTCGCCTCATACGTAGCTCGCTATACGAGCTCCAGTTCGCAAACCGCCAGACCGCCATAGTCATCAGCTCGCTCAGACGCGTAATTAGTACGGTATCTTCCAGAATAGGCAGTTACCTGATTCAACCATGATTCTCTCTCCGAATATGGTAGTTACCCAATAAAACCGTGATTTCCTCATCAGATATGGAAGTCTACTCAAATTCAAACTGAATCAACATCATCCCTGATTTTTTGGAAGCAGTTTCTTGATATTATTCAAACACATTAGGAAGCATAATTAATTTATAATTCTTTTCCTTATTTTTTCTGATTATTTGGGAATGTAATTAATCCAGGATTCTTTTCCTGATTTGCTACAACCAGAATTGTAACGCCTCTTTCCCTATAAATAGGGATTAAGATCATTGTAACATCATCAGAGAATAATCAATAATACACTGTCACTCTGCAGAATTTAAGAGACAGACAGTTGTGGACGTAGGCCTATTATTGCCGAACCACGTAAAAGATCTGTGTTCCTCGTTTGATTCTCGGTATTTGCCTCTATTCTTTCTTGGTATTTGTGCTTTCTCACATTGATTACAGGTATTGGGTATTGATTACTCGTTGACTGAAATCCAACGTCGACAATAATTTTCTTTGGTTAATGTTAAAAGTTTTCAATTCTTTAAGGGTAAATATCATTTTCATTATTTTTAAATTAAATTTTATTGTTTTGTAATTTTTATTAATGGTTTATTCTCTAATTTTTAATTATTTTAATTTTCCCTTTTTAAATTTTTTCCCAAATTTTTTAATTGTAAAAACCCATCAAGTGTATTTTCGTAATCAAATATTATTGTAATATTTAACTTTGACTAAGGGTATAATGGTCTTTTGCCCGTGTTTAATGAGTGCAAAGGTGAAAAAGTCTTTTCACATTTTTCATTAGGTTTAACCGTTGGTTAATTGATGAAAGAGATTAATTTCTCATTTTTTTGAAATATTAGAGTTCATTTAAGCCCTTTTTAAATATAATTAAAAATTCGATTATTTTTCAAACTTTAGTAACTAAAATGATTTTTACGCTATTGAAAATCATAACTAAAAAATGAAAAGCAACATTTTTATATTTTTCATAATTTTCAAAACATGTATTTCAAAAAAATCATTACTTTTTCATCTAAACAACTATTATACTCATTTTCAAACAACACTAAATACATTTATATCATTTTCAATTTTTGAAAATAACTTTTAAGAAATTCAATCAAACACATTACATTCATCAAACACATTTATATTATTTTTTATTTTTGAAAGTAACTTCTAAGAAATTCTATCAAAAACTTTATATTTTCAAAAACATAGTTTTTAAAACATATTTTTCATTTTTAAAACTAGTTTTCAAAACACCATTTTAAAAATGATTCCAAATTAATCTCTTCTTTTTCCACAAACAAGAAAGAAACAAGCTGCAATACATGATAAGCCAACAGGCTAGGAGTGACAATTCAATATAGATAGCAATAGGTCATGGTTTGTATGAACCTTCATAAGTGCTTGAAAGTGGAGGCAAATTTTATTAAAGAGCAAAGAAAAATTGGGAAGAGAAAGTCTAGATCCAGAATGATGAAAAAATGTATATATATATTAAATTTGTTCAATATATATTATGTGAAAATCTTTTGGCGTAATTTAAATTCTTTTTTAGTTTATTACTGTTATGGGTATTTTTCAAATCCAATAAATGGACTGGTAAAAACCTAATAGAAGCCCAATAAATCAATCCAATGAAGTGGTCCAGCAGACAAGGCTCAAGTTATCAACGTCCAACCTATGCGAGTTCTATAGCTCGCACAAGCAAACTCGAGTAAGCCATTATTTATAGATCACTGCTAGTGTTTTACACTGCGCACTATACACATCTTGTCATTCAACAAGATACAGCTCAAAGATCGCCTAATGCAGTTTATAGCTCACGCAATGATCAGTTCAAATGAGAAAATCTTTCAGAAAAGACAGTAACCCAAATTGATCGTAATTCTTCTATCAGAATTGGAAATAAATTCAAATTTAAACTCGGTAAATGTGATCCCTGACTTCACAGAACAATTACTTGATTAAGTGATAACTGATTAGGAAGTATAATTAATTCATAATTTTTTCCTATTTTATCTCAACCTAAATTGTAATGTCTCTTTCCCTATAAATAGAGACCAAAATTCATTGTAGCATAAGTATAAGCAATAATATACTGTTATTCTGCAGAATTATTGAGAGGAACAGTCGTGGATGTAGGCACACTTGCTGAACCATATTAAAAATCTCCTTTGTTGGTTGTTCTTCTTTTCTACCTTTCTACTTTTTCTTGTGTTTTCTTCTTTGCTTGACATTGATTGTAGGTATTGGTCTGTGAACTCTTGTCGACTAGAAATCAACGTCGACAATTAGGATGGTTCAAAATAAATGAAATGCACTCTTCATTAATTTTGGTTACATATAAAATGCACCGATTATGGTTTATTTTTTAATAATAATAATAATAATAAACTTAAGTAAAATGATAATATTTTTCTTTAAAATAAATTTTAAATTTTGTAAATTTATTTTAATGATTTAAATTTGAAATTATATTTCATAATTCAATTTATTTTAAATTCTAAATGTTAGCTAAAATTTTGTTTCCACATGTAGCATTTTTATTTTAAATAATTCTTGTTTCAATTAACATAATTACATTTTATTTTGTGTCCACTCCATTCATGCAAGAAATACATGATTGAGTATAATTTAGTTACTGCAATCCTATAATATTCAATTCAATACATTCTACATGTATGCTTGAAAATTTATATCCATAACACTAATTAAAAATGTATCTATTGTTATAAAAACGAGAAAAACCTTTCACGCATACATCTTGTGGGCTCTAACTCCGATGATTAGTGAATAGAGTGAATGTGAATAGTTTTATTTTTTAGAAAATGTAGTTTAAACTCTTAAAATGATAATATATATATAAACACCTAGGGCGTGCATACACTTGATAAAAAAAAATGATTACATTTTAAAATATGTGATTATAATTATTATATGTAATTATAATTAAACATATGTGATTACAATTAATAAATATGATCACATTTATTAATTTATTGATTATGATCATATATTTTTTTTTTTGTAATTACATATATTTAGTTATAATTGTATATAACAAATTATAATAATATATTTTTTAATATAATCACATATTTTTTTGACAAGTATATTTATATCTCAGATGTATTTAAATAGATCCCTATGTATTTGTGTATATATATATATACATATATATAGGGATCGTGTTGTGTACACCGGGTGTAAGCTTATACTTAATAATAAAAATATGTGATTGTATTTTAAAATGTGTATTGTAATTTATTATATATGAGTACGACTAAATATATGTGATTACAATTAGTAAATGTACTTACATTAATCACAATGAATAAATGCAATCATATAAATTAATTGTAATCACATATCTTTAGTTGTAATCACATGTAACAATTTACAATAACATATTCTAGAATGTAATCACGTATTTTTTTTGTTAAGTGCATGCATATATCGGGTACACTTTAGAATGTGTCATATATGTGTTGTCTATATGTGCCTATATATATGTGTATATATACACACATATATAGACATATATATACACACATATGCGTTTGCATATGTGTCTATTTATATATGTCTGAGTATATATATATATATATATATATAGCATGTTATATTCACCTTTCGTTAGCAGAAATGTTTCATTCATAGGCAGCAACTGATTTGCTCGTTTAAAGAGACATGAAACATCATCAAAACATAGGATTACTCAAAAAAGAACCTGCCATTACTTCAATAGACAGCCCTTCACCGTCTCCTGCTCTCTCACGCCATAACCGTGTACCACCATGTCACATCATAAAACGACACTGTTGCCCCCGTTAAAATCCCCCTGCTAGAAAACAAAATGATGAGCCTCCAATCCTTTTTCCAAAAATGAAGAATAAACAATACAAAAAGTCTCTCTCCAAATGGAAAATCTTAACCACTATTACGGTTCTATCGTTTCTCTTTTTTCCTTTTCTCTTTCTGAAAAACATGATAACAATTCGACACATTAACCCATAAATATCCTGGTATTAAAAGTTTATATATACGACTTACCTGACGTATTCAAGTACGACGCATTGAGCACTTTTACAAGGCACGTGGCCACCCCATTGTGATGCCGCTCGAGTACCCGAGCCACCATCACTCGGTGGAGTGGCACCTGCTCCATGACCTTACCAAATCTGCTTTTGAACGGGTCGGGTCGGTTGTGACCTCAGTTTCGGACCCAGAAGCCGCAGATCTATTCTTTGTGCCCTTTTTTTTTTCCTTCTTTTTTGGTGATTGAGCGCTATGGTGAACAATACAAAGTGGTTCATACCCAAGTCCGATAGGGCCCAACGGGACATGAATTGCAACTATAGCCACGAGGCAGTGCAGGAGGAGCTAGTGGAGTGGCTAGAGGAGTAGTATTATTGGTGGAGAAACCGAGGGTGGGACCACGTGTTTGTGGCGCAAAACCCCGTATGCCATGACTTGGGTAATGACAGGATTCGAAATGAGGTGTTGCTAGTGTCGGATCCGAGTCGGGCTTCTCTAATCAAGGATGTTTTGATTCCATACTCGCATCGGATAACGGTGAGTAAGGGATGCGTTGGTGTTGAAAATTGTAAGACATTGTTGTTTTTAGAGGAAATCGGCTCCAAAAAGGTATAAGTGAAGTTATAGTCATTTTCAAGTGCAGGATCGGAAATTTCTGATTCCTATCGGATTCTAACTATAAGCTCATGTTTCGCTAATTTAACAATCGGTAATGTTCAGAAAACATATAAATATTTATGGAAGGACCTTTTAAACAAAAGTATATCTAGGAAACTAAATTAAATTTTATCATAGAAGCTGGTGAAGGAAAATATTTTAGGTTGAATGTAGTGATTTTGTTGAGATTGTACAATATTAAAAAAAAAAATTATTATTAGCATTGTCGACGTTGGAATTCAGTCGACGAGTAATCAATGCCCAATACCTGCAATCAATGTGAGAAAACACAAATACCAAGAAAGGATACAAACAAATACCGAGAATCAAACGAGGAACACGAAACTTTTACGTGGTTCGGCAATAATAGGCCTACATCCACGACTGTCTGTCTCTTAAATTCTGCAGAATGATAGTATATTATTGATTATTTCCTCTCCCCTTGTTATAACGATTTTAATCCCTATTTATAGGGAAAGAGGCATTACAATTCTGGTTGTGGCAAATCAGGAAAAGAATCCTGAATTAATTACACTTCCCAAATAATCAGGAAAAATAAGAAAAAAAATTGTAAATTAATTACACTTCCTAATATGTTTGAATAATATCAGGAAACTGCTTCCATAAAATCAGGGATGATGTTGATTCGGTTTGAATTTGAGTAGACTTCCATATCTGATGAGGAAATCACGGTTTGATTGGGTAACTGCCATATTCGGAGAGAGAATCATGGTTGAATTAGGTAACTACCTGTTCTGGAAGATACTGCATTTATTACGCTTCTGAGCGAGCTGACGTTCTATGATGGTCTGCAAACTGGAGCTCACATAGCGAGCTACGTATGAGGCGAACTTATGGAGCGAGCTGAATCTTGGCTGTGTCACGAGCTCGCTGGGCTTAGAGTCATCTAGGCCTCATCTGATGAAATTTGACTGGGTTTTGACCTTATCGGGCCTTTTTATTGGGCCTAAATTGGGCTTTTACTAGCTCATTTAATGAGTCCAAAAAGTACATACAACATTAGCCCCCTAGCTCGCAGTTCGCTCTGCAGACTGGGAGCTTGAGCTTGCTGGTAAAAGCTGGCTTCCTTGGCACGCTAACCTTCGTAACTGCTTCTACGCATTTTCAAATTCCACCTTTTCAGTTGCGACACGTGGCAGTCATGCAGAAGATAACTGAAACGACGCCTGTACGTCCCTTACACGCGCATTTAATGCGCACGTCTTTCAACTGATGGCTGCATGATTACAAAGCCGTACCACACACTGCACCGTTGGATTAATGACGGTTACATTTGCACAGAGATCTGACGACTAGGGACTTGAGCTCGTTTGTCTATATAAACTGATGAAAACCCTTACATTTCCTTCTTTATTTGTCATTTTCTTTCAAAGTAATCGAGCATTTAGGCAACCAAAACTCACTACCTTTTCCAGAAATTGACATTCTCAGTCACCGCCTCTTCACTTCATCAAAGAAACACGGTAAGTTCTTCCTTTAAATCTTGAGTTTTTGGTCTATTTTACTGAGTTCATATCATATTGTGCCCCCATCACGTCATTCTTGTGTATGAAATGGTTTGAATATGACATGTAGTCATTGAACCCTCGTTGTTCTAAGTCTTTTACTATTGAACATGACTTTTCAACTTCTATTGGTTTGATTTGGATTTTTACATGTTCACGACTGGACTACTGTTTGTGACTTGTAATGCATGCTTGACTGTTGATTTAGGATTGTTGTAGTCTTGTTAGCTCGTAGGTCGTAGCTTTTGTTGACTGAACCCTCCATTGAATAGTCTGACTGTTTTCTTTTGTTCAGATGTCCTCAAGTGGAGCTCGCAAGGGAATTGTTCCGAGCAGTGAAGCTCGTGAGCGAGATGAAGCCTGAGCACATGCTAGACAGGGAAGAGAAGCTCGGGATGCATTCACTCATCATCCTTCATCGTTAAAGCGTCCTGAGGTGGAAGGACTTGTCACTCAATTCCACATCCCTTTGGGTTGTCGTGCATTGCTACCTGATTCAAAGAATCATGCATGTTATCCACCAAGGGGATACGTCGCCGTCAGTGTTCAACATTTCGAGCAGGGACTACGGTTCCCCATTCAACCGTACTTGATCTCATTTCTCAACAAGGTCAAGCTCGCGCCATTCCAGTTAACTCCAAACTCCTACGCACAGCTGACCTCGCTGGTTGTGGCCTTCCTTAGGGACGGCCTTCTTCCCCCTGCTCCAAAAATTATACAGCAGTTCTACTCCTTCAAGGCTCTGAGTGTAGCAGAAGGAGAGAAACCGGAGGGCATTTATTACCTCACAGCTCGTCCGTCGAAATACAACGATCTCTTGCCCAAAGGAGAAGCGAAGGTCAAGTCCAACGTCGGGCCGTATAAGACGAGCTGGTTCTATGTCTCGTGTCCCTCCCTTGCAGGTCTCCAAAATTTCAGCTTCGTCCTGAAACCAGGTACACATAAAGGAAATATAGCAAGCTAATTTTATTTTGTATTTCTATTATTATTTTTTATTATAATGCTTTGCTTTGCATCGCTGAAAATGGACGAGTCCTCTCTTAGCAGCGAGGAAAAACGAGCTCTCGACAAGCTCGCAAATTTAGAGGACGCGGGAATCAACAGTAAATTTGATGATGTTGTCCTTAGAGCTTATGGCCTTGCTCCTTCTAAGGAATCCCCTCTTCTGCGATAACCCTAGACTTCCTTCTGTTTTTGAAGTTCCAGTTCAGGTGGGGGACACGCCTGCTTCCCAACCTCTGCAACCAGTCTCTACACAAGCAGCGGGTACAACTAGTTCACCTTCTCCAGCTCGAAAGGCTTCTACCCAAGGTGCTCCTGCTCGCGCCTCACCTAAGGCGAAATCGTCTTCAGCTCGCGCTCCATCAAAGGCACATCTCGAAAAACTACTTCTCCGGCTCCTACCCCAGCTCGGGCAAAATTAACTTCATCTCGCGCTCCCTCAGAGGGCGCATCACAAACAACTTCTCCAGCTCCTGCCACAGCTCGGACAGGATCAGATCCAGCCCACACAGCCCCTATTGTACAGGTTGACTCATCCTCTTCCCCACATCACACATCTATCCCAGGGGCTTCACTGCCATTTTCAGCTCGTGCTCCAGCCCATGTTCCTTCCTCTGGGAGAATTCCAGCCAACAGAAGGAAGCTTGTTCTTTTGAAATCTCCTCCTGCAAGTGTTAGTGATGTGCCCTAGAACCAATCAACCTTAGGTTGTATTTATGCATATTTCTTTTTAATAAAATGGCAACATTATTATTCAGTTTATATTCAATTGCGTAATAAAGTCCCTAGTATATATAACACAGTGTAAAGGAAATCATGAAAGAGTTCATGATATGAGATTCCTATTACATGCAAATGTGTTTATACTTAAATATCCCTAGTCATAGTATTAATGAGACGGGACATCATTAGTACAGATAGACTAGCACGTGTTATACTCCTTGATTGGATCGAGCAGTAGTTCTCATAAGCTGATGGCATATGAGATGTCTAGAGTAAACATGTGGATGCTTGTTTAGAATGAGTACATTGGATGACCTGATTATAAGATGATCACATGGATAGTTTTATGTCAGTGATCTCATCTTAACATATCAACAGATGCAAGTATCCTTTGACATGAGATCTCCAAAGTACACTGAGTATCAACTGTCGTCCTTTAATGTCATTCCTTGTTGACTCGGAGAGTTGACTCGTAGGGTGGTACTTGAGTTCGACATGAGCTACTCGAGCGTAGTTGAGTGATCAATAAAGGATTCGTCACTTCTCATAGTAGAAGAAGATATCTTATAGCCTCTTGAGGAAATCGTTATTCCAGGAATCTCTGGCCAGAGTGATCGTACCAGTGGAAGAGTCTCCCAAGATACGTAATTGGGAATAACGGATTTCGGGAACAAGAACTAATAAATTCGGGCTAGACATGACTTAGTCATTTTAGTGAGAGTTGACACATAGTCCATACTCATAACCGAATGAGATATGTTATGACGAAAGGATGAATTGCACGGTAACTGTTTATGGAAAGGTATCGTTCTAACCACGGACAATTCTGGGCACTTGGGTGGTCATGATGCATTGCTAGGTGCCAATCTTGATCTACTCGGAATCAATTAGTTGATTGGTGAATCAAGGATTAAATCAAAAGGTTTAATTTAATCTAATCCTAATTCGATTAGGATTATAATTCATTCCGGGTTGCCAACGTGTTCGGATACCTAATGGGTCACACACTTAAGCAACTCGATGTACAGTGTAAAATGGCTATTCAATAGGATTTAATATGTTAACATGAGATGTTAATATTAATGGTGATAAAATAAAATAAAGGCCAATTTATTTTATTAGGATCAATTTAATTTAATTGGATTAAATTAAAATTGGGCCTAAAACTAATGGGTTAGGATAATTCCTAATGGGCTTAGATTGGGGTTTCATTTTATTTGCCCAATAGAAAGATTAGATTGTCTATAAATACCCATATGATGAGGTAGCAATGTTTTTCTCTCTTAGAACAAAAGAAAAGAGAAATTGGGGCAAAGCAAAAACTCTCAAAATCACCACATGGCCAATCACCTTGACTAGCACATAGGGTGTTCGTTCGGCTATCGCCATCTCCAATTGGGTTTTTGAACATTGTGTTGCTGTGTGGATACCTTAGAGGCGATTCTACACTTGGATCGCTAGTGGATTAGATCATACGAGAAGGGAAGGAGCCGCCAACGAAGGTATGGTTTCAATTAAACACCCTATGTATGTTTAATTGTTTTGATTTTAAACTAATCTAGAGTGATCCGATTTGGGTTTTTGATTTTTGTTTGCTGTAAATTTTTGTTTTTCCGCTGTGCTATGATGTATGAGATGCATACAAAAACCGAACAGTGGTATCAGAGCCTCTCTAGATTGATTTAAAATCAAGTTCTAAAAACTGAAATTTAAAAATGATTTCTGGACCAGTTTTGATAATGACATTTGGCCACTGGAATTTTGTTAATATTTTAGGCTCGTTTAATTTCTGTATGTTGTTAACATATTAACGAACCAGCATATAAAATTTGGGATCAATCCGACATCGTTTAGTCAGTCAAAAAAATCATATGGTATGAACCAGAAACCGAAAACTGTGCAGAAAATTCTGCACATTGATTTTTTTGTTGTGGGCTGTTTTAATATGAATTTTGTTAGATTTTGATCTTTCAAAAACATGTTTATGATTTGTAAAAGTGTTTTAATGAATCATAACAGCCCAGTATAATTAGATTTGAAGTGTTCAAATCAAAACGGAATTGAAAATTGTTAATTGTTCATAATTTTCAATTATGGTCGGTTATCTATATTAAATTAATTTTAGTAGGTTTTAATATCCTATTATGATAGGATTTAAGTCTAATAAAAGAGTTTTATTGGAATTAAATTTTCTTATATTAAATGAATTTTAATAGAATTTAATCTCCTATTATGATAGGTTTTAAGTATAATAAAAGAGTTTTATTGGAATTCAATTTTCCTATATTAAATGAATTTTAGCAGAATTTAATATCCTATTATGATAGGATTTAAGTCTAATAAAAGAGTTTTATTGGAATTAAATTTTCTTATATTAAATGAATTTTAATAGAATTTAATCTCTTATTATGATAGGATTTAAGTATAATAAAAGAGTTTTATTGGAATTCAATTTTCCTATACTAAATGAATTTTAATAGAATTTAATCTCCTATTATGATAGGATTTAAGTCTAATAAAAGAGTTTTATTGGAATTAAATTTTCTTACATTGGTTTTATCTTAATTAATGAGATTAATTTAAGAATAAATCATATGGATCCCATATTAAACAAAAGCCCAAGCCCATGTCATTTATTTTAATTGTTGAAATATAATTAAAATAAATGGTCGAAATCATTTTTAATTATATCTTATTAGAAATTGTTTCTAAGGGTGTATGGATAGCAAGATGGTTAGATTATGGACTTGGCCCAATATGATTGAGCATTTGCATGGATTTTGATTTTGATCAAAATAGGGTCTGTGTGTCCTGTCTTCTCTTAATATTCTCTTTGTATTTCTCTTCTCATCTTGCTCCCCTCGAATGTAACTCGAGGTTTCTTATTAAATAAATGTAATAGTTATGTTTAGAAATAGAAATAGATTAGGAATACGAAGAAGATGAAGACGGAATTGAAGAAGGGAAATGTCCTTTTCATTCTTTGTAATTCATACATGACCTAGGTTTGACCTTTCGGTTACCCTGTGGCTCCGGGGAAATCGATATAGATAAAGTCCATAATCAACCATGTAATTTTATTACCATAATTATCTTGATGATGAATAAAGATAAATTATGCATGCTAGATGAGACTAAAAGGACAAAAACCCTTAATTAATATTAAGACTAACACCTTCCATTAATATAGGAAGAACTAGAGTTATCCTCGATGTTGGGTTGTTGGGTAAACCCAAGCCTGCTCTAGGTTAATATGTTCAACCTATGGAATATGATTCCTGATTAATGGGCCGGTCTTAACTGAATACATGGGCTTGTTGGGTAAACCCAAGGCTTATGTATATCAGAGGTGAGATTGGGTCAATGTATATACGATATACACATATCAAGGATGTTGATAGCCCAATGTTTTAGTAGTTGCATTGAGATGCAATTGGTATGAGATACCTACCATTTGAAGTCAAGGGGGCTTGTTGGGTAAACCCAAGGTCTTCCTTAATGAATGATGGATACTAACCCACTAGGAAAGCATCCAATGTGTTTTCCCGGATTAATAGTGAGGGCTATTAATTCGTAATAAAATAGTGGGAGTGTAATACGCTTAATCAAAGACCACATTAAATGTATATGCATGCTAGATCTCTAACATTTCATTCTTTATATCTAGGTTGAAAAGAATCATGAGCTCGAAATTGAATTTACGTTCCATACTTGAGGCCAACAAACTTACTGGGCCAAACTACTTGGACTGGATAAGGAATGTTAAGATAGTGCTCAAGTTTGAGAAAATTGCTTATGTACTTGAAAATGACATCCCTCCTCCTCTAAGAGATGATGCTCCAATGGATGAGCTTGAAGCTTATCTAAAGCATAAGGATGACGCTGACATGGCGGCTTGCATCATGCTTGCTGCTATGACACCGGAACTCCAAAAACAACATGAGCATATGGATGCTCGTACTATGATTGTTCATCTTAAGGAGCTATTTGATGAGCGGAAAAGGACTGAAAGATTTGAAACATCTAGAAATCTTTTCCGTAGTCGAATGGTCGAAGGGGCTTCAGCCGTGGATCATGGCTTGAAGATGTTGGGCTACATTGAGAAGCTTGGATCACTTGGGTTTGTTATGGATCATGAGCTAAGTATTGACTTAGTTCTACAGTCCTTACCTGATAGTTATTCACAGTTCGTGATGAACTATTATGTCAATAAGATTGATTCTTCACTACCTGAGCTGATCAACCTTCTCAAGACTGTTGAACCTTGTATTAAGAAGGATCAAAAGTCTGTAATGTTGGTGGATAATTCTAATTCTTCTAAAAAGAAAAAGGCTCAAAAGAAACTAAAGAAGAAGAAGAATAATCCTACCAAAGCCCAAGGAGGTGTCAAGAAGAAGAACAACAAAAGCAAAGAGACACCTACAAAAGGACCGTGCTTCCATTGTGGTAAAGCTGGTCACTGGAAGAGGAATTGCAAAGAATATCTGGATTCTCTAAAGAAGGAGAAGCATAGTGATGCTTCTGCCTCAGGTATTTTTATGATTGAGGTTAATACTACTTGTGATATTAACACATGGGTATTAGATACCGGATGTGGGTCTCACATATGTGATAATATGCAGGAACTAAAGAACAGTAGGAAACTGAAGAAAGGAGATATGGACTTACGAGTGGGAAATGGAGCAAGAGTTGCTGCATTAGCTGTGGGGACATACACTTTGACTTTACCTTCAGGATTAATATTAAATTTAGATAATTGCTTTTATGTGCCTGTTATTTCAAAGAACATAATTTCAGTTTCCAGTTTAGTGAAACATGGATTTCATTTGACTATTAAGGATAATAGTTGTTCTATATGGTTGAATGACATTTGTTATTGTTCTGGTACTATTAGCAATGGGATTTATATTCTAGATTTATCTAATTCAATTCTCAATCTAAATACCAAAAGATTAAAAATGGATAACCTGAAACCCTCCTATTTATGGCATTGTCGACTTGGTCATATAAACGAGAAACGTGTTAACAAGTTACACAAGTATGGTAGCTTGGGATCATTCGATTATGAATCTTATGATACATGCGAATCTTGTTTGCTTGGTAAGATGACTAAAATGCCCTTCTCAGGAAAGGGTGAACGTGCCACTGAGTTGTTAAAGCTTGTACATTCTGATGTATGTGGCCCAATGACAATACAAGCAAAAGGAGGTTTTTTATACTTCGTAACCTTTATCGATGATTATTCTAGATATGGGTATTTGTATCTGATGAAATACAAATCTGAAGTTTTTGAAAAGTTCAAGGAATTTAGAAACGAGGTAGAAAAACAACTTGGCAAGAGTATCAAGACACTAAGATCAGATCGAGGTGGTGAGTACTTAAGTCAAGAGTTTCAGAATTATCTAAAAGAGAATGGAATATTATCTCAATGGACTCCACCATATACGCCACAACATAATGGTGTATCTGAAAGGAGAAATCGAACTTTGTTGGACATGGTTCGATCTATGATGAGTTTTGCAGATCTTCCTAAATCCTTTTGGGGTTTTGCACTGGAAACTGCTGTTTATATACTGAACAGAACTCCATCAAAATCGGTTGATTTTACTCCATATGAGATGTGGAATAATAAAAAACCCTCACTTTCCCATATGAAAGTTTGGGGTTGTCCTGCCTATGTTAAAAGGATAATGTCAGAAAAGCTTGAAGCGAAATCTGTCAAATGTCTGTTTATAGGATATCCTAAGGAAACGAATGGATACTACTTCTATCATCCTTCAGAACAAAAGGTGTTTGTTTCGAAGCATGCTGTCTTCTTAGAGAAAGAGTTTCTTCTAAAAGAGGATAGTGGGAGTAAACTTGAACTTACAGAAGTTCAAGGAGAACAAACAGTACAAATGGACATAGAACAACCGATACACCCTGAAACCACTACAAATGAAAATGAGATAGTGAGTGAACCTATTATTACACAAGAACCTCGTAGATCAGATAGAATAAGGATAGCTCCTAAGAGATATGGATTTCTCATTAGCGAGCATGACCATATTCTAATCATTGAGAATGATGAGCCTACTAACTATGAGGAAGTTCTGAAGAGTTCAGAATCCGACGAATGGCTGAAAGCCATGAAGTCATAAATGGATTCCATGTATGAAAACCAAGTATGGACTTTGGTTGACCCACCTGAAGGGATAAAACCCATAGGGTGCAAATGGGTTTTCAAGAAGAAGACTGACATGGAGGGTAATGTGGTTACCCATAAAGCTCGCTTAGTAGCAAAAGGATATCGTCAGAAGCAAGGAATTGATTATGACGAGACCTTTTCTCCAGTAGCTATGCTTAAATCCATAAGAATACTCCTTGCTATTGCTGCTCATTATGATTATGAGATATGGCAAATGGATGTAAAAACAACTTTCCTTAATGGAAATCTAACCGAGGAAGTGTATATGACACAACCAAAGGGATTTACATTCAAAGATAACAATAAAGTATGTAAGCTGCAAAGGTCGATTTATGGACTTAAGCAAGCATCTAGGAGTTGGAACATTCGTTTTAATGAGACAGTCAAAGAGTTTGGATTCTCACAAAACATGGATGAACCTTGTGTATACAAAAAGGTTAATGGGAGTGCAGTCGTTTTCTTAGTATTATATGTGGATGACATATTACTTATAGGAAACGACGTCTCAGTTCTTCAATCAATCAAGATATGGCTTTCTAAGAAATTCTCCATGAAAGACCTCGGTGAAGCAACTTATATACTGGGGATAAGGATTTATAGAGATAGATCCAAAAGGTTGCTAGGTCTAACACAGTCTACATACATAGATAAGATGCTAAAAAGGTTTAGCATGGATCAATCCAAAAGAGGATATTTACCCATGTCGCATGGGATAAATCTCTCCAAGTCTATGTGTCCTAAAACACAAGACGAGAAGGAACACATGAAAAGGATCACATGAAAAGGATCCCATATGCATCAGCTATAGGATCTATCATGTATGCTATGTTATGTACTAGACCCGATGTTTCATACGCTTTGAGTGTTATGAGCAGATATCAATCTGATCCTGGTGAGAGACATTGGGTGGTTGTAAAGAACATCCTTAAGTACTTAAGAAGAACTAAGGATGCTTTCTTAGTTTATGGAGAGGGTGATCTACAGGTAAACGGGTATACTGATGCCAGTTTTCAATCCGATAAGGATGACCTAAAATCACAGTCTGGATACGTGTTCACTTTGTGTGGAGGCGCAGTTAGTTGGAAGAGTTCCAAACAAGATACGACTGCGGATTCAACAACCGAAGCAGAATATATTGCGGCTTCAGAGGCTGCAAAGGAAGCAGTGTGGATCAAGAAATTCATCATAGAATTAGGAATGGTTCCAAGTATTGTTGACCCGATACCTCTGTATTGTGACAACAATGGAGCCATTGCGCAAGCAAAGGAACCACGGTCTCATCAAAGATCCAAACATGTCCTTCGAAAGTACCATTTGATACGAGAAATAGTTGGTAGACAAGATATAAAGATTGAAAGAATTCCCACAGATCAGAATATTGCAGATCCAATGACTAAGCCACTTCCCCAGAAGAAATATGATGCTCATGTAAACACCTTTGGTATTAGATACATTGGTGATTGGATCTAGTGCAAGTGGGAGTATGTTAGTGATGTGCCCTAGAACCAATCAACCTTAGGTTGTATTTATGCATATTTCTTTTTAATAAAATGGCAACATTATTATTCAGTTTATATTCAACTGCGTAATAAAGTCCCTAGTATATATAACACAGTGTAAAGGAAATCATGAAAGAGTTCATGATATGAGATTCCTATTACATGCAAATGTGTTTATACTTAAATATCCCTAGTTATAGTATTAATGAGACGGGACATCATTAGTACAGATAGACTAGCACGTGTTATACTCCTTGATTGGATCGAGCAGTAGTTCTCATAAGCTGATGGCATATGAGATGTCTAGAGTAAACATGTGGATGCTTGTTTAGAATGAGTACATTGGATGACCTGATTATAAGATGATCACATGGATAGTTTTATGTCAGTGATCTCATCTTAACATATCAGTAGGTGCAAGTATCCTTTGACATGAGATCTCCAAAGTACACTGAGTATCAACTGTCGTCCTTTAATGCCATTCCTTGTTGACTCGGAGAGTTGACTCATAGGGTGGTACTTGAGTTCGACATGAGCTACTCGAGCGTAGTTGAGTGATCAATAAAGGATTCGTCACTTCTCATAGTAGAAGAAGATATCTTACAACCTCTTGAGGAAATCGTTATTCCAGGAATCTCTGGCCAGAGTGATCGTACCAGTGGAAGAGTCTCCCAAGATACGTAATTGGGAATAACGGATTTCGGGAACAAGAACTAATAAATTCGGGCTAGACATGACTTAGTCATTTTAGTGAGAGTTGACACATAGTCCATACTCATAACCGAATGAGATATGTTATGACGAAAGGATGAATTGCACGGTAACTGTTTATGGAAAGGTATCGTTCTAACCACGGACAATTCTGGGCACTTGGGTGGTCATGATGCATTGCTAGGTGCCAATCTTGATCTACTCGGAATCAATTAGTTGATTGGTGAATCAAGGATTAAATCAAAAGGTTTAATTTAATCTAATCCTAATTCGATTAGGATTATAATTCATTCCGAGTTGCCAACGTGTTCGGATACCTAATGGGTCACACACTTAAGCAACTCGATGTACAGTGTAAAATGGCTATTCAATAGGATTTAATATGTTAACATGAGATGTTAATATTAATGGTGATAAAATAAAATAAAGGCCCATTTATTTTATTAGGATCAATTTAATTTAATTGGATTAAATTAAAATTGGGCCTAAAACTAATGGGTTAGGATAATTCCTAATGGGCTTAGATTGGGGTTTCATTTTATTTGCCCAATAGAAAGATTAGATTGTCTATAAATACCCATATGATGAGGTAGCAATGTTTTTTCTCTCTTAGAACAAAAGGAAAGAGAAATTGGGGCAAAGCAAAAACTCTTAAAATCACCACATGGCCAATCACCTTGACTAGCACATAGGGTGTTCGTTCGGCTATCGCCATCTCCAATTGGGTTTTTGAACATTGTGTTGCTGTGTGGATACCTTAGAGGCGATTCTACACTTGGATCGCTAGTGGATTAGATCATACGAGAAGGGAAGGAGCCGCCAACGAAGGTATGGTTTCAATTAAACACCCTATGTATGTTTAATTGTTTTGGTTTTAAACTAATCTAGAGTGATCCAATTTGGGTTTTTGATTTTTGTTTGCTGTAAATTTTTGTTTTTCCGCTGTGCTATGATGTATGAGATGCATACAAAAACCCAACAGCAAGTCCTGCCGTATCTCTAGCCTTTTCGACTCCTTCAACAAAACGGCTTGCTGAGGCCTTAGTCACTCCAGTGGCCCCTTCAAAACGCTCAAAATCATTTGCCAAGGACTAGGCTTCTGCGGCTGCTGCTTTCAGCGAAGTGCCTTCTGCTGCTGAGGTCACTACTCCTTCAACCGCTGCTCCCAGCGAAGTGTCTCTTACTGCTGGTTCTTCAGGTCTTCAGCTGACTCCAGCTTCCAGTTCGTAGCCTGGAAAAGGAGACGCTCCTCCTAAGGTTGCTTCACAGGCAACCCGAGCTGGCCCCAGTAAAAGAGCAACTAAGTGCATCGTTCATTTGCAGCCTACCGCTACTTGGGATGGCGAACACGATATTCCAGAAGCTGAGAGGACCCCTTCGCCAACGAGACCAGCCGTTGAGATTGGGCCTGGGGGAAGATATTTGACCTCCTTCCTTGACAACTGGGAAACAATCATGCTTACCCATGCAAATTTCTTGGAAAATAGGTATCTTAGGGGTGAGGATCTCGACGAATTCGTAGCTCGCCATTCCATGCTAGTAAGTCATTTTCCCTTATCTGCTAACCTCTTTACTTGATCAAATGCTAACTCATAATGTTTTCAGAGTGCTCTTGCCGCGATGAAGCGAAGAAGGAAGACAAGGGCTACAAACGATGCAATAAGGAAGCTGGAAGACGAGTTGGACGAGGCCAAAGATGAAATTGCGCATTTGGCCCAAGGTAGAACTCAGAGTCAAGAGGCGCAGATCGCTGCGGCAAATACTGCAAGGCAGACATTTGAGGAAGCTCTAAAGAAAATAGAAAATGAGCATATCATGCTAAAGGATGAGCTACTCAAAGCAAAGGAAGAGCTAAAGCAGTCTGAGCAATGGGCCGAGCTGGCCGAACAGCGGGCTTCAACTGCAGAAGAGAAGATTGAAGTGCTTCATCGCCAAGTTGATGCTGCAATGGAACGGGCTGAGGTTTTTGAGAAGCGAGCTGGGGAAATGGAAGCTGCAACTCAACAAACTGAAGAGGCTAAGCAACTGGCTAATACCGCAGTACAGAGGGCTGAGACTGCTGAGAAACGGGCTGAAGAGGCCGAGCACCGGGCTGAAGTGCTTAGGCAACAAGTGGGGGAGGCTATTCAGCTAGCTGAGGCTGAAAAGAAGCGAGCAGAAGCCGTTCAGAAAAATGCTGAGGCCGTTAACCAGCTTGCAGACAATGCCTTCGAGGAGCTATCGACCTTTAAAGCGCAGGCCGCTCAAGAGCTGGAGACCCAAGTTGCTGAAGCCAAGGATGAGGCTGAGGAGTCAACAAGTCATGACTTTCTCTTTACGTTGTGGACGTCCCACCCGGAAATGGATTTTTCTATCTTTGGGGACATAGGACTTGAAACCGTTGAGGATTTTAAAGCAAGAGCTACCTCGTCCTCAGCTGGTCCAATTCCTTCGGTAGAGGAGGTTCATGGTACGACCTCCCAAACTGAGCCCGTTATTGACCTCGATCCCCCTGGAATGCCTCCTTCTAATGAAGACCCTCTAACAGGCCCAGGCCCTTCAGCTTAAGATTAAGAACTTGCTTTCTTTTCTTTTTACTTGTATTTTTTCAGCTTTTAACTTGTAAACAGCTCTCACACTTAATGAAATTTCTTTCATTATTTCTTCTGTGTTTGAACGCATTTAAGCTTTTGTGTATAACATATTTTATGCTCTTCATCTTTAGAGTTATCATATTCCTCGCGAGCTGATCATCAACAAGCTCTAAATCTGATAATGCATTAAGTTAATGAAATGTTGTAAAAATAAACGGTTGATCATTTAGAATGTTAACGAGCTATGCAGGGGTCGTCACCTCGCCTGTTTTTAAGGCTCATTTGGCGAGCTATGCAGAGACACTTAGTCATCTGCTTTTTAGGCTCTTTTGATGAGCTATGCAGGGTCGTCACCTCGCCTACTTTTTAGGCTCATTTGGCGAGCTATGCAGGGACACTTAGTCATCTGCTTTTTAGGCTCTTTTGGCGAGCTATGCAGGGGTCGTCACCTCGCCTGCTTTTTAGGCTCATTGTAGCGAGCTATGCAGGGACACTTAGTCATCTGCTTTTTAGGCTCTTTGGTGAGCTATGCAGGGGTTGTCACCTCACCTGCTTTTTAGGCTCATTTGGCGAGCTATGCAGAGACACTTAGTCATCTGCTTTTTAGGCTCTTTGTAGCGAGCTATTAAGCTCGAGCCCGTTAGCCCTAGTGAAATGAGTTGAGTCACAAGCTGGGAAAATGGAGCTTTCATTAACTAGAATGATTTTGAATTACATATTACAAAGAGTTTACTGATAATAAGGACGCAGATGCTCGGCATTCCATGCTCGAGGGACTTCAGCTCCATTTTCATTAGCTAAATGATAAGCCCCATTCCCCAAGCTTGCTTTGACAACATACGGTCCTTCCCAGTTCGGGCCTAAGGATCCATCACTTGGCTTGCGGGCTCCAGGCAGGATGAGACGCAAAACTAAGTCTCCAACATTGAATTTGCGAATCCGAGCATACTTGTTGTAGTACCTCGCTATTCTTTGCTGATAGACAGCTACCCTTAACCTGGCCGTTTCCCTGTGCTCTTCAAGCAGGTCCAAGTTTGTTGCAAGTAACTGATCGTTGTCATTTGGATTGAAGGTTGCTCTTCTTTGCGAGGTGACTTCAAACTCAGCTGGGATCATAGCCTCAGATCCATACACCATTGAGAACGGGGTCTCGCCAGTGGAGCTGCGAGCTGTGGTTCTGTAAGACCACAATACTTTCTGGAGTTCATCTACCCATGCTTCTTTCTTTGCTTCCAGTTTCATTTTCAGGGTCTGTTTTATAATCTTGTTCACAGCTTCAACTTGGCCATTGGCTTGTGGATGGTCCACTGTTGAGAAGCTTTTAACGATCTTGAGGTCGCTGCAGAACCTAAGAAACTGGTCGCTGCTGAACTGAGTCCCATTATCTGTCACGATCTGCTGTGGAACCCCAAATCTACAGATGATATTGCTCCATACAAACTTCTCAATCTTTGTTGTGGAGATTTCAGCTAACTCCTTTGCTTCCGCCCACTTGGTGAAGTAGTCCACTGCGACCACTGCATATTTGCATCTTCCACGAGCCATTGGTAGAGGTCCAATCAAATCCATCCTCCAAATGGCAAAGGGTCATGGGCTCACCATTTGTTGGAGATATGTTGGTGGAGCTCGTGGAATTTAGGCAAACCTCTGACACTTGTCACATTTCTTCACTAAGTTAATGGCGTCCTGCCTCATGGTGGGCCAGTAGAAGCCTTGACGAAGTGCCTTCTGAGCCAGAGACAGCCCCCTAGCGTGGTTCCCGCAGTAGCCTTCATGTATCTGCCTTAATACTGTTTCACACTTAGGGCCATCAATGCATCTTAACAGTGGAGCTGAGAACCCCTTCTTGTACAAGGCATCATCATAGATGCAGTACCTGGTTGCTCTAGCTCGTAGACGTCGGGCTTCCAGCTTGTTACTTGGCAGTTTTCCATCCTGCAAATAACTGAGAATAGAGCTCATCCAGGAATTAGGTTGCACAGTTATGGCCATCGTCACATTCTTTTCCTCTATACTTGGAGCTGGTAGAAATTCAATTGGGATTGCCCCAAGAAAGTCTGCATCTCGGGTGGTTGCCAAGCGAGCTAAAGCATCTGCATACACGTTCTGAGCTCGTGGAATCTGCTTCACTTCGTATTTCTGAAATGCACCTAGCAGCTCGTGAACTTTCTAGAGGTAAAGGGCCATTTTCGGTCCCTTGGCTTGATACTCCCTCGATATGTGATACACAACGAGCTGTGAATCATTGAAAACTTTCAATCGTTCAGCTCGCATCTCTTTAGTCAAACGCAGTCCTACGAGCAGAGCTTCATACTCAGCCTCATTGTTTGTTGCCTGAAAGCCAAACCTTAAGGCACAAAGGATTTTGTGGCCTTCAGGACTGATCAGCAGAATCCCAGCTCCAGCTCTCTGCTCGCTTGATGATCCATCAACATAAAGCTCCTAGGCTGGACCTTCAGAAGATTCAGCTTCATCATCCACAGGTCCGGTAAACTCTGCAATGAAGTCTGCCAGGGCCTGAGCTTTGATAGCGGTCCTTGGTTTGAACTGGATATCGAACTGTACGAGCTCCACTGCCCATTTTAACAAGCGACCTGAGGTATCTGCCTTTTGCAAGACTTGTTTCAACGGATATTGGGTGAGGACTTTAATTGTGTGTACCTGAAAATAAGGTTGCAGCTTCCTCGATGCGATCACCAGGCAGTAAGCAAGTTTCTCCATCTGCGAGTACCTAGTTTCAGCATCTTGCAACCTTTTGCTTATTTAGTAAACTGGAAGCTGCTTCTTTTCTTCTTCCCTCACCAGTGCAGCACTCAAAGCTTGCTGAGACGCCCCCAAGTATAGAATTAGTCTTTCTCCTTCTTTGGGTTTGGAAAGAAGTGGAGCTCGCCCCATATATTCCTTCAGCTGTTGGAAGGCTATTTCACACTGTTCAGTCCACTCGAAGCTCTTTGCTTTCTTCAGAACGTCAAAGAAAGGGACACACTTGTCCGTAGCTTTCGAAATGAACCTGCTCAATGTTGCGACCTGGCCATTAAGGCTCTGCATGTCTTTCACCCTGGTTGGCGATCTCATGTCGATCAATGCTTTGATCTTCTCAGGGTTTGCTTCAATTCCTCTACTGTTGACCATGAAGCCTAGAAACTTCCCAGAAGCTACTCCAAATGCACATTTGAGCGGATTTAACTTTATCTGGTAGCTCTTCAGAATCTAGAACATCTCCTTCAGGTCACGTACATGGTCACCTATCTGCTTAGATTTTACTAGCATATCGTCAACATAGACCTCCATGGTCTTTCCAATTTGTTCCTCGAACATCATGTTCACCAAGCGCTGGTAGGTTACTCCAGCATTTTTCAACCCGAAGGGCATAACCTTGTAGCAATATAAGCCACGATCAGTCATGAACGAGGTGTGCTCTTCGTCCTCGGGTTTCATTGAGATCTAGTTATATCCCGAATATGCGTCCATGAAGCTCAGGAGCTCGTGGCCAGCAGTAGCATCCACGAGCTGATCTATTCTTGGCATGGGAAAACTGTCTTTTGGGCATGCCTTATTCAGGTCAATGAAGTCGATGCAAGTTCTCCACTTTCCGTTCTTTTTCTTCACTAGCACAGGGTTGGCGACCCAGGTCGGGTAGTAAGCTTCTCTAATGAACTTGTTAACTAGCAGCTTGTCTACCTCCTCTTTAAGTGCTAAGTAACGTTCCCCTGTCATTGCCCTTCTCTTTTGGCGAACTGGCTTGAAGTGAGGATCAATGTTAAGCCTGTAAGACATCACCTTTGGATATATTCCCACCATATCCTCATGATTCCATGCAAACATATCCAAGTTCGCCTTTAGGAAGTCAGCGAGCTGGGTTCTCAGTTCCGGAGCTAATCCTCTTCCCAGCTTCAAGCATCGCTCTGGATCTACCTCGCTGACTTGTACATCTTCTAATTTCTCAATTGGACCGGTAGCTCGGTCGGCATTTACCTCGCGAAGGTCCAGGTTGTGACTGACTCCTTTCTCAGTCATAGCTCATGGCTCGCCCCTTGAGACCACGTTCACCTTCTTTCCTCTCACACCCATCTTCACAGCATCTTCATAGCAGCGTCTTGCTAAATGCTGCTCTCCTCGAACACATCCGATGCCATTAGGAGTTGGGAACTTAACTGTAAGAGTTCTGGTCGAAGTAACCACGTCCAACTCGTTCATGGCAGGTCTCCCGAGGACCACATTATATGTTGATGGGCAGTTAATTATCAACAAATCTGTCAGGGTTGTTGCCTAACGACCTGCCTCCCCAAGAGTCAATGGCAACTTAATCTGCCCCACTGGTACTACAGCATCTCCAGTGAATCCATATAAAGGCTCCGGGGATGGTCTCATTTATTCTGCTCGCAGCCCCATCTGATCAAAACAGCTCCTATACATCACGTTCACCGAGCTTCCAGTATCAATCATGATGCGCCTAACTTCCACATTGCTGATTTTAGCTCGTATAACCAATGCTTCGTTATGAGGCCAGATCTAGCATCTTCATCTGTAAATACAATCTCGTCCGAGGTCGGCTTTGCTCTTTTGGCAGGTCCCTTCGACCTATTGAGCTGAAATGAATGATTCGTCTCTCGGACGTACCTCTCGTGCGATTTGTTGGAATCACCTGTGATATGGGGGCCACCATAAATGGTAAAAATGGTTCTTACCGTAGGTTCATGATCTGACTCGGAAGCTCGTTGGGGCTGTTGCTGATGTGTTGGCTGTTAGTGAGGTCGTTGTTATGGAGGTCGCGAGTCTGCGGGTCTTGCTACATAGTCTCCCAGGCGACCTCACCTGATCAATTTTTCAATGGCGTTTTTCAACGCCCAGCAATCTGAAGTACTGTGCCCGACCTCATTATGATAGGCACAGAACTTGCTCTGATCTCTTTGCTGAATTGGAGCCCTTAAGGGATTGGGCCTCCCAAAATCTTCCCTGTTTCTTTCTGCAGCGTAAATCTTGTCCGGTGAAGCCGTCAGGACGCTGTATCCTTCATAACGACCTTGACGTCGAGGTCGCTCGTATCTTGGCTCTCTCCTTGCCTTTTTAGCAATCTGATTGCTTGAGCCACTGTTTCTACCTTCTTCGTTCCTGCCAATATTTCTCCTCTTTGGTTGGCTAGAACTGCCCGCTTCGTTTTTCTGATTCTGTTTCTTCGGGCCGAAGGTCTCTTCCCACTTGATCTCTTTGGCAGCTCGCTCGTAGAACTCTCCCAGATCCTTCATTGGGGACTTGTAAATACTCTCGTATAACTTTCCATCCTTGCGCAGCCCAGCTGAGATCGCCGTCAGGATACTTTCATCTGATGGATGCTCAACATTTGCGACCTCGCGTCTAAACCTAGTGATGTATTCCTTCAACGACTCACCCTGACGCTGGAAGATGGTAGCTAGGTGGTAGGATGGAGCGAGCTGCCTTCTCAATGCCTTGTACTGACCAACGAACTTCTGTTGGCATTGCTCCCAACTACCTATGCTGCGAGCTGGGAGATTCTTGAACCACGTCTTGGGAATGTCCCCCAAGGTAGTTGGGAATACTCGGCACTTCACCATCGGACTTCCTGTCTGCAGGTCTATCTGAACGTTAAAGGCGTCGAGATGGTCATAGGGGTCACTGTCCCCATTGTATTGCTGAATGCTTGGCATTTTGAACCTCGGAGGGAGAGGTTGTGTCTCAATCTCCCTCGTGAAGGGAGTCCTTCCCCCATAGTACCCACGCTGCTCCGGGGCTCCAGGTCGCGCTTCTAACTGCTGGACCCTCTGAATGAGCTCTTCTACTTGGGGATCTCGGAGCTCATATCTTCTCCTGTGATCATGACTAGGGGTAGGATGCTCTAGGTCATACCTTTTGTTTTCTTTGAACAGACCCTCAGGTTGAAGGGATCTTCTCTGCCTATGCTCATCATTAAATCGCCGAGCTGCAACTCTGGCTCTATCGTACCCAACTTCTTCCTGCCGATTTCCACCTTGGCTCAGTCTTACCACCAGGCTATCTGGGCGCGCGACCTCCCTTTCTTCCCGAACAGGGTGTCCTCCAGCCCTAGAGCGTGCATTGGAGGAGCGAGCTAAGCCTGCAGGTCGTGGGACTTCCCTTGCCAGCCTGTCAGGTACTTGCATCGCTTCATGCTGTTGGGGAACATGCCTTGGTACCTGGACCTCAACACTGGGCATGTTCTGTACCTGAGTTTGTACCAACATATTGACGGCCTCTGTAAGTTGTCTGACCGTATCCTCCAGCGCTTCTTGTCTCTGGATCAGCACATTCTGCCCTTCGGCTAATGGGGCAATTGGAACTGTCTGACGAGGAGGCAAAGGAGGGACACATGTCGCGGTGCCAAGTGTCTGTCCATGGGACGTGCCTGCTACATGCATGGGTGCATCCTGCATAGGCTGTAAGTTCTACTGAGATTGGTTCATGTGACTCTCCGCCTGGTCATCATCTCCAAAATTCCTGTTTGTTCTGGTCCTTGCCATGTTGTTAGAAATTGATGAACTGAGATGAAAAAGATTGCAATTTAGGCCCTCCTTCTAGCGCCAAAATGTCGACGTTGGAATTCAGTCGACGAGTAATCAATGCCCAATACCTGCAATCAATGTGAGAAAACACAAATACCAAGAAAGGACACAAACAAATACCGAGAATCAAACGAAGAACACGAAACTTTACGTGGTTCGGCAATAAGAGGCCTACGTCCACGACTGTCTGTCTCTTAAATTCTGCAGAGTGACAGTATATTATTGATTATTTCCTCTCCCTTGTTACAATGATTTTAAACCCTATTTATAGGGAAAGAGGCGTTACAATTCTGGTTGTAGCAAATCAGGAAAAGAATCCTAAATTAATTACACTTCCCAAATAATCAGGAAAAATAAGGAAAAGAATTGTAAATTAATTACACTTCCTAATATGTTTGAATAATATTAGGAAATTGCTTCCATAAAATCAGGGATGATGTTGATTCGGTTTGAATTTGAGTAGACTTCCATATCTGATGATGAAATCACGGTTTGATTGGGTAACTGCCATATTCGGAGAGAGAATCATGGTTGAATTAGATGACTACCTGTTCTGGAAGATACTGCATTTATTATGCTTCTGAACGAACTGACGTTCTATGGCGGTCTGCGAACTGGAGCTCGCATAGCGAGCTACGTATGAGGCGAACTTATGGAGCGAGCTGAATCTTGGCTGTGCCACGAGCTCGCTGGGTTTAGAGTCATCTAGGCCTCATCTGATGGACTTTGACTGGGTTTTGACCTTATCGAGCCTTCTTATTGGGCCTAAATTGGGCTTTTACCAGCTCATTTAATGAGTCCGAAAAATACATACAACAGCATTCTAATAATTTACTGATATGTCATGATTCTAATAATCACATCAAAGTTTGTAATAAAAATGTTTAAGATGGTATCAATTTATTTTCCTTTTTTCACTTTGGATGGTATCAATTCTACTATGAATGCAATTGATTTTAGATTTCTCTAAGGCTTTATTAATTTGTGCAGGAAGAAGAAGTTCGTGATATGCTGTTTAGAGTGCTTGAAAATGAAGACGATATCATCATAAGACACGCATCGTTTTCAAAGGAGGGTTAGCTGGTGGCTTCTCAAGGGATGCATTCATCCAAGTTTTGCCTGCATCCTGCAGGTACAACTAGGGGTGGGCATCTCCAACTCAACCCAACAAACCAAATCCAACCCTACTATTTTTCACCGGATTGGGTTGGTTTAAATCCTAAAAAAAATTGAGATGAGTTGAGTTGGGTTGAAAATTTTTTAACTCAACCCAACCTAACTTGACAAATGTCCATCCCTACTTCTAAATTCAAGTTTTTCTCCTTTTTCTAGAAGAACATTTGCTAGGAATGAAGATAAAAAATAGTCTTTGTGGTGGATTGAATCTTTTATTTTGAATTATTGAATATTTATTTATGCTCGTTTTATTTGTAATCAAATTGCTAAGACTATAAGAGTTATCAATTAAACATTTTATGTATTTGTGATGAATTAAATCCGACCTGATCAACTCAACCCAAACCAACTCGATTATTATTAGGTTGGGTTGGGTTGGGTTGAGTTAAAAAATTTTCAACCCAACCCATGTTGGATTGGGAGATTTTTAACCCAACCCAACCCAAACCCGAAAATGCCTATCCCTATGTACCATCAAGGACATAGCTAGAAATTTCCTTCAGGTGGGTTAGAATAAAATTTTTAAATGAACATCGATATTAGGAAAATATTTATAAAATTAAAAATATAGATACACCTAGTTAGAGAAAATAATTTAAAAAATATATAGATATACTTAGTTAAAGAAAATATAACAAGTCTTACTTACCCTTAAAAAATCATATTATAAAGAAAAAAAAATAAAAGTAAAAAGCTTGAATCAAATATAAAAGAAACATGAAATATAAATAAAATTAGATATCAATCAAACTGTAACTATATATATATATATTTATTTATTTAAATAATTTAATGTATCAAATATGAATTATAGCATAATAATGCTATAACATTAATAATCTTTCGTTTGTTATGCATAGACATTTTATATTTTGATAATTATAATTTATAATTATTACCATACATTAAATTAAAGAGTGTATTAGGAAAAAAAAAAGATATTAAATTTAAATAATATATTATTCAACTAATATTATGAGAAAAAAACAAAGCATGAAAAATTGAAGTAAAATTTCAGATATAATATATGAAATAAAAAAATTATATATGCAATATTTTAATAGAATTATAAATGTAAACAAGAAAATATATATCATAGGTTTAGAATAAACACACATGTAAAAGAATTAATAAATATATATTTTAAAATAATTTTTTTACAAAGTGCGCTAGCGTTGAGTGAAGTCATTAACTATAAAACTTGAATTATAGTTACCCTAAGATTTTTAATTAATAAAATCAAAATCAATTTATATAAACTACTCAAATTCATAACAAAATAAACTAACAATGATAATATCTAAATTTTCCTTAATTAAAAATTATAATAACCCTAAATTTTTGAAGAAAATAATCACTCAAATTCATAAATTTCACAAAATAATATATCTAATTTGGAGACCAATTGTTGATATAGACAAAAAGATAAGACCAATTGTTGATGTTGACACAAAGATTGAATGGAACCAAGTCTAATAATGTAAATCAATAATAAAAATTAGTACAAATTTTAACATAAAATAAAATAATTAAAGATGTAAAATTTTTAAAATACATACATAATATGGATAACACAGAGAATGGAGTCAACAAAAGTTATATTTCGTTTGTTTCCAGTGGATGTTCAAGTAAACAAAAAGGGAGGGGGGGGGGGGGGGGGGGGGGGGTGTGGTTTGGAAGTAGAATCACAAAAAATGAGGGGTAAAAATAAGAAGTCAACTTAAAAATTTTATCAAGGGCCAGCTACCAAGGCTGCTATATGTCTTTGAAATTGGGCCACCTAGTGTGTATTAGGCTTGGGTAAGTGTTCATAGTAAACTATAAGCCTAAAGGGCAATTCAATAATATTTTTAAAATTTTTTCAAATGGGCTAGGGTAGCCTTGAGCCCAACCTAGCCCAAACATAGCTCCATCCCTAAGTACCACTCCGGCTTCCTGCAGACTCTTTGATGCCATAGTTAGTGTAAGACTCGGAATTTCATTTCTCTAGAAGAAATAGTGTTTCCCGGATAAATAGTATTTTCGGATGAAATAGTGTTTCCAGATGAATAGTAAATTCGTGTGAATAGTATTTTCGAGTGAATAGTGATTTTCGGGAAAAGGAAAATTTCCTTAAGTTTCGTGAAATAAAAATTTGTTGGTGAATAGTGTTTTCGGTGAATAGTATCCGTATGAATAGTGATTTTTTTAAAAACGGACTTAGAACATCATAAGCCTTGGAATATGAATTAGAGTTATTAGAAACTGAAACGGAATAAAAATGAGTTCGTTTAAATGGATTTTAAAGGTTCCGAATATTTATTGATAAAAATGCCCTCGTGAGAGACGTTGTGAATTTTAATGAGTTTATAACCGATTGAAATTTTTTCAAAGCATGGAATTGAAAGTTAAGACGCCCAATTAGAGTATTGCATAGTCAATTTGATGATGGGATGATCGTGGAATATTTTTGGAATTTATTGGTGTTAAGCGAGGATTAAAATTTAAGTTAAATGTAACATTAAATGTGTATGAGATGATATGTATTAAAGAAGCACAATCCATATGCTTGGATGAAGGCCAATGAAGTTGTGACATCTTTAAGTCAAAAAGCTAGTGATTAGTTAGGATTGAATTAAGAAATGAGATGAGTTGTTAATGACTAAAAGGATGAGAGCAATTGACCAATTAAATGACTTCATTCTTGACTAGTGGCACTTGTGTGATTATAGAGTTAGTTTAGAGGCATTTTGGACATTGATAAGGCATGAGTATATATAGTAGAGAGGATTGAGAGTTGAATGCAGTGTTGAGTCGGTTGAGAGGAGAGGAGAACGTGATAAAGAAACTGAAACCGTGAGATAGCCGAGAGGGAGAGAGAGCTGCAGACCGTGAGCAGAAACGTGAGGAAGAAAGAATTTCTGTAGCTGTGAAGAAGGAGAAGAAGAAGAAGAGGAGGAGATGATCCATCCCTTGTAGCCTCTCAATCCCATCCATCTTCATCAAGAAAAAGTGAGGGTAAGTGAAGTGATCTTATATTTGGTTGATGGATTTTTTTAAGTTATTGAGTTATATGAAGTTTTAATGAATTTTATGGAAGAAATCAAGGTTGATCACCATAAATCTAGGCTTGGAAGTGAAGGAATAGAATCAAGAAGCTTGGGATCAAGGTTTTTGAGAGGTAAGAGTTAGGGTTTGTAAGTTAAAGTTGATGATATTAATTGATTCTTTTAGTTTAAGGTGGTAGTTGATTTAATGGATGATTGTTGAAGTGTTTATGTGTGATTATTTGGCTTGAGATAAAAAGGATGAATAAAGTTGGTCATATATTAGTATGTGACTAAATTCTAAAAGTATAGATAATGAGAGAGTTTGGATGATTAGATAAAATTATATGTGAGATTTATGTTGATTGAAAGAAAATCTTGAAAAGAAAAACAAAGAAATGAATTGGTGAATAATTATATTAGTGCTTGAGCAATTGTTGTTTTTATACATGTTGAGCTTATTTTAAATGATTAAGTGAGTTGTATAAGGTTATGGAATGAAAATGAGTTGGTTGGTATCAAAGAATGCAAGAAAAAATGGAAATTGGAAAGGTTTGAGTGTTGAGGTGTTTAATGTAAGCAATTGGTTCCTAAAGGGCTATCCAATCTTTTCATGTATTTTGATGATGGTTATAAGGTGTTTTAATGCTTTAATACTAGAGAAATAACTTGAAATGAATGTGAGAATATAAGTTGGAAAGTTGATGGAGTTGTGAATTCATTGAGAAAAATATATTGAGAGATATATCAAATGATTAGTTAGTATAGTTTTATTGAAGATTTTTGTGGGTGACTGATGAAATTCTTGAATGAATTATTATATGTGTTTGGATGATGATTATGATGTGTTATTGAAATTGAAGTGAGATTATTAATGGAAGATAAGGTACAGTGGTGAATATATATATAAATATATATATATATATATATATTAAGTTAGATTAAGTGATCTTTTGGAAATTGATGTGTTGGATTAAAGTAAATAAATTGTTGAATAGTTGAATGGGTTTAAATGCAAAAAGTTTGGGTTAGAAAGTGATTGGAAGATTGTCAAGAATATAATGTTGTTATGTATTGGTGTATGGAATTTTAATGAAGTTGAAATTGTTGTGTATTATGAATCCGAAACCAAGATTTTTGGTTGGATGATAATGTAGGAAAATCTCAAGAATCAAAAGGAAGTGTTGGAGACGTGGTGAAGTAATTGGAAGTAAATTGTGAGTGGTTTTACTTTAAAAGTTTTGATGAATTTATAAGTTGATTATCCATGTTAGCAACCATATATTTTAGTTTTGAATTGTTTTGATGAGAAGTTACTTACCTTATTTCAAGTTATTAAGTTTAACTAAATCGTTGCATATTTTTTTGTTTTATCATGCATGAATATTACTTGAATTTATATGCTAACTTTATTTATCATTAAGCAAAGTAAAAATAGTAAGCTTTTAATATATATATACATGCATGAAGTCAAGTTGATAAGATATTTCGAAAGTAATTTCGATTACAAAGTTGAGGTTAGAAAAGAAATTTACAATATGAGAATTGAGTCATTTAATTGTTGTTTTAGTAAAAGAGTTTATTATGTGATTTTAAAGTTATTTTAGCATGTTACATATTTTATATGAATTGCATGAATATTTTATTTAATTGCAATTATAAGCATTTGAGTATTAAAGTAAATTAGTATGTTATGTAATTATACTCGAGAATTCATACATGCTAAAGTTGTTTATAAATAATAGGCTTCGGCCTCAGAAAAAGTAAAGTTTTATTTCAAGTGACTAAAGAAAAAGAAAAGTAAAATTTTTATTAAAGAAAAGAAAAGTAAGATTTTTATTATGAAAAGATTTAAATGCCTTGGGTTTACCCTAGCCCCCAGAGATTTCCGACCGAAGTACCGTATGCATGTATGGCAAGAGCAGTTGGGAGAGTCAGTTACTAACACTAACTTGGGGGGGTTGAGTCGAGTCTGTCAGTCGCTCTCTACACGTATATGGTAGCGTAGATCTGCTTGATGTTGGGAGGGGATCGTAACCCCAAGAGGTTTCCCACATCTGCGACTACGCCTAGTAGCATTCCCGAGCTCCTGTGGCGTTGAGAGATTCCGTCACAATGGAGCTAAGTTTCCCTGGGTTGCCTTTAGCGAGATAAAAGAGAAAAACACGTCAATAGATGTGAAGTTTATTAAATTAGAATTGATTTCCAGTTTTGAGAAATAAAGAAAGGTTTATAAAAATTATTCAATTTTGATAAAAAAAAAACAAAAAAACACGTCAATAAGCGTGAAGTTTATTAAATTAGAAATTATTTCCAGTTTCGAGAAATAAAGAAAGATTTGTAAGAATTACTTAGTTTTGTAACTTTAATAAAATTATAGAAAGATTATTAGCTTCTATTTTTGAAAAAGTTTCTCTACTTAATTTTTATAAATTTATAGAAAGATTATTAGTTTACAAAATATTTTGGGAGGAAGCATACACTTTAGAAAAAGAGCATATTAATGAAAAACTATCCACTCACTGAGTTTTATACTCACCACCATATTTTCGTATTTTATAAAAATCCTCTCCAGGTACAGGAATGAGCCGTCAACCAGAAGAGGCTCCATCAGACGCGTAAGTGGCCTGACGCATCAGCATCACTGCATAAGTTTAGTTTAAAAGCATATGTCATGCAGTCATTGCAGCTTTTGATGAATGTGTTGTAAATAACATTTTGGGATTGTATATGGTATCTTGTATTTATAAAATGTAGTTTTTAATAAATTAATTTATCTAATTGTCTTAAATGAAAAATGAAGTATATTTACGGATTTTAAATTGAAAAATGTTTATGGTTGGATTGTAGAAATGATTTGAGGGCCTGAGGCCCAGTAGTGGAGAAATATTTGATATAAAAGTGTTAAATTTTGAAATTTACAGGGTGACATGTTTGAAAAACAGTCGTTATGCTGTCCAAATTTTTATAAATCCGTTTTATAAATGTTCAAAATAAAAAGAAAATTTTTCTACGTTTCCGCATTAACAAAAAGTTTTTAAAAGTAAACGGCGTAACTTTACGAGAACCTTCTAGTTGGATCAGATATCCGCTAGAGGGCTACTGTAAGGCGGCCGGCAGGCCTAGTAAAGAGAGGGGCCTGTCAGTTAGCCTATGTATCCCTATTGTAGTCAATGAGAACATAAAATTGCCTTTAGAAGACGTCGTTATTTACAGCAAGATTGCTATCTTTGTGAATTTCTCTTCTGCTGTGAAATCGGGGTTTCTTGTTAGAATGCTCAGAGACAAATCTATAGAGAGAATTCTTGAGTATCAGCAGGAGCTAAAATCAGTAAGGAATGCTATCATTATCTTTTATTCCAAAGCTTTTTGTTTCATCTCCACTCTTGCTGTGTTAATGGAAGTAAATATCAATACTACCTTGATATATTTTATATTTTTTAAACTTGGTTACTGATATAGAAAGCACTATTGAGTTAATTGGTGATAATACTTTTGATGAATAATGCTATAATTTTTCAATATTTTTAATTTTTTTTAAATAATGCGATAAATTGATTTATAATAATCACTTTAATGATAAGATGCTGTATTGATGATTTGGTAATTAAAAATAAGCTTGCCATATTATTTAGCGATACTTTTGGGTACTATAGTAATTTTCTGTGGATTTTATCGTTTTCAATCATATCTTATGTCATATTAGTGACGTAGACGAATATGCTGCATGTTGAATGCATGGTGATTAAGTAAGGCGATACTTTGACTACGATGAGGAACCAGATGGACTAGTGAATGAAATTTGGCATCAAGTTTCATAGATCTTCTGTTGATTAAGCTAATGATTAATCGAGACAAACGACATGTCTAGAGAGATTCAAATAAGCAAGATTGTTCTTGCCTTTGCTCAAACGCTGCTAGCACAATTAGACCTATCATTTGGCTATAAATGATGCCTATATACCTACAGAAGAGTTTGCTTAGCTATTTGCTTCTTTAAGGTGTATTTGATCCATGGATGGATGATTTTCCATTGAAAAACAATTAGTGCAACATATCTAGTGAGTCTGTATGAAAAGAATTTGAAACTACTTGTATTGCTTCCATGGTCGATTGTTTTTATACACTTATTGAGGTTGTTAAATTTATTTCATCAAATTTTATTACACACATGGTAACTGTATGTTTACTAGCCTTATCGGGTTGTCTTCGGAATAGATTGAGAAGGTGTATAATGGAACTTTTTGTAATATTTATTATATTGAGACTCTTAACTTTTTATATGTTTCCAAGTTCATTTCTTGTTTGGAAAATATTTATGACCTAAGGAATAAAAAGGGCCTAAATTTAGGGAGTTAATATTTTTGCCTCAATTTATTGTTTTTAACATTTGATGAGTTCGGATGAGTTCGAATGAGTATGTGGTTAGACAAAAATGTCCTTTGAAAAATAAACTAACTTCATCTTCTCCAATCTCTTTCAGAATCGCTCTTTGTCTAACGTTTTTTCTAACAATTTTTCTTTCTTCTCTATCTGACATCTCTTTTATTCTATTTCTTTTTCTTCTTTTTCGAGAAGTAATCAAATATACAATTCTGCGGATGTGTAAGAGTTCCTATTGTTAGTAATGCAGAAAAGTTGTCGTGACTTATAATAGATTTTCTACTATTATTCAAGACAAGAACTGCAAATTTATAGAATATAGAACTATATTTTGGGTGAGAAGCACTCCACGTTAGAGATGGTAGAAGAAGAATAAAGATTGTCACATGTCAACCTTAAGTCTTAAAATATTATAGTTAGATCATTTCCTATTAATTTTAATTTTTTTGGTCCAATAGTAATTAACTTAGTATCAGAGTTTGGAGGTTTCTGGTTTAAACATTTTCTTCCTTCCTTTATCTTAAATTCTTGTTAAACATGTTATAATAGTAGGAGGTGTTTAGCATGTGTTTAAAATTTATCAATCTGTCTACATTACATATGAGGGGACGTGTCACGTGTCAACTTCAATTTTTAAATACTATAGTTGACCCATTCTTATCAATTTAAACTTTTGGGTTTGATAGTAATTAACAAAGATGAAAGATAAAAAAAGAAGGAAAAGGAATAAGAAAAAGAGAAGATACGAACAAAGAGGAAGAAGAAGAAAGGAAGAGGAATAGAAAAAAAAAAAAAAAAAAAAAAAAAAAAAGAAGAACAAAGATGAGTGACTTTGAAAAAAAAAAAAAAAAGAGAGAGAGAGAGATTTTTTAGTGGTGGAAGCGATTGTAGAAGACAATCAGAAGTTGAAGAGAAGGAAAAGTTATTTATTGTTTTAAAGGGTAATTTTATCTAAAAAATTACTTCTTGGGACCCAAATGTTAACCACATTGAGAAGAGATAAAATATTAACTCATTATCCATTTGTACCATCTAGTGTCACTTTTGTAGAGTAAAATCCTACTATTAACTGAGTTTTGGTTTTCACTTTAATTGAGTATGTTTGATATGTTGACTAAAAATTTATTATTCTAATGTCAAAATCTTTTTGAAATCTTTTTTTCATTGTGTTGACGCACGAATTTGGTTGATCGAAGTTCTTGACCTAATATCTGCAAAAAGAGAGAAAAACAATGCAAGAAAAAAGAAGAAAGAAGAGAAAGAACAGTACACCAGGTTTTTATGTGGTTCGAACAAAAGAGGTTCCTACATCCATGACCATTTCTCTGATGATTTTTGTAGAGTAACAGTATGTTATTCAATCTTATTCCCGTTATAATGAATTTCAACCCCTATTTATAGAATGGGGTGATACAATTTGGGTATAATTAAAACAGGAAAGAATCATATATTAATTACACTACCAAAGCTGAAATATATCAATTAGGAAAGATACTCCACTGAATCAGGAATTTGAATTAGCTTTCAACTCTAGTAGTACAATTTTGATCAATTTAGGCTGTTGCATTTCTAGGAAGATTCCCTCATCGCGCGCTTCAAGCTACGAGTTGAGCTTCGCTAAGACAACCTCGAGCTGCATATGAAGTGAGCTGAGTTATGGATGACCTATGACCTATGTACTACAATAGCAAGCTGATCACTTCAACGAGCTTGACATTGACGAACTAGGCCTCTGCATGCTAGGTTGGTCTCACAGATCAATCTGTTGGACTTTTAGCTTTCAAATTCATCCATTGGATAAGCTTGTTAAGCTTTTACCAGCCCATTTATGCAGCCCGAAATATACCTATAACATCAGTCCCTCAACTCTCAATGTGTTTTACGGACTGGGGGCTTAAGCTCGCTAATAAAAGCTGACATGTCACGACCTATCTTGGCGCATTTTCAAATTCTGTCCTACTACGTGACTTGTGGCGACTCTTCGAATAACTGCACCTCTGACACGTCGTGTGTCATGTGCATTTAATGCCCACATCTCTTAACTAACGACGTATAATGATAAAACCTCGCTACACCATTAATTTTAAGGCGGTTGGGCTACCATTAGATTGAACAGCTAGGATTGGAATCTCACGCCTTTATAAGAGTGGAGCCTTTTCATTTTCTCTCTTACCTTGTCATTTTCAGAATCAGACATTGGGTCTTTACCCTTTTGCTTCTGTCTCGCTTCCTTGTGCTAGTTTTCCTAGGGTTCAACATTTTCAATGATCAGAATCTTTCATCCTTAAGCTAGCATTTACGGTAAGTTTCATAACTAGCTCTTGGTTTTTTAGTTTGTTTTCGTTCTTTGCACACATTGTGCTTTTTTTGAATTTGGAACTTGCTTGAATGCTTCATTATTGATTGCGACTTTTCATTTTCTATTGATTTAATCTTGTTGCTTAGTCATTCACGACCTGTTTATTGTTTATGACTTTTATGCATGCGAGCTATAGGATGTTTCACCCCTAAGGGCTCGTTTGGGATAGCTTCTACTTCTAACTTTTGATAGTAGAAGAAGAAAAGTGGAAGAGAAATAGAAGCTAAAATTTTTAAATTGCTTCATTAAATCAAATTTTGGGTTCCCATATTTTCTAGGAAGAGCTTCAAAGAGAAGCTGGGTGGAGTAGCTTTGGGTAGAAGAGCTTCCAAAGACAAGAAGCTCTTTTGTTGAATTCATCCAAACAGTTACAAAATGGCTTCTGGCTTCAAAAAGCCAAAATAAGCTCTTCCTAGCTCATCCCAAATAGGGCCTAAGTCATTAGCTCGTAAGTCGTTTGCTTATAGGCCGAGCTCCTTAAAACTTTAGCGATCTGTGTGGCGTTTATGACCTACAGACTAGAAAGTCTCTTAGTAGGAAACTTAGGATTTTTAGGCATTATCTGATAATAGCGGCCTAATTGCACTATTCCATGTATAGATGTCTTTAGGTCACGGACATCGATCACACAAGGTAAGAGATCATGACTCGTCCAGCTTGGAGGAGCTCGGAACTAAGGAGGTCCACATTTTCAAAGAAGCAACCTCTCAGAGTAGTGAGGTCGCTGAAGGGTTCATAGCTTGAGTTGACCCTGTAATGGCTCAACAGACTGTTGAAGAACAGTGAGCTCGCAAGATGTTTATATATTATGTCTCGAAGATAAAATATGAGGAGATAGGGGAATTGTCTTTGAGTATCACTTTCCTAAGGGATGTCGTGTGATGTCTCCCATATCTAGCGATTATGCAACCAATCTTCCCAAGGGTTCATTGTTATTAGCATTCACTACCTTAGGCATAGACTTAGATTTCCAGTCCCTGCTTACCTCATCGACCTTCTGAATAAGCTATAGCTTAGCTTCTTTTAACTGACCCCGAACTCTTACTTGCAGCTTACATCCTTAGCCTTGATCTTTATTAGGAACAGTCTTCTTCCCCCAAGTCCAAAAATACTCTGCTACCTTTATAACATCAAAAGCGTTGATGGCATGGAAGACGGAATGCGAGATGAGATTTACTATCTTGCAACTTGGTAAACAAGCTACAAGAGTCTTTTGCCTCGGGCTAATGCAAAGATCAAATCTAGTGTAGGAGATTACAAATCTAGCTGGTTTTATATTTCTTTCCCTTCCCTTAGGTAGCTCCGTAATTTCATTTTTGCTCTTAGCCCAAGTAGACAGAAGAAACTGATCTCTGTGAGCTTAAACCTTTTTTTTTTTAAACCTTTTTGTTTCATCTAGCAAACTTGACAAGAGATAGAGCAACTCTCACTAACGAGAAGGATGAGATTCTCAAGACGCTTGTGAATTCGAATAAGGCGACACTTAGTAACGCCCTCGATGATGAACTCCTTAAGGCCCATAAGTTAGCCCTTCCCCTTAACAGTGAGCTAGTGGACAACAGGAGGGACATAGGAAGCAAGGGCAAATTTGAGCTCGCTTCTGTATTCAAAGCTGCTGGTGAAGCAAAAACTATTCCTTTCCCACAAGCAGTTCTAGTTCCTGCTTCCTAACAGGCTTGAAGGATGGTGAGACTCTTCCTTCAACAGGCTCCTCCAAAACTTCCCACTCAGTTTGTAAACCATCCAACTACTACTCTTAGCGAAGCGCCCCTCTCAGCATCGGTCATAGATTCTCCACAAATCTAAATCCCCACCTTGTAACCAAAGGTGGCTGAAGTTCAATCTAGAGCTCTTGCTTGTGAGACTCAAGCTAGTCCAAGTAGAGGAGTAAAAAGAAAATATGTGTCTGATCCTTCCTCGACCAAGTGACGACGTGCAGAAAAAGGTAAGCAACCCGAGGTCACTAAGGTCATTGAGAGAATGATTGAACTACAAGCCAGAGCCCAACCTCAAAATGGACCAAAAGGAAAATACTTGAAATCCTTCCTCTACCATTAGCTTGAAATCATGTTGAACCATACCAAGCACCTGCATAATGAGGGTTTATAGGGCGAGGGTCTGTCCAGCTACATAGCTTGTCATGGGATGCTAGTAATTGACACTACCCTTTACCTATCTCACCTTCTTGTTTGGTTAAACACCAACTTGCTGTATTTCAAGCCGCATTAGAAACAATGAAATAGAGGCGAGAAGTTAAAACTTTTGAAGACAAAAAAACAAAGCTTGAGGACAAGTTGAATAAGTCAAAGGACGAGCTCTCATTCATGGCTACGGAGGCTGAGAAAGCCAAAAATTCAGAACAATACCTTTTAACCAAATTGAAGAATGCAAAGGAGGCACAGAAGAAGGCTGAAGATGCTCTGATTCATGAGAAGGGTGATCACGTAAATACGAGATTGCACCTTACTACCTAGTTCCTCCAACTCAAAGAGGAATTGGGTAAAGCAAGAAGCAAGCTTGAGAGGGCCGAACAATGAGCATGAGCTGTAGAGAAGCGAGCTGAAACTACTAAACAACTACCTGAGGTTGAGTGGAGTGAGCTGAAGCTACTGAACAACTATTTGAGACTACAGTTGAGTGAGCTGAAGCTGTCGAATAGTTGGCGGAGGCTGCTTAGATAGGGGTCACTCTTCTGATGGAAGAGGTAGCTAGAGTTAAGGAGGAGGCTGAAATGCAAGTCATCAAAGCTAAAAAGAAAGCGAAGTTAATGACCTCTAGTAATTTCCTCTTTACTCTATGGGAAGTTTATCCTGAACTGGACTTCTTATTCTTTGGTGAAGAGACAGTCTTGGAAGTGGAGAGGTACAAGATCGAAGCTATCTCATCTTCAACTGTTCTAGATGTAATTCCTCTAGCTGTGGAGATACCTACAACAACCTCTTAAGAAGAGATAGCTCAGGTCGTAGAGCCTTCAAATGTAGGCTCTAATGATATAGCTCCAGTAGAATCAATCTCTCAGGACTAGGGCACCAACCCACCATGCTGAATTTATTTTATGAATTTTTCCTTTTGACTCTTACTCACCTCACTTTACGAGGTTAATTGTACTAGATATTTTTGCTTTCTTTGTTATGAGACTTATTTTGAATCTGTTTGTTTCATTTCAATACTGTTTTGTGCTTTGGTTGCATCAACTTTTTCCAAGCTTTTGAATTTCCTGTAGACTGAAAAGTCTAGGTAATTAATGTGTAAATCAATATGTAGTTTAAAGGTAATAAAATCTAATTAAAACTTGGAAGGTTGTTGACCATGATGGACTATAGCTCCAAATTATAACTTAATTTAAAAACTTATGCCAACAGAACATAATAATATTATTACGAGTTATGTAGTGGGTCGGAACCTTGACTACCATAGTGATGTGCTTTGGAGCTGTTCACATAATAGTATGCTAGTAGGTCGAAACCTGTTAGTATTATAGAGAGCTAATGGCTTGGAGCCTGTTAGCATTATAGAGGGTTAATAGGTCAGAACCTATTAACATTATAGCGAGCTAGTAGGTCGGAACCTGTTAGTATTATATTGTCTCATAAAACTTGGAGCATAACAAATAACAAAGAGAATAGAGTAATTACTCAAGTAACATGAGGAATGTGGAACTTTTATTAATTCTTGAAAATTGAATCACAAGTTAGAGGTCGAAAATCGTTACTGTTGTGTTGGATGATGTTGTTGTTAAGGTCGTGGGTCTGCTAGTCGCACCACATAATCTTCCAAGCAACCCCTTTTAATTAGGTTCTCAATAGCGTCGTTTAATGCTTGACATTTAGAAGTGTTATACCCAATCTCATTGTGATAGACACAAAACTTGTTCTTATCTCTACTGTTAACAGGAGACCTCATAGGATTGTGCTTCCCAAAGTCTTCCTTATTCTTCTCTGTTACAAAGATCCTGTCTTGTGTATTTGATAAGACGTTGTAGCTATCATGACAACCTGGATGCTAAGATCGCTCATTTCGAAGCTCATTCTTGGCCCTTTTCACGACCTAATTGTTTGAACCTTTATTCTAACTTTCACTTCCATTTTCACCATCTTTGCTTTTCTTTAGCCGGCTTGAATTGCCCGCTTCACCCTTCGGGTTAGAATGCTTGGGGCTGAAGGTCTCTTCCCATTTAATCTCTTTGGTAGCTCCCTCGTAAAACTCGTCCAAATCCCTCACTGGGGATTTATAAACGCTCTTGTATAGCTTCCTATCCTTATGAAGCCCAACTAAGATCGCAGTCAATATACTTTCCATTTGATGAGTTTTCTACATTGGTAACTTCGCGTCTGAACTTGGTAATATAATCTTTCAATGATTCATTTTGCCGTTAGAAGATCATGGCGAGGTGACATGACGGCGCGAGCTGTTTTCTCAAAACTTTGTATTGGTTGATGAATTTTCGTTGGCATTCTTCCCAACTTTCTATGCTGCGAGTTGAGAGACTTTTAAACCAGGTCCGCAGAATGTCTCTTAAAGTAGCTGGGAAGACATGGTACTTGATCAGCAAGTTATTCATTTGGAGATTCATTTGGACGTTGAATGCATCCAGGTGATCATAAGGGTCGATGTCCCCCTTGTATTGAGGAATATTAAGGATTTTAAATCTAGGGGGGAGAGGTTATGTCTCGATTTCCTTGGTAAGTGGGTCCTCTCCCTATACTGATCATGCTGATTGGTTGTACTAGGGTGCGCTTCAAGTTGTTGAACCCTTTGAAGGAGCTCCTCGATCCTTAGGTAATAAGGCCCGTGCTTTCACCTGATCTCGCGACTTGGAGAGTGGCATTCTGGGTTGTATCTTTGACTAGCCTTTCGTGAACTGCTAGCTCAGTGTGACTTCCTACGTTTTTTATTATCTTCTTTATACTTTTCTCGAGCCTGGAGACCTCTAGTCTTTACGCGCGAGTTAGAGGAACGAGCTTAGTTAGTATGTCACAGCAGCTCTCTGAATGATCTTTCAGAAGCTTGTGCTTCCTCTCGCTGCTGTTGGTAAATTCCTTTAGGAGCAGCAACCTCAATTAAATTACTTAGTATTTTCCAACACTTTCTACCACTGAGACCATACCTATAGTCCCCTGACTGTAGAGATCACCAGTTTTGGCTGGCGAGAGATTAGCGGAGGTATACCTATAGCAACGCCTATTGTGGGGACATGAGGCGCGCTGACCATACCTCAATTGATTGGAAACCATATTACTATTGATCCATCTGTCTTTCTGGTTGATCAACCGCTACGTCGAACTTTTGGTGGCTCTTCCTAGTGCTATGGCGATTCAAAACTCAAAAAGTTGCACTTTGAGTCTTTCTTCTAGCACCAAAATATTAATGCATGAATTTGGTCGATCGAAGTTCTTGACCCAATACCTATAAAAAGAGAGAAAAATAATGCAAGAAAAAGGAAGAAGGAAGAGGAAGAACAATACACTGGGTTTTTACATGGTTCGATCAAAAGAGATGCCTACATCCACGACTGTTCCTTTAATGATTTTTGTAGAGTAACAGTATGTTATTTAGTCTTATTCCTATTACAATGAATTTCAACCCCTATTTATAGCATGGAGTGTTACAATTTAGGTACAATTAAAACATGAAAGAATTATACATTAATTACACTTCCAAAACTGGAATATATCAATTAGGAAAGATACTCCGTTGAATAAGGAGCTTGAATTAGTTTCCAACTCTGGTAGTAGAATCATGATCAATTTAGGTTGTTGCTTTTCTGGGAAGATTCCCTCATCATGCGTTTCAAGCTACGAGCTCAACTTCGCTAAGACGACCTTGAGCTGCACATGAGGCGAGCTGAGTCACGGATGACCTGTGACCTGCTACTGCAATAGTGAACTGATTACTTTAGCGAGCTTGACATTGATGAACTAGGCCTTTATATGCTAAGTCGGTCTCGCGGATCAATATGTTGAGCTTTTATCTTTCAAATTCATCTATTTAATCAGTTTGTTGGGCTTTTACCAATCCATTTATGCAACTCGAAATATACCTACAACACCTTGGTTTGGTGCCAACTTGAACTCTTTTAAATTTTACACTCTGTCTCTTACCACAAGTAGTTATGCACTTTTTAATCCTTAAAGACATAGAGATTCAATTCCCATATATATTATAGCTTGGGTGGGTATATGTCCCTTGTTGTGAAAGTAGTTATTTCTCGTTTATGCCCATTCAATGTCATTTATAAAAGAAAAGCGCAAATTTTAGATTTATTTGAAAATTCTTTTCTTTTCTTTCTTTTTTTAAATAAAAATTCTTTTGGAATTTTATTTTTTAAAAATAAATTATCGTAAGAGGGGTTGAAGAACACGTTAACAAAGGCCTGCAATGAGGATGAAAAGGATGCAAATGATTAAGGTTTGCTTGATAAGATTCGTGCTGAATGAGTGAGAGATTTTTAAGGTTTGTTGTGTAATTTTGTTTTTGTCTGTCTCTAAGGTTTGCTTTGTAACTTTGTTTTTGTTTGTTTCATATTCCAACCTATTCTCATTTTCCTTTTCACCATCTCTGTTTTCTTTTCTTTTCTTTTCTTTTTTTCCTTTTTTAACTACTTCATATTACAGGAATAGGCAATACAACTACAACCTTCTGGGATAAACATTAAGGCACAAACTAGAACAAGCTTTTAGAAACTAGGAGGATGAGAGACCCACACAAGTGGGTAAATGCCACAACCTAAACCTAGACAAAGGTGGGAAATGTAACTTGAACCCTACACTCAAAGGAGAAACAAGGGGGTGGTGCCAACTTCACCAACTTTTGTTAGAGATATTTTGGACATTTATTACTACAAATTGTTTATGATTTTTGGGGTTTAAATTTTTATTTGTGATGATAAGTTAGGGTTATTATCTCTTGGAATGCTTTATATGTTCATGATCTTAGGTTCTTAATTTTGTTTATGCTTGTGTTTAGGTGCCAAAATGCCCTAGTTCATTTGTGAAGATTTGTTGGTTGTTGCTAATAGCCATACATACATACATACATACATACATACATACATACATACATATATATATACATGTATATATTTTAAACTTGTGATAGTTATTGCTAGCTTCCAATTTTCTTTTATTTTTTTAATAACTTATTGCAATAGTTATAAATTGCTCTTTTGGATTTTTGTTGCAACACGTGTGTTTTATTTGATAATAATAAACCCATTACAATTTTACATGGTTCTTATAAATTGTTTATTTTCATGGTGTCTAGATATGGATAGAGGCAAATTTTGCTTAATTTACTTGCCACAGAGCTTCAGACACAGATGTTGTGCATTTCCATTTTATTAATTGCAACCTCACATTGGGCAGTTGCAAGACACCACAATAAGTACTTGCTTGTAAATCTTACATTTGCCAGGAGATACGGATTTCATTTTTAGATAGTGTAATAGGTCAAAGTGAGAACGAGTGTTTGAATCAATAACAAAGGATGGATAGGAGAACATTTGGCCTTTTAGAAATACTTCGTTTCGTTGTAGTGGTGGGTTACAATCCAATGGTCTTGTGAGTATAGAGAAGCAAGTTTGTATGTTCTTACATATACTTGCTCATCATGTAAAAATTCGTATTCAGCCAAATAGATTTATTGGATCTTCTGAGACAATTAGTAGGTATTTCAAAGCTGTTTTGAAAGCTAGCTGTATTAAGATTACATGATGTTTTACTTGCGCCCATGAGATGTGGTAATGGTTTAACGTTTGTTTTTTAACAATTAAAAATAAAAGTGTCATAAATATTTTGAACATTTCTCATTTACAACATGAGTTTCTTTTAGTAGAATTGTTTGGGAGCATTAGACGGTACATACATCAAGGTCCATGTACCTAGTGTTGATCATCCAAGATATAGAACAATAAAAGGTTAAATTGCAATAAATGTATTAGGAGTACGTTGCTGTGATGTGATGTTTATATTTATATTTTTGAGATACAAGAGTTCAGCTTCAGATTTTAGAGTACTTCAAGATGCTATAAGTAGGCCTACCGGGTTGAAAGTTCCAACCGGTAAGATGCATGAGTGTTAGAAATAAATTTTTTTTTTTGATAATTTACTAAAATGGTTTTCTAAGTTATTGAACTATTTATTAAATATTTTATTTATGTTTGAAACAGATAGGATATTATTATCTTGCGGATGCCAAGCACACAAACAGTGAAGGATTCCCTTGCACCATATAGAGGAACAAAATATCATTTATCTATTTGGAGAGAAGGATGTGTTCCCCAAAACCATGAGGAATATATTAACATGAACGATGCATCAACAAGAAATGTGATCGAACGTTGCTCTGGTCTTCTTAAAAAACGTTGGGCTATTTTGAGGAGTCCATCTTTCTATCGAATAAAATTACAGTGCCGTATAATAACAGCTTCTTGTTTGTTACATATCCTAATTAGATGAGAAATTTCAATATATTATCGAGAATGATGACAATACTGTGTTCAATAAAACTATTTCTCAAGTTGGTTCATCGGATCAATAGAGTGCTTGGGAGAGATAATCTTGCTAACGAAATGTTCAATGCATGGAGAAACAATCACTAAACGTAGGATTTATATCAATTTGTATTTTTTTTGCGCAATATGTATATTTATCTTTTTGAATTATTTCTATAGGTAGTACTAGCTGTAATTGAAATTGGTGTACGGTGATGTGTACTGTGACGCTACATTTTAATTTGGCCGTAACATGTATGTTGACTTCGTATTTTTCTCTTCAATTTAACTTCTACTTGGGATTTTATTTAATAAATTAAATGTATTGTGTACTTGTCTTTTTAGTTATACAGTGATCCATGTTTAGCTTATAACTACTCAATAGCTAGGTTCATGCCGTGTTTTAAATATTAACTTAGGGGAAAAATTCAAAATTCAAAAGAAAAATTTGTTTTTGGCCCATTTTAAGAAAAAATTTGTTTTTAGACTCTCAAATAAATTAACTGCATCTAATATCCCTTATTAACCAAAATACCTTTAAGTATAAAAATCTCAAATTGGAGGTAATGTGATGGAAGATTCTCCATCACGACGGATTGTGACAGGAGGCTCTCCCATCACAGTCTTTCATCACGAACGATCTCCCATTACGTTGTTTGTGATGGGAGACTCTTTTGTCATGGGCATCTATAACAAGAGTCTCTTGTTATAGTGTGTATTTACTTATAGGGGTATTTTGGGAATGATGGGGCATCGGATGCAATTTATTTGTTTAAAGGGTTAAAAATAAATTTTCTTTTTAGAGGGAGTAAAATGAATTTTGCTTTTGAGATGTGGTCAGTTTTTGAAATTCCCACTTAGTAAAAGCTCATTTTAAATTTGAACAGTTCCTTCGGCTGCATGAAGCATCTTTCCAACTCTTTCAGATCTTGTTGCACCAATTGAAAAGGTATGCTCCTTAGCCAAAAGCTGAGATTTATTTTGTGTAATTATATCTTTTATTTTAATATATTAAGCATCTTGTTTGATCATTAGATCGCCTATTGTGATGTGGGCTGTTAGTTCTCTGTTGTATTTATATTTGATTCATTGATTAGAAAAAAAAAGACTACGTCTCAGGTAATATGATTTCTTAGTGCCGCCAATATCGAACTTTAATTTTTTTTTTTTTTGCCTTTCCAAATAGGTTGATTAGAAAAAGTGGATTAGCTGTTAATATTCTAGTATTATTGTTAGAGACTTTTGTTCTTCTGTATTTTGTGTGTTTTTGTGATAATAATTTAGCCAAACCATAAAATCATTTTACTTTCTATAACAGATTTTAGACAAAGGTTTACAATATTCCCTGTATGCATGGACAATAAAAAATAGTTGATGAACTGCAGGAATGGATGGAGAAAATAACACCAATGTGGATCAAGATCCTAAAGTGCCCAAACGTAAATGGACAAGATTTGAGGAGGAGGCCATAGCAGCTGTTAGTATATTGGAGGAAATAGTCACACATAGTGGTACATGTGATAATGGTGCCTTTAGACAAGGAACAAAAGACAAGTAGAATAATTAGGCTCCATTTGGCACACAGGATTGGATTAGATTAGAATAAAAAATCACTATCTAATGTTTGATAGAACTTGGGATTGGATTAAAAATTATACCATATCATGTTTAGTATAGGTTGGGATTGGATTGAAATTAAATTAATTAATTTAAATTTTTTTATTATATAAAATTAATTTTATAGAAAATTTGTCAAAAAATAATAAACCAAACATCATCTCCCAACTTTCATTACTATGAAAATCCATAGTTCATCAAATCATCATCTTCCACAGTTCATCAATATCATCAATTCAATCCGTCAACATCATTATCTCCTACAACAACAACATCATCAACAATATTAAAACATCATAACATTAACCAAAAAAAACAAAAAACAAAAATAGAGGACGCAGAACAAGGATTTTGTTCAAACCCAAAACCAAATGGTTCTGGGTTCATTGTTAAACTTAGAACCATCTGATTCTGGGTTTGATGAACTTAAAACTATCAAACTTAGAAAGATGGTTTTGGGTTCTTCCTAAAATCATCCTAACTCAGAAGAAGAAGAAGAAGAAATTGAGATTAAGGAATCCTAAAAGTATAGGAAATGAGAGGAGTTTGAGATTCTTGAATCTCAATACTATTTCATTGCAATTGGCCTCCAAACATGACATTTAAGTAGTTTAAGATTTTTGAATCCCAAACTCACTCTCAATCCCATGTGTCAAATATTACCTTATTGGTAGCCACAGACTCATTACCTAGCTCTGGACTTAATTAGAGCTGTCCCCTACATTGAGTCAAAATTGAGAAAATTAAATAAAGATTATAATACAATTTTTGACATGTTGAACATGAGTGGTTTTGGCTAGAATGATGTCAAAAACTTAGTTGAAGTTGACAGGGTTGAGGCTTGGTAATTAATGTGCAAGTTAGTGATAATATGGTGCTATTAATTATAATCTTTTTGTATTAACATTATATATGGATTTAACTATACTACTGGTTGGATAACCTTACCCAATAATTACAATCATTGGATTGACTTCAATAACTAACCTTACACCCTCTAATAGATGTAATTAATGGGCAAGATTACCCAACTAGTGAGGTAGCCTAATCTATTATGTAGATAAGCAATCATTTTGCATATGTTATTTGCTAACATAATTTTAATTATGTTGTAGCATCATCCACATGCCAAAGGATGGAGAGGTAAGCCTTTTCCATTGTATGATAGCTTACAAATATCTTTGGAAAGGATCAAGCTATAGGCAAGATTGGTCAAACATACATCTGTTATCATGGTGCGCAATGAATGATGTTGAAGAAGATAATCAAGATAATGATGAAGATTTGAATGACATTAATGAAGGCTTATCTCTAATGTCGGTAAATCAGCCCATTGTTCAAAAATGATTGATTTGGCCAAAATTTCACTAGCTAATTAGTGACCAATACCATGCCAATTAGCCTTAGATTATGGGTTCTGCTTGGATCAGGTAAGTACTCGATCAAGTGGGCAGCGTACTCGGGCAGCCAACTCAACCAATTTGGACCAACTCACCTGGTCCTTTTTTTTTTTTTTTTCCAAATCATTGATAGCCACCTTCAACCTCTGTATCACCTGAACCATCCGCACATAATTCAAACCACCTCAACAAGAATCTAGCTGAACGAAAACCACTCAAACCACTACAACTGAACTTTGATCACTCCTCAAATCACCCCTAACCTTTGCACCTAAATAAAACAATGCCTAACTAACCAAGAAGAAAAAGAAAAACCAAAGAAGATAGAGGGAGGAGAGAAAAGAGAAAAATATAAGAAAGAGAGAGAGAGAGAGAGAGAGAGAGAGAGAGAGAGAGAGATAACAACAAATGAGCACCGATCAATAAACCACTATTGCCATTTTTGGTAACTTGTTATCGTGTCAAATACCACCTGAAAGGCAAAAGAGATGGTAAGAGGCGTGGGTGGATAAGATCTGTTTTTTAGGACGATGATGATGATTTATGTAGGAAGGTGAGAAAAGAGGTTGAGAAAATGAAAATTTGATCAGGGGGAGAGAGGCAGTATGAGAGTTGAGAGAGAAAAGGTTGATCTAATGAGGGTTTATATGTGTAAGTGTGTGTGTGTGTGTGTGTGTACATACACACAAAGACAGTGGTTCAACAATCAGAGCCCTTGAACTTTAAAATGGTTATGACAAAAAAATTTTAATCATCCATTAGATCTGATAGACAAGAAAAAGGAATATAAAAAAAAATAAATAATTATCATTTAATTATTATCTTCATAATAAGCTTTCATGAGGTTTTTTTTTTTTTTTTTTTTTTTTTTTGCTTTTGATAATAATCAAATGATAATTATTTATTTCTATTTTTCTTTTTTTTTTTTCTTTTTTTGTCCATAAAATCTAATGGATGATTAAGATTTTGTGATCCTAAATTTTTTAAAGTTAGAAAGTACTAACTGTTAAAGTTACAAGTGTCTTAGAGAAGTCAAAATACTTGAAATGATGACTACTCAACAAACTATAGATATCAAATTTCTGAAGATGAGCAAATGGAGTTCGTTATGTCACTTCTTTCAAACATGTGATTGTCAAGTGATGGTCTCTTTTTGTAAGGCAATTTTTGTTGATAATTAGTCATGGCTTTATGTCATTTTTTCTAAGGTGCGAGTTGCCAATATTGTTTATTGATGTAATGTACTTGATGAAAACTGTAACTCTTATAGTCACACTAACTAAACTTGTCTTTTGTTATACACTTGGATGTGTAATTAATAGGACTCATCTCAACTTCTGTCTCGAGTTTGGAAGAATCCTATGAAAATTGATGTCTTTTTAATTGAAATATGTATTACTGAAAAATATTTTAGAAAAATCATCATAAATCTGATGGTTATTTTATAAATATAAATTAAACAAATCAAAAATCTATACATTTCTCGTGTTGAGCCCTTGGATTGATGGAAAAAATATTTCAGTTGTAAAACTATTATGAAAATATATTTACAAAATCTAGTTAATTAAAAATAAGATATACAAAATGCAAAATGTTCATCATTATGTGCCCATTCGCATAGTATGTAATAATTTACACGAACCTATGGCAAATATGTGAAACAGTGGGTTTATAAAAGAGTGAGCGTTAACGTCCAATGAGTGGATATAATTTTTCATTAAAATATTTCTAAATAAAGCATAACATATAACTGGTAAGAATAAATAATTCTTTTATCATAAAAAAACTATAACATATGTATAAATCCTCTTTATAACTTACAAAATATAATATGTAAATCTTTTTTGAAATCCCTTTCGATTAACTACACAGTTTCTTTGGTTTGGACCACTATGCTTCAAGCCTCCATTGGATCCTTGTTTATGAACTTATGACTCTTCTACAGATAACACATGTGTGGATCCCCAGTCTCCACTCAACCAAAATAATATATTCTTTATCTACTTTATAAATAATATCAAATTATTTTTGAAACTCTTTTAATTTTCAATAAATAATAAAAGTTGAAACATAAATAAACATATATAAACCAATTTAAAATTATTCACTCACAGAAACTTCTTTTCTTAATAAATATGAAATATTATGGAGGGCACCTTTTTTTCATATAAAACTTTCAAATACATCTCTTCAAAAGACTTTCATATACATATACATAAAAAGAGGCTGGTAACAAAGGTGACTAGCCACATAACAGGATTTATATTTACTAATAAAAACTCCAAATTATTCTAACATATATTGCTGTAAAGACTTCTTCGCTTAGAGAGCTCTAATATTCTAAAGTTTACCTCTGCACAAAGAAACATATAATACAAGAACTAGAATTAAAAATAAAATATCATGTAAATATAATTATACAATTACAAGTAAGCCAAAATTAATGCTTACGTATTAACATATAAATTAGAGAGAAGAGCTAGGAGAGAGTAGAAAAACTTTAAATGGAGACTAATTCAAGAATGTAACATGTTGGACTATACACTTATAAATTACGTTGATGTATAGATTAGTGAATGACATGATACATACATTATGACATCGCTAAATATTTAATATAGAAAGACATCCAATAATATATACGTGCTTGCAGTCCATGGCGATCATGCCGTATTGTGGAGGAAGTTCATAAATTTTCTTTTCATTAACACCCCAGCCTACTTGACCCTTCTTGCAGCACTTACACATTGCTGCGGTATCAGCTGGTGTGGTGCACCTATCATGCACTATTTTCAGGCCAGCATAACATATAGGAACTGGCTTGGGTGCTTTCCCTAGCAAGAATGTTTTGCATGGTGTCAACAGCGTCAAGGCCTATAGTGCCTCATATCACATAATTTTTTTGGTCCGACACTGTTAATACATGGTTGGGCAAAAAGTTTAGAAGAAGTTTTGGAAAGTGCATTATCCTTTACTAAATGCATAGTGCATTGAGGCATTTGATGCCACCAATATACTCGATTCTCTCATATTAGAGAAAATGAATCCCTTCGTCTTTTGTTTCTTATTTTTCAAAAATTTTAAGAAGTTATTGAGTGCTGCATGTTAATGCTATGGATATAAACTCAACAATTGAATTGGTAACATTGATATCAAAACCTCAATTTGTATTGATGAAGTTGTCTGGTTGCTTGAAAGATATCGTGTTTCTAATAATAGTATTATATATATTTTTTTCATTATTGATTAGAAAATTATTAAACCAATTATAACTACAGAATTTGGTAATTCTCATATAGTTATGGAAGTTAAATCAATTGATAAAAAAATTCATAGAAATCACAAATTAAGAAAAATATAAGTGATGTCATTCAATTAAAGTATTTTGATACACAAATAAGATGCGCAAAGTCGATGATATCATCTATCTAGTTTCTAAATATCATATACTCTTAGAACTATATGACTCTTTTATTTCATTAATAGAATCCTGGCCAACAATGCTATAGCTTAGTTAATACCATCCAATCCTGCAAAACACAAAGAAAAACACAAGGAGTCAGGAGAACTATTTTCATCGAATTTAGTACACATAAAAGGAGAAACAATTTTTAATAGAATGAGCATATATATCAACATTATTTCTATTATGTAATATATTGTTTAAACATAGAATAATATACTACATCAATTTATTAAAGACTTGTTGGAAAAAAAAGGATATATGTACTTTGAGCAGTCGATGTCTACTGTGATGGGGAATGGAAGTGACACCCTACATAATTTAGGAAGAGCCCCAGCATTTTTAGTATCAACCTTAAAAGATCCTGCTGCTTTCTTCAAGCATTCACAGAGTGCTTGGAGATCTAACTGGGTTCTAGCCATGGCTTTCTCATTTGCCACGACCACACAACACAGTGGGGAGGGCTTGTCTGCCCTTTGAGCCAAGAATGGCAAGCAAGGCGCCAATGTGATTATAGCCTTTGGGCATGATATCAATGCTTGTACATAATTTGCAATACTCACTACCATAACCACAATAGTAGCCAAAGGTAGAATAGACTTAACTACTATCATTTTCTTCTCTAATCACTTAATGAACAAAATATTAAGTGTTATAAAATTAAAAAAATTCAACTTGCTTTAGTGGAGAAGAATGTGGGACTTAGGTTGTACTTATAGCAAAAATTCTTGGGTAAAGCCTTGGCCACGTTTGGCACGTGGATTGGATTAGATTAGATTGGATTGGATTAGAATGAATTTAATTGGATTGGGTTGACTTTGAAAAATATTGTCCCATGTTTGGTAGAACTTGTGATTGGATTAAAATTTTATCATATTTTATTTGATGTAGGTTTGGATTGAGTTGGATTGGAATAAAATTAATTTACATATTTTATAATTTACTGAAAATTAATTTTATTTTTTTAATTTGAAAAAAAAAATAAGTGGAGAGGGAATTTTCATTCCTGAACCCATCAAATTCCTCCATTTTGGTTGGAAATAAGCATTTCCATGAGAGAAGGATCTAAAAGACTTTAGGATTAAGTTTAGAATCCCACCCATTTCTCTTCAAATATGAGATTTGAGAGATTGAGCTATTTTGAATCTCGTACCCACCTCAAATCTCATGATCTAAGTATAGTCGAGAGTTTAATATGCATTTGACTACCCTTTGATCACATGCTATTAACTAATAGAAAAGTATTTAAAGTTTTATTATCATTAATTATATGCTTTTATTTTACTGAAATTAGGCAACTGTAATAAAGCTTCGACCCGCTTGAGTTTATATATTATCTATTTTATCGTTTTTCTAACAATATATATGGGGCAAGATCAGGGGACACAAATTTTGATATAATTTTTCAATAATTTGATTTAAAGTAATGAATGGTTTAGATTAGTTATTAATTTTTAATTTGTATACTTCACCTTATTTTATCTCTAACTTTTATTCAAATAAAAAAATTATTAATTCAATTTTTATTTTATCTTTTTTATTCATTCAGTTAACCAAATCATGCAAACGATTTATGACTTTAAAGCTCTCAACATGAACTTTCAATTCAGACCTATATTACGTATGTTTAAACAAACATATTAATTAGATTGCCCAAAATAAAAAATCAATTAAAAAAATAAAAGAAATAGAGAATAGGAAAGAACATAAATAAAGAGAGAAAAAATGGTGCACATGCAATAATGTAGTGTAATACAGCTCTCCAACAACTTTCCTCTTCTCAAAAAAAAAAAAATTGCATCATTCATTACTTTTTAATCCAATGGTTGAAAAATTATGTCAAAACTTATGTCAAAATTTTTATCTCCTGATCTTGCCCCTAAATATATATATATATTAAAAGCAAACTGCGTATAATTATAGTGGGTCCAAACTTTAATATAATTGCCTACAAAAAGATGTATATACTAAGCGGCATGTTTGCGGTGGTTTTTTAAAACCATTTTTAAGCTATTTGAGCCCAAAAACTATTTCAAAAGCTATTTGAATGAAAATTTAAAGTGGGCTTTTATCATTCAAAAGTCCTTTGGAAGGAAGCCAACCCTTGTGGCTTTTGAAAAAAAGCTTATACTTCTCTTATTCTAATGTCAAAAGCCTAAAATAAAAGGTATCCTAACAGACCTTAGAATATATATATATTGATATATATATCCCAAATTTTCCTTGATATTACAAGTATGTGCTAGTATATGGTATGGAGTCGTTTAACTAAGTCTGAAAAATTATAAATGGCACTTTTATTCGTATAAAACTTTCAAATTCATCTTTCAAAAGACTTTCATATACTTACACATAAAAAGAGGCTGGTAACAAAAGTGACTAGCCACATAACAACGGATTTGTATTTACTAATAAAAACTCCAAATTATTCTAACATATATTGCCATAAAGACTTTTTAACTCAGAGAACTCTAGTATTCTAAAGTTTACCTTTGCATAAAGAAACATACAGTACAAGAACTAGAATTTAAAAAAAAGAAAAAAAGAAAAATAATCTTTTAAATACAATTATACAATTACAAGGAAGTCAAATGCTTATGTAACTAACATATAAATAAGAGAGAAGACCTAGGAGAGAGTAGAAAAACTTTAAATGAAGATTAATTCAAGAATGTAACATGTTGGACCATACACTTATATAGTAAAATTATGTTGAATTGTTGATTAGTGAATGATATGATACATACATTATGGCATTGCCAAATATTTAATATAGAAAGACATCCAATAATATATACGGTCTTGCAGTCCATGGCGGTCATGCCGCATTCTGGAGGAAGTTTATTAGCTTTTTTTTCATCAACACCCCAGTCTGCTGGACCCTTCTTGAAGCACTCACACATTGCTGCGGTATCAGCTTGTGTGGTGCACCTATCATGCACTGTTTTCAGGCCAGCACAACATATAGAAACTGGCTTGGGTGCTTTCCCTAGCAAGAATGTTTTGCATGGTGTCAACAGTGTCAGGGGCTATAGTGCCTCATATCACATAATTATTTTGGTCCGACACTGTTAATACATGGTTGGGCAAAAAATTAAGAAAGAAGTTTTGAAAAGTGCATTATACTTTATTAAATGCATAGTGCATTGAGGCATTTGATGCCACCAACATACTCGATTATCTCATATTTGAGAAAATGAAGCCCCCTCGTCTTCTGTTTCTTAATTTTCAAAAATTTTAAAAAGTTATTGAGTGCTATATGTTAGTGCTATAGATATAAACTCAACAATTGAATTGGTAACATTGTGATCAAAACCTCAACTTGTATTAACGAAGTTGTCTGGTTGCTCGAAAGATATTGCGTTTATAATAGTAGTATTATAGGTTTTTTTTTTTTTTCATTATTGATTAGAAAATTATTAAACCAATTATAACTACAAAGTTTGGTATTTCTCGTATAGTTATGGTAGTTAAATCAATTGATGAAAAAATTTATAGAAATCTCAAATTAAGAAAAATATAAGTAATGTCATTCAATTAAAGTATTTTGATACACAAATAAGATGTGCAAAGTCGATGATATCATCTATCTAGTTTTCAAATATCATATACTCTTAGAACTACATGACTCTTTTATTCCATTAATAGAATCCTGGCCAACAACGCTATAGCTTGGTTAATACCATCCAATCCTACAAAACATAAAGAAAAACACATGGAGTCAGGAGAACTATCTTCATCGAACTTAGCACACAAAAAAGGAGAAATAATTTTTACTAGAATGAGCATATATATCAACATTATTTCTATTACACAACATACTGTTTAAATATAGAATAATGCACTACATCAATTTATTAAAGACTTGTTGGGGAAAAAAGATATACGTACTTAGAGTAATCGATATCTGCTGTGATGGGGAATGGAAGTGACACCCCACATAATTTAGGAAGAACCCTAGCATTTTTAGTATCAACGTTAAAAGATCCTATTGCTTTCTTCAAACATTCACAGAGTGTTTGGAGATCTGGCTTGGTCGTGGCCATGGCCTTTTCATTTGCCACGGCCACACAACATAGTGGGGAGGGCTTGTTTGCCCCTTGAGCCAAGAATGGCAAGCAAGGCGCCAATGTGATTACAGCCTTTGGGCATGATATCAATGCTTGCACATAATTTGCAGCACTCACTACCATAACCACAATGACAACCAAAGCTAGAATTGACTTAGCCATCATCATTTTCTTCAAAATTTCAATAATGATCACTAAGTAAACTAAATATTAACTATTATAAAATTGAAAACAATTCAGCTTGCTTTAGTGGAGAAGAATGTGGGATTTCGGTTGTATTTATAGCAAAAATTCTTGGATAGAGTCTTGGCTATGTTTGGCATGTGAGATTAGATTGAGTTGGATTAAATTAGATTGTAATGAAGTAGATTGGATTGGTTTGAATTGAAAAATACTATCTCTCATTTGGTAAAACTTGGGATTGAATTAAAATTATACTATATTATATTCAATATAGTTTGGGATTGGCTTAGGATAAAGTTAATGTAAATATTTTATAATATACTTAAATTTAATTTTTAAAAAATACTTTAAAATTTTAAATTAAAAAATTAAGTGGAGATCGAATGTTCTTTCGCAAACCTATCAAAATCCCATCATTTTGGTTTGGGAATGAGCATTCCCATGGGAGAAGGATTCAAGGGAGTTTGGGTTTGGGTTTAGAATCCCACCCATTGCTCTCCAAATATGAAATGTTCATTCCCAAACCTATCAAATCCCACCACTTTGGGATATGGATCACGTATATAAAATTTCAAGATTGAAGAAGAATTATTGCAAGATTATCTAAGATGAAGATATGGGTAATGCATTCAATTTCGGAAACCCTAATTAGTGTATATATATATATATATATATATATATTTTTTTTTTTCATTTTTTGATGATACATTAAGAGGGGTGTATTCAACTTAAGATTTCATTGAAATTTAAATGATTTTAAAATTTTAGATATATCAATACAGATTTGAATGGATTTCATTGAAATCTATATATTTAATTCAGATTTATGTGAAATTCATTAAAATGTAAGTATATTAAATTCATATTTATATAGAATTTAATAAAATCTAGGTGTATTTAAAGTTATTGACTTCATAGATTTCATTTATATGATGAATTTAGATGGAATTTAAATGATTTTTATGAAGAAAAAAGTTTGTAACAAATCTTACAATTTTCCTCTAGAATTAAATAAATTTCTAAAAAAATTATAACAAAATCAATATGGAGTCTATAAAATCTATGAATTTCACCATTATTTAAATAATAATAATAATAATAATAATAATAATTCATCAAACTCTAATAAACTCTAGATTGAATGCATCAGTCACATATTTTAAATTTTCGCATTAGAGGTATTACATAGTTTGATTTTAGGAATTAGCACAAATTTTGAAAATGAGATGCATTTCTTGAATTGGCATACTTCGACTTTGAGGAGAGATTTCACATTACATGGAATTCGAAAACTAGATGTATCAAATGGGCAGTTTGGGCCTTAAATTTTTGGCTTGTGTCCTTACTGCAGGATACCTTTAACCCGACACTACCCTCTAATCAGACTCTGCTAATAAGACTTTGAACACAAACTTAGCCTCAATTTGAGGATCAATTGTAGATCGACCTTGGGTCATGTGGCCCATTTGACAACTCTAAATAGAGAATTAATGTTAGGTTTTCAAAAATTTTATTCACATCCATGCCTAAATGATGTGACATGTGAGTTATCAAAATCTTAGTAATTATTACATTATCTCACAATTTATAAAATTTTGATAACTCACATACCACATCATTTGGGTATAGATTTTGGCAAAATTTTTACGAAGTCTAACATTACTTATAAAGAAATTAATTGACAATTAATAATATTATTTAAATAAAATACAATATCAAAATCCATTAATACACATTTTTTTTATTATTGTCAATGTTGCAGCCACTCTAACCTAAAACATTATTAAATCAAATGAAGATTATTTACTATAATAGCCTATAAAACAATGACAACATTCCATTAATATTAAGTCAACATACATATCGAACCGATTTTTAACTCTACAATGGCACAAAAGTAGCTAGCTTTTCACAAGCAATGCAACCACAATAATACCGTAGGAATACAACATTTTTTCACTCAACTAATGTGGTTATTATATACTGACATTGTCATATCAATATTAATTTAAGAATAATGTTACATTACACAAAATTTTACCTAAATTTATTGCACAAATTATGTGTAACCATCACATCATCAATATATTATCTTATAATTAAGTGATTATTACACTTTATCTTACTAAGTCATTTGGTTAAAAAATTTAGAAAAGTTTTTAAGAAGTGTAGCATTATTCTTCAGAGTTTGACTATCTTATCCAACCAGTAATATTATCTATCAATTATATCCCTTGGATTGATTGTAAGGGTAGTTATTGAAACCAATCTAAGAGCTACAATTGATAGGTAATGTGACTTGTTGGGTAAGGTAGCTCAACCATGTTCTTAATTCAATAGAAATTAATTTACTTGTTAGAGAAGCCTATGGAATTAAGTTCTATTTATAGGGGTGAATTATATATCTAGAAGAATCAATTTAGATTAGTGTCTCATTTTGCAGATATGGTATTTAATGTGTAGATAACTCTTAAAGAAAAATTGAGTAATGGTATAATTTAACATGTCAAATTATTTTGCAATATATCTAGAAGTATCAATTTAGATTAGCGTCTCATTTTGCAAATATGGTATTTAATGTGTAATGGTATAATTTAACATGTCAAATTATTTTGCAATATATCTAGAAGTATCAATTTAGATTAACATCTCATTTTGCAGATATGGTATTTAATGTGTAGATAACTCTTAAAAGAAAAATTGAGTAATGGTATAATTTAACTTGTTAAATTATTTTGCAATTAACGTATCATCACATAATTATTATAATTGTTATAAATCATCTTAATACACATAGGTGGATCCAACGTGGGTGTAGGTGGGGCATGATAATAAAAAAAATGATATATTATATTTTTTTAAAAATTAAAAACTTAATATATAGATTTTTTTTTTTTAATTTTAATTTTTTTTTTATGCATTAATTTTTATTCTTTATGTTGTCCATATAATAATATAGTTGTATTTTTATAGGAAAATTAGTGAATTCTTAATTTTCTATTAAATTATTACACTTTACTATTACATTCTTTTTAATTTTTTGTTTTTATAAATTGTAATATTTTTTTTACTTAACCAATTTCTAATTTGTGTACTTTCCTATCTAAATTTGTAAGATCAAAATTGCCAATAAATTAGGATGTCTTAATTATTTTTTATCTTTCATTTTGTTTGTTGTTTGATTTTATTATTTTATTGATTTGTTTCTTAAAAATATTTTAATTACAATTAAAGTATAATTTTATCCAAGTTCATTTATTAGATGTGTTATTTTGATTTGATATAAACTTTCTCATTCAATAATTTTCTTATAAAATCATATCTATGTTATGATATTAGTTTTTCAAAATTATAATTATTATTTGTAGTAAATAACAGCATTATCGAACTCAATAGTGATATAATTAATTCATTCATTTCAAATTCACATCTATTTATAACTCAAATGATTAGTATACTTCTCGTTCACATTTATGATAAATGCTTAAGACTCATCATGTGAATTCACTTCAAATTCACATCCATTTATAGCTTAAATGATTAGTGCGCTTTTCATTTATATTTGTGATAGAGGGTTTAAGTCTCATCACATGCATTTGCAAGCATGTGTAAGGAGTTTTCAATTTATTGTGGGAGTCTCAAAATACTTTGTGTATTAATTTTCGGATCGTATGTATAGTATTTAAGCTCGGTAAATTTTAACATATTTTTGGTAAGATTAATATAATATATATAAGTTTGATATGTATTAGTATGTCAATTAATAATATTTACATCATAGTAGGATTTTAATATTATTGTATATATTATGTTTCACTATAGTGCTTTATATCATATAAAATTTTTGGTCTGTCATTGTTAATACATGGTTCAGCAAAAATTTTTGATGACATTTTGGAAAGTGGATTATACTTTATTAAATGTATAGTGCATTGAGGCATTTGATATGCCACCCACATACTCGATTCTCTCATATTAGAAAATGAAGCTCCTTGTCTTTTGTTTCTTATTTTTCAAAAATTTTAATAAAATTATTGAGTGCTACATGTTAATGCTATAGATATAAACTCAGCGAATGAACCAGTAACATTGGTATTAAAACTTCAATTTGTATTGATGAAGTTGTCTAGTTGCTCAAAAGATATCATGTTTATAATAGTAGTATTATAGTTTTTTTTTTATATATTATTGAATACAAAATTATTAATTCAATTATAACTACAGAATTTGGTAATTCTCATATAGTTATGACAATTAAATCAATTGATCAAAAAATTCATAGAAATTGCAAATTAAGGAAAATATAAGTAATGTAATTCAATTAAAGCATTTTAATACACAAACAAGATGCACAAAGTTGATGAGCATCTTTCTAGTTTTCAAATATCATATACACTCTATATCTACAAGACATTTTTATTCCATTAATAAAATCCTAACAACACTATAGCCGTTAGAAATTTTAAATTGAAAACTTTAAAATTTGAAATTAACAAGTTACACATTTTCACTAAGAGTTGCATCTCTTCATGTTTTAATTTTGAATTTGAAGAGTTGCACTCTTCACTTAAGAATTATATATTTTCACTTAACTGTTGCATCTTAATTTCACTTGACAACTCTACAAAAAGATACAAATTTAATTCTACGAAAAGATATGAACTTGATTTAAAGGACACCACCGTATCTATAAATAGGAGTGATCATTTGTCATAAATTAATTGATCAAACAATTCAATTGATCTTCTGATTTTTTGTCTCGTTGAGTCGAAATCCCTCTCCTTCCGTTTCTCTCACTTCACTTTCTCTCACATACTCTCTATCCCACATCAATCCTAGTTGTCCAAACCCTAGCTATTTTGATACTCTTATTCATGCGCTCTTTACTCTCATGGTGACTTAACTAAAGCATCGTCAAATTGAGACGACCTGCCTTGACCTTGCTGAGACCACTAAGTCCTTAATCTGTGCCTTGAAATTCATTTCTTATGACCTCCCTCTCCCTCCTGACCTGTTGGACCCCGTCTCATCTATTATGTTGATAGGGACGCGATCAATTGCACGCTCCTATCGATGGAGCGATGCCGCTCAAGGATTTGGCAAGGGTTCAATGAGTGTTTTTTACGGGACCCTTCCCGAATCTCTTCTTTGAACCTGAGAAAAACCCTGTAGCACCCCGACAAAAGTCCAACAAACACGAACTTTGGCCCGAAGAAATCCCATCGGAGCACCGAAACTTACTTTAACTTGTTTTATAGCTCATTTAATAGGTGGCAAGGGTAAAAATTTTTCCTTTTTTTGATGAAAATTCGGCAGCATGCCGACTGTTTATTGAACTTTGCCACCCTGCAAATTCAAGTACAATTTAAAAACACTTCTATAGCACTCAATCTCAACTACCAGAGGCTTTCGACTCTCATCCTAAAATCAATTCCAGCATGAAAAACCACAATCATGAAAATTGATTGAAAAACTAAAACTTTCTTATCAAAACATCTTTATAAAGACATGCACCAAAAAATTGTATTTACATTTATAATTTACACCATGCTTTGATACAAAAGATGCACATGACAAAAATATGAAATATGCAAGGTAATAGAGGTCGTCTGTCAGTCGATCTGTGCGTCCGTTTGAGCCTGTTTGTTGGACGATTCACTCCTGTGCGACTTGCTCTGTCACCTGAGGGAGAATTTTTAAGAAACACATTGGAAACAAACTATGAGTAAAACTCAGTGAGAATTACAGTTTAATAAAACTAAAGAAAAATAGTTTCATTCTTTTCTACAATACTTTATTGAAACTTGTTCGAAAACTATTTTTTAAGTTCGTTCTCAGTCTTTTTCTTAAACTTTCTCATTTTCTCGCCTTAATGGTAACCCAGGGAAACTACTCCTGTCGTGGCAGCATAAACTCTCTCGCTTGCCACTAGGAATTAAGGAATCTGCCATGTGTAGTCGCCGATGCATAAACTCTGGACACACATTACCCTCTCGCAGTCGATTCGATCTACACTACCCTTATACGTGTAGAGGGTGACTCAACTGACTCTCTCTCTTAGGAGTCATCCAGACTCCACTCTCGGTTAGTGACCCTTTCACATCTATCGTATACGTATAGGATACTCAATTGGAGCTAGGGTAAACCATAGGCATAATAAAACTCTTTTTCTCAATATTCTAGAATAAACTCATTTTTAAGGTAGAAAGCCTAAAATCTTTACTTCTAGCATGTTCTTGGTATAAATATATACTCAACTCAAAACTCACATGCTAGAATCTCAGTATAACTTCAATAAACAACTTAATTACATAATTAATAAATTCATATGAACAATAAATAAAATACATTCATTCGTATATAAACAATAAATAAAATTAAAATAAAATAACATTTTAAATAACTAGCTTTTCTACTCATAAAACGTCCTCCGATACTTTCCGCTTTCACCATTTAAACATAAAACTTGCTCAAAAGACTCTAATCTTCTTGTCTTGCTTCACTGGCCTCCTTGTCGCCTACATAACATACTTTTACTTAAAATTACTCCACATTTAATTATATAAAGCTCAAAAATAAAACTTTTAACTCAAATCCCTTATTGAGCCTCTTTTTACACTTAAACTTGATTTGCGGTTTTCTACTTAACCGAGGCTCTAAAATTTTGATTTCTTTACAAAAGTTTTACTTATATACCCCTAAGGACATCCCCATGCAGTACATATAATTTTCGGAGGCCCGAATGAAAAGTCAAAATTTTCGGACCTCCTTTGACTGAATACTGTTCACAGCCCGTTCCGTGGGCTTTTTCGCATCCATTTTCACTTGAATCATCTCCCTATCTTTCATTTAGGTCACCCGTAAAACGGTTTTGAAAAATTCTAACTATAGAGGGGTGAAACCGATGAAATACCCCTATTTTCAACACTTTTTATGAATATTTTTGCACACTTTGATTATCTAACTTTATCTCTTGATTCACTTAGCTTACATATGTCTAAATATGGTCATACATAGCTTAAGAATGCATGGAATATGTGACTTTACTTAGTAACTTTGATTGCCCTTCAACTAACCATAACAATGCTAATTGTTTCTAACCTTGTTCTTTTGCAACTCTAGCATTTTCTAATGTTTATTGTACATCAAATAAGTACCAATTCAAGCTCAAACACATCAAAACACAATGACATCACATAATCCTCTTATTGTCATGAGACATACACAACACCCCAATTTTTACTTCTTTCACTTTTTAAGTCATCTAAGTGATGGTTTCTTGAATACATTACAACAACCACTTAATGACCACTAAATCCATGCTCATTCTCATCAAAATACAAGGGTTACACACACCCTTGCTTTGGCGTGAACCACACACCCACACACACATCAAGTTTGTCTCACCAAATTTTGAGCTACCAAATTAACAAATCATTGAGACAATGCATCAAACACTTAAACTACAACATAATTCATATCAATCATCATCCATTCATCTTTAGAGTTTTACTACAAAACCCTAGCTCATCAAACCTATATAATAACACATCCATCCAGCTTCTTTTGGGTTCCATATAACTCAAATCAAAGCACAAACAAAAAGCCATATCAATATAACATCAAATAATAACTAACACATCCATAACTCACAAAATCTCTCATTTGAATAACTTATGAAAAACTTAGAAACTCACCTCCTTTAACTTATTTCTTGCTCTAAGCTTGATCTCCTAGCTTTGGAGAGCTTAAGTTCTTGACTTGAAGCCTTAAAAATGGTTGGAACCCTTGCTTCTTCTTCCTTGGTTGCTCACGGTCACTTCTCTTTTTCTTTTTTTTTTTCTCGAGTGTTTGACATCTGTTTGGTGTGTTACCCGGCAACACACCCATTATACATATAACTAAGCTTTTAATAAATAAAAAATGACCATCATGTCCCTTGACAATCTCATTTCCACTCTTGGACTTCATTAAATTCCACTTTGACCTCAAATTGGATAAACTTGACTCATCTAGATCCCTAATTTGTCCACTTGTCATCTCCACAATCACTAAATTTTCTAACCAATCACTTTACGCCATGTGGCACTCCGAATTTTCGGATTCTGATAACACTCATTTGAATCCTATCAGTGGATTTAATTAACTTTTGATTATTTTATGACATCTCTATCTTATTTGGATTCGTATAAAGTCTCCAATAGAAAAATGACAATTATGCCCCTCATTTTGACTTTTATCTCTAATCAAGTTCAATAAACTTCGAAAATTTCTTTATTAACTTTTAACATCTCTTTAAACTTATTCATATAAAATTCATACATAAAATAATGACTTAACTACTCCTACTTAACTACTAATACTAACACACAATAATTCGGATTAGGGTTTACAGTTTTTTGTTTTGGATTGTTGTGGATTTTAGGGTTTTTGGAATGTGGTTTTGTTTCGATTAGGCATTTTTGTGAGTCTTGTCTCTAGGATTCTTTGTTGTTGATGTTTTGGTCTAGAATTGGCTTTCATTTTGTCTTTTGTGTGTGTGTTTTGGTGTTGGAATTATTGCGGTTTCAAAGTGAATTTTTTTTGTGAGGGTTTGATTGGATTGATGAGTTTTTTTTTTTTTTTTTTTTTTTTAGTGAAATTGCTTGTCAATGAGATAGCTAGTTGTTTTGTTTGATTTTTAACTTGTGAAAATTGCATTGTCAAATTACTTGTCAATGAGGCATCTGTTGAAAGTAATTTTGGTTAAGATTTTACTAGAAATTAGTCTTTTGCTTTGAAGTTGTCTATAAAATTAATGTTTGATAAGTTAATTTTATGGTTTTTCATTAGCTTTTGGAGTAATGTTTTAAAAATGTTGCTACAGGACGATCCTAACATATGTAACAGAGGAGATTTGATGAGTGAATTTGAGATTGCATTGTCTATACAATGGCCAAAATAGGTGTAACGGCCCATCCTCTCATGAGCCGGCCAAGCTGGGGCTTGCCCCCGGAACCAGTCCCGCTGTCGGGCCCGACCCTATGGTTCTTCTGGCTCGACCACCTGGTAGGTACTGTCCACTGGTCCTCATAGGGTATTTACTCGTCTCCCACACCTCTAGAACCTGAGACCTAGAGGACCTAAATAGATCTAAGAAGCAAGGTGTGTACCAATTGAGCTAGTCCTAACATATGTAACGGAGGAGATTTGATGAGTGAATTTGAGATTGCATTGTCTATACAATAGCCAAAATGGGTGTAACGACCCATCCTTTTTTAGGCCGGCCAAGCTGGGGCTTACCCCCAGAATTAGTCCCACTACCGAGCCTTGGCTCCGCGGTTCTTCTGGCTCGACCACCTAACAGGTATTGTCCCTTGGTCCCACAGGGTATTTACTTACCTCTCACACATCTTGAACCCGAGGCCTAGAGGACCTAAATAGATCTAAAAAGTAAGGTGTGTACCAATTGAGCTAGTGCTAACATATGTAACGAAGGAGATTTAATGAGTGAATTTGAGATTGCATTGTCTATACAATGGCCAAAATTGGTGTAACGACTCATCCTCTTATGGGTCTGCTAGGCTTGGGCTTGCCCTCGGAACCAGTCCCGTTGGCGGGCCTCGGCCCCGCAGTTCTTTTGGCATGACCACTTGGTAGGTACTGTCCCCTAGTCCCCACAGGATGTTTACTCGCCTCTCATACCTCTCGAACTCGAGACCTAGAGGACCTAAATGGATCTGAGAAGCAAGGTGTGTACCAATTGAGCTAGTGCTAACATATGTAACGGAGGAGATTGCATTGTCTATACAATGGCCAAAATAGGTGTAACAGCTCATCCTCTTATGGGCTGGCCAGGCTAGGGCTTGCCCTCAGAACCAGTCTGGTTGTCGGGCCTCGGTTCCGCTGTTCTTCTTGCCCGGTTACCTGGCAGGTACTATCCTCTGGTCCCACATGACATTTACTTGGCTCCCACACCTCTCAAACTCGAGACCTAGAGAACTTAAATAGATCTGGGAAGTAAGGTGTATACCAATTGAGCTAGCTAGGTGTCAGGTTTTGGTGTTTGAGTAGTGGAAGTGGTTTTTGTTTGGTTTGAGTAAGTGATTGAATTGTTTGCATAGGAAATAGATGTGATCTTTGAGTTCAATTTTTTTTTTTTTGGTGTTCTAGTTTTTGAATGTTGGTTGATTTATGATGAAGAGAAACTATGTGTTTTTTGCTTAGTTGGAGGACGATTGGTTGAGTATTTTTCAAGTAGTGGAAATATTTTTTATTCTTTTTTGGTTTTAGCAAGTGCCCAGATCGTTTTGTTCGATGTGTTTAAGAAGTAGGTGTCACTTTTGAGTTTAGTGTTTGTTCTGGTTGTATAGATGAAAACATTGATTGGTTCTAATGGGTTTTTGTTCTTTTGGTTCTTTGTTAGACTAAGCAGAATTTTGATGCCCTTGAAACGAGAGTATCGAATCTTGAGTCAAATTTGGGTCAAGTATGTATCTAATTAGTGTCATGTTATTGGATTTTTTATGTCATTGGAATTTGTTTATGAATTGAAATTTGAGATGTTTTGAATTGTTGTAAGACTAGTTTTGATGTAGAATTATAAAGATTGGAACTCTATCAGCTCATCTGATTTTAGTTTTGTTAAATTGCACGTCTAATTTTAGTTCATGTTAACTCCACTTTCATTCATCAAAAACCCAAAAAGAGAAAAAAAATTGATTTTAGTTTTGTTAAATTGCACGAATCTCATGTCAACTCCACTTTCATTCATCAAAAACCCAAAAAGAGGGGAAAAAAAAAGAAAAAAATGACTCAATGACAACATTTTCGATCCTCTCAGAGACTTCACCAAGTACAACGCTCATCTAGTCAAGAGATGTCACAATCCCAATCATAAAGGTACTTTACAAGCTTTTCTTCAAACCATTTCGATACTTGTTTTTTATTTGTTTTGGATTTGTCTTCGTTTATGTGGTTTGTTTGTGATTAGGATCTGCTGTTGGATTTAAAATATAAGAGGGATATTGCTTTAAATCAGTTGGGATAGACAAGCTTGTGCAGTTTTATTTGATTTGCCTAAAGCTGAGAAAGCTCATTCTAATTGGACTTCCGCAATATTACAGGAAGAGCCCCCGGTACAAGGTCTGTTGTTTCTTTTCTCGTTTTCTAAATATTGCACTTTCACTTTTATATGATTTTTTATTTTTTTTTTTTTGTGATTGGGTTTGTGAGATTCTGATTGTGGGTTTCTAGTACATTATTTATTTTTGTTTAGATTCTATTCTGGGTTTAGTTTGTACGGGTTAGTTTTATTTCTAACTTTTGGTTTCAGGTGTTTTATCAACGAGAGTAATTTTTTTTTTTGGGGGATTTTGGGATGTGTTGTCAATTCAATTTTATCTTTCTATGAAGAATCTGTTTTGGGTGTTTCATGAAACTGAATTAATGATGATTTTTCATGGCTATTCTATTTTGGTTAATTTACACATAATTGGGTTAGTTTTACTTTGTATCTTTTTTTAAAGAATTTGCAAATATTTGTCTATTTACTTGTACAGTGAGTTTTTCTTATGTTATATGTGAACTTACCAAAAACGGATATCTGGATTATGCAAAATGTAATGTTATTGGGGAACTTATATAGTTTGACTAAATAAATGAGTTAGTTCAGTTGTCAAACAAATCCTAAGATTGACTTACTTCTTGGTAATTTTGTTTCTCATTCACAATATCACAATTCTATGATACATTCTCCAATTGCTTGGATTTGCATAATGTCCTACTTTTTGTTGTTCCATTTGCTTTAGCTTTTGTGCGCACTTTTTGTGGGGTTCGATCGTAAGGGGCGCATGTGCTAGCACAGTGAAGGATCCCTACAATATTTAGTTTGAAAATCTGTTACAATTCATAGCACTGAGATGATTTTGAGTCTTCTTTGAGTTTGAGTTTTGTCTTCCCTTGCTAACATCAACAAGTAACAATTGAACCTTTATGGGAAGTGATAATTAAAAACACTAAAACAATTTTTATTGTGATTGCGTGGCTGGCATAAAATTTTTTTATTAAAATTACTTCATTTGCACTGTATGCCCATTCGTTTTTAAGAATGTATGCACATTTGTTTGTAAATAAGAATCTCCCTTACCTGAGCCTAACATTCTAATTCCTGCAAATAAGAATATGCTTGAAAGGGACTTGACTAAAATGTAATAATTCACAATTGTTGACTGTGCAACCTTTCAATTTATGTACAATTATAATCATGTACCCCTTTCAAGGTTTTTATTTTGTGATGTGTTAGGCTTCTGTATTTGACTTGGTTGTCCAAGGTGGAGATGTAGTGCAGGAGGGACTCCGAGTTTGCAATGGGAAGATAATCAAGCTTAAGGAGCATTTAGATAGGTTAGTGAAACAAAAGGTCTTCATATATACTTCAATGCGTGGTAATTATCAGAAGTTCATTGTGATTACGGGGATGGCATTCTAAGTATGATTTAAATTTCTATCAATTAGGTTGATTACAAGATGGTAGTTTGAGTAGGATTTACATACTATGATGGGGATTTTTGTAATCTTTGTTATTTATGTAATTTGATGGAATTATATGTAATGTCGGTGACAGATTATGAAATTAATGAATATATTAATTTCTTTACAAATTGAAATTAAATTGTAAGCAATATAATATATTTAATATATATAGTAGCTCGTTCATTCATTTAAAAAAAAAAAAAAAGTTAAAATTCTACAACATATTTTGTATGTTGTGTTATATATGCATCTACGACAACATACAATTGAAGTTGTTATAGATATATGATTACATGACATTGTGTGTTGCTGTAAACAAGCATGAAAACGTTTAGTTCATGTTACAATGTGCAGTGCATATTGCTATAATGTTTATAGCAATGTACAACGCAATGTTGTTAGTGTAAAGCAACGTGGATTTAACATTGTTGAAGAGGTATATTTTTTGGTAACATGCTCATTCAAAACATAAGGGTGTGCATTGCGAAAGGTTTTAGCAACACATTTTGTATTTGTTGTATTGTTGATTTCTTGTAGTGGTAATTCAATTAAAGCATTTTGATACACAAAGTTGATGAGCATCTATCTGGCTTTCAAATATCATATACGTTCCATAACTAAATGACTTTTTTATTTCATTAAAAGAATCCCAACAATGCTATAGCTGTTGAAATTTTAAATTGAAAACTTTAAAATTTGAAATTGAAAAGTTGCACATTTTCATTAAGAGTTGCATCTGGATCTAATACAAGTTCTCATCTAATGTCTCATAAGTATGGATCCACCCCAAAATCATAAATTAACTAATTTTCTAGATTCTAAATCCCATTAAAAGAAAATAATTTATCTGGATAACTTAGACACTCAAATATTCTATTCAAACATCTTGAATGATTTTTCTTTCTTCTCGTTATTTCCTTTCTTTTCTATTGCCCAATACCTAATTTCTGTGGTTTTTCTCTATTTGTTCACTAACATATACATATATATATATGGCCATTTTAAGACACTTTATCAACACACACAAATACACACACACACAAACCCACATATATATATATAAAGTAATTCTATTATCAGTGCTTCTTAACTTCAAAAAGTTAGGATGAATCAATAAAATTCATTAATTGCATTCAAATTAAATAAGTAGAGAATTTGTTTTAAGAGAGACAATGTAATGGATGAATTTGATTAGTTTGTCCTAATTTTTTAAAATTATGAGGTACTAATAGTAGAATTACTCTCTCTTTCTCTATATATATATTGATTTTACTATCAGTGTCTCCTAACTTTTTAAAGTTAGGACGAACCAATCAAATTCATCTACTGTATTTAAACTAAATATGAGAGAGAATGCAATGGATGAATTTGATTGATTCATCCTAATTTTTTAAAATTAGGAGGCACTAATGGTAAAATTACTATATATATATAAAATCACTATATATATTGATTTTACCATCAGTGCCTCTTAATATTAAAAAGTTAGGATGAACTAATCAAATTCACTATTACATTCTCTTTTTAAGACAAATTCTCTCTCCTATTTCATTCAAATACAATGGATGAATTTGATTGGTTCGTTCTAACATTTTAAAGTTAGAAAGTACTGATCGTAAAATTACTCTCTATCTTTCTCTCTCTCTCTTTATATATATATATATATATATATAGTAATTCTATAATTAGTGTCTTCCAATTTTAAAAAGTAGGTTTAATCAATCAAATTTATCAATTATATTTTCTTTCATAAAATAAATTCTCTCTCCTATTTAATTCAAATGTAGTGATAACTTTGATTAGTTCGTCCTAGTTTTTTAAAGTTAAGAAGCACCGATGGTAGAATTACTTTATATATATAGTAATTCTATCATCACTGTCTTTTAACTTTAAAAAGTTATAACAAATAATCAAATTCATCAATTGCATTATCTGTCCTAAAACAAATTCTCTCTTTTATTTAATTCAAATGCAATGAATGAATTTGATTAGTTTGTCCTAACCGTTTAAAATTAGGAGGTATTGATAGTAAAATTACTCTCTCTCTCTCTTTATATATATAGTGTTTTTATCATCAGTGCCTCCTAATTTTAAAAAGTTAGGATAAAACAATCAAATTTATCCATTATATTTTTTTTCCTAAAATAAATTCTTTCTCCTATTTAATTCAAATGCAATGGATGATTTGTTTGATTTGTTCTAACTTTTTAAAGTTAGGAGACATTGATAGAAGAAATTTCTCTCTCTCTCTCTCTCTCTCTCTCTCTCTCTTTATATATATTTATGAATATCTCAAGATCAAAAAAATCTCATAGAAAATATGGAGATTCTTGGAGAAAAATCATGACATTCAAAGAAGCAATTATGTTGAGAATATAACGATTTGGTGAATTAATTGGCACGAGAAAATCTCGCTTGGTATCAATTCGTAAGGAAATTTTAAAAAGGCTCATTAAGTTTATGAGGGAATCTCGCTAGATAAATTAATTGTTTGAGAAAATCTCATGAATTGGACTTAGAAAATCTCGCAAAAGCCCACTTGTAAGCCCATAAATAGATGAGACTTCAATGTGAATTGAGCATCTAGGCAGAGAGACAGAAGCGGCCAAGGCATGGAGCTGTTGCTACATTTATCTGGTTCTACCTTTCTTTATTTTCTTCATGTGTTTATGTTTTATTCTAGAGCCATGAGTGGCTAATTTTTATTGTTCGTTAGGGCTAAATTGAAGCCCTAAACATAAACTCAATTCAATTATATTTTCAATGAACTTTATCATTTTTGCATGGTTGTTGGTTAATATTTTAATAAATTAATTTTATTAAACCTTGTAAGTGTGCAAATCATTTATCATGTACAATGACAAGCAAGGGTCAATCCCATAAGAAGTTATTCTCTTACTTTTAATTCCAAATTTATTCAAGACAATTAAATGAAATGAAGGGGGTTTTGAAATTAGGTTTTAAAATTAAATTGCAATGAGTAGAGTAAATTAATTAAGAAATATCATGAGAGAGAAATTTAGCTAAGACATCCTATCCATCACTAAACAATCCTTCAATCTATGAATGAATTAATGAAGCATAATGATATTAATGCATGATGAAGACATTCACAACAAGATATGATTAACTCATGTCGTATGAATTCTTCCTGAGTTAGTATACAAATCACATTATGTCTATATAGATGCTTGTATTTCTAATTATAACCTAGCATGATATCTGCTTAGGTTTAACAATTGGAATCCACTAAGAATTAGAAAAATATAAATGTCACATAAATCCTAGAATATGATGTCCATCCTAAGTATTTATAAATTAATGCTCCTCAATTGATTCATAAGTAATTGATTGTTGCAAACTAAGAATATTTCTGTATGATGTATAATTTATATTCTTATGACATAATCATAAAAATATGCTCTTAAGATGGTCAGTTAAAGAAATAAAATAAATAGGATGCAATTAAAATAGAGAAATTAATTTCATTATGCAAAAATAATACTTTATTAAAAACAATAATAGATTGAATTCATTTTTAAAGCTTCAAGTCAGCCCTAAAAGAAAACATAAAAATAAATATAACTAAAGAAGAATAAACCAATCAATAGCTGTAGCCCATGCCTCCAATCTCTCTCCCTCTCATGCATGTCTCAACTGTGTTGAGGAGACTCCTATTTAAAATGGTTGAGGTTGGTGACAAGTGGGTTTCTTGGTGTGAAAGTCGAACAAATAATGCTTAAGTGAAAACTAGAAATTGAACAAAATTAGTGGTCGTTGCTTCTTGTCACAACTTCTAACTTTTTCACAACCTGCGACAATAACTTGTGACCTAGTTGCAATATGTGGTCTTTGTTTCCTCCTACGATAACAATCTACAATGCTTGGTCACAGTTTATTCACGTTGTTTGCACCTTGTGAGTTTGACTTATAACTTAGCCGTTGTGTTGTTTTGTTTTGTTTTTTTTTTTTTTTTCCTCTATTTGTATCTTGAAACTAATCCTTGATTTGCATGATTTCCCAAAACCCGTTTCCTAATTTGTTATATTTGGCTATTTGTTGAACAACCCCTTAAGTTTCTATTGACCCAATCCCTTTGCTACCACCACATATTTCTAAGAAATTCCAATTATTTTGTTCCAATACGATTGTCGCACGATAAGCTCTTCAAATCGGATCTTCAATTTTCTCCATTGAAATTAATTTCGAAAATCCACCAATTCCATTTTTTTCTTTTCTTAACCTAAATTTAAGCACAAAAAAACAAATAAAATAAGAGTACCAATTTCACTCGAAAATATAACATAAATGATAGGTCAATAAGTATAAAATAATTATAATTATTGACCTAGAAATGGTGAAATCATTGTCTATAGTTTAATTATATTTTATTTCATGCATTTGTTTGATTGGCCATCTTAGGAGTATGTTTATAGGATTTGTGTTGAAATAAGATAAATCGCACATCAAATGGGTATATTCTTTGTTTGCAACATTCAATTATGTAAGAACCAATTGGGGACTTTGATTCATAGATATCTAAAATAGACAGTATGCCCTAAGATTTATATGATATTCATATTCTTCTTGTTTTTAATGGGTTTTTATTATTAAATCTAAATAGATATCATGTTAGGTTATAATTAGAAATACGTATATCTATATAGACATAATGTGATTTGCATACTAACTATGGAAGACTTAATACGACATGTAGCATGATCATCACTTTATCGTGAATGTCTTCATCATGTATTATTATATTATTGCTTCATTAATCTTGTTGAATGAATTGAGGGATTGTTTAGTGGTGGATAGGATATCTTAACAAAGTTTTTCTCTATTGGTTTTTCTCTAAATTAATGTTTTGCAATGTTTTAACTTTTAGATTAGAAAATTGAATTCAAAACCCCTTCTTTTAATTTAATTATTTCTAGATTAGGTTTTGTCGACGTTGAAATTTAGTCGACCCAAAGATTCTAGGCCCAAATTACAATTCTGATAACAAGAAGCAATGAAAGCAGATAAAAACAACTAAGAGTGAAATGAGGAGAGGAAGAACAATGCAAAGAAGAGAATTTTTTACATGGTTTAGTAAGTGTGCTTACGTCTACAGATGTCATTTTGAATAATTCAACAAAGTAACGGTATCACTAATGAGAGTTGTTTGTAATACAAAGAATTTCACCCCTATTTATAGTGTGGAGATTTACAATTTGAGTGCAACACAAATTAGGAAGTAAAGTTTTATATTAACTGTATTTCCATAACAATCTTCTTTGAATCAGGAAAGATTCTCTAAATTGAATCTGAGATTGTAGAGATTTGATCTATACAAAATTAGGAGATTTGAATCATTCTTGGATTTGATTGCTACAAGCTTCTAGAAGATTATCTGACACGAGCTTAGTGAGCTGACACATCATTCTAGCTAGCTGAAGATGAATCAAGGTAGCTTTGGTTTAAGACATGAGTTGAAGAAAAAGGAAACGAGCTCAATACTGTGACCTGAGTACTAGGCTTCTTGGGCCTCTTACCATTGGGCTTTCAACAACTCATTTATCCAAGTCGTGAAAATGCCCATAACATTAGCCTTATAGCTCTTAGTGCGATTTTCGGACTGGGGGCTAAAACTCGTTGGAAAAAGCCGATGTGTCTCAACCTGTCTTAGCACATTTTCAGATTTTATCCCATCTTGTAGTGACTTTGCTGAGGCTGTTGAGAGGAGAGTGGAGGAGGCTGAAAGTGTAACATGTCTTCCCAAAATCCAGGTAAACCCCTAAAGACTATCCCTAAGTTCGGATTTTTAAAGTGGATCAAGTATTCGAACTCGGTTAAATAATTGAATTTTCATCCAAAATAATAATAATAAAAAAATTCGGAAGGGTTCGGGGACGATTTATGATTTTCAAACCCAAATTTTATTAAAACGAACGGACCCGGATGATAAATCGAATACTAACGTAGTTTCTGGATTTTAAATTGGATTTCAATACAATTTCTAGATGGACCCGATAGGATTCCGGATACGAAAAGAGATTATAGGAACATGGGAGAACGTGTGAAACAAGTGGCATGAGCAAGTTAGCATGTAAGACACTTGCCAAACAAAAGCAAAACATGGAAGACACTTGGAACTCATGCATAGAAAAATCTTAGACAAATGTCAAGTATGTGGGATTTTTATTATTTTAAATATGTTGTGTGATATTTAAGTAAAAATTAAAGCAAACTTTTGAGACTTTCTTTAGTCATTCATGGCAATCACACAACAAACACCACATTCTCTCACTTTTCCTCTCAACCGAAGCCACATTCTCTCATTCTCGTTCTTTTCCATTCTAGATCGAAGCAACACAAAAAAAATCTCTCATTCTCTTGGCTTTCATCCACCATTCTTCAAGAGACCACTCACGAAAGATAGAAATCACCCCATTTCTCGGTCTCAATCACTCATTTGAGGTACAACAAGCTCTCATTTATCTTTTTAGCTTTCGGCAACTTCACTCTTCTTCATCTTTTCTTTTGGTTATGAAAGAAAAGTGATCATCAAGCAAAGGAAGTCATGGCAAAGGAGCTATAGTGGTGACCGAGAGCATGCATGTGGGTTTGGTGATGTTCTTGAAGACTTAAAGCACATGCAAGGCACTTAAATATCTTTCGGAAGCATTTCGGATAATTTTGAAAGGTAAGAGTTAATTTTCGAATGATTTCATGATTTTCCGGAAAGAGCTTTTCTTTGATGAAAATGCATGTTTAGGCTTTAGGATATACCATCTCGTTAGTGCGGAAGTTGGTTTGTGAATAGTTTGGATGATGGATGAATTTTGAAAGTGAAAATTATCTGTGTAGGTTCGGCCATTATATGTTGTGTGAGTTTGAATTGAGTTTTGATGTTTTGGAATTGTTTTGAATGAATTTAACATGCATTGGATGTGTTTTGAGATGTGAAATAACTTGAAAAAAATGACTTTAGGGAAGAATATATGCTTTCGGCTATAAGGGTAGAATGGTCATTTCAAATTGTTTTTGTTTGGGTTATGTAATTTTAGAAAGAATTTGAATGTTAGGGTGAGCTCATAATTCAAAAACGGATTTGTTAAACGTTAAACGGTCATTTCGCGAATTTAGGATTCGAAAGTGTTCAAAAGCGATAATAAATTGGATTTAATTAAATTATGTTGAATGCAAAATGAATTAAAAACGTGAAAAGAAACGATACTAAGGTTATTGTTTAGGTTCGGCTAGAGAAAAGATTTGAGTCCGGAATCATTGTAAAATTTCATTCGCGCAAGTTTAGTTTCGAATTGAAAGACTTATAGCATATAAATGATTAGATTCATGATCGAATGATAATCGAGAATAATCTAAGTGAAAGCAAGTTAATAAACGACGTTTCAAAGTGATGTTTCCATTGAATGATTCATTGAATTGTTGTATTTATAGATTCGAACTAACAATAATATTCGTCTTGTAGTCTGAAAAATCAATCGCGGATATTGTGTAGGATTTTCGGAGTCAGATATAGAGGATTTTCCGTTATTAGAAAAGTTTAGCCACTTAAGGAATTTAAGTGAGTGTCCTAACGAAAATATTTTGAGATGAGAATATTTATATTCACATTGCATTAGTATGTAAATATATATATATATATTCATGTTATTAATGATTGTAATTTGATTATTGTTACATATATATATATATATATACATAAACGAAAAACGAGTTTTGCCAGCTTGCATAAATTATCGAAGTTTTTTGTGAAATGTGAGTTTTAAAATATGAAGCTTGTGATATGAGATGATTTATAGCATATGGTACATATAGGTATATTATCTGATTTTCGGTATCGGTAGAGTACCCAAAGGCAATGTAGGATTCCACTTGGGAGACGATGTGAGATTTTGCTCTTATAGGATACTATTTAAGCTAGCTTACTACTTGAGACGATGTAGGATTCCGCTCCGTAGCGATGGAGGATTCCGCTACGTGATACCAAATATGTATGGCATGAGACGATGTGGGATTCCGCTCTGCCATACGGCATGGCCTGAGACAATGTGGGATTTGCTCTGCCATGCATTAGTATATTAGTACCGTATGATTAGAAAGTGTTAGTGAATGACACGTTTTAAACAAAAAAGCTTTTCAAGGAGAAAATTGCCATCACTAATAAATTACAAGTATGAAATGAGAAATATAAGTGAATATCCTTACATTGAAATGTTTCGAGTTTTCGATAGTTAGTCACACTTATATTTTTCAGCATGACTTTGTTTATGTAACAAAATTACAAAACGATTTTAAGGAAAACATTTTATTAATGTTCTGAATAGAAACTAATGATATATATGAAGTGGATTGTACTCACCCTAGTTTAGTTGTTCTTTTAAAATAAAAATCTTTCAGGATCCAGTACAGGTGTAGGTGATCAGACGGTAGGGACCTCTCACCAGGAGCAGTGACACGCATCGTCGGGTGTAGCTGTGATATCTTTTTGCTCTTATGTATGATACTTAGTTTGAAATGATGGATGTTTTATTTCTAAACTATATGTAAATATAAATTTTCATACTTGCGTTTTATGTATATATTCGATCATGCAAGCCATGTTTTAAAAACATAAACTTATTTTGAAATCGATGTTTATATTGAGAATATATGTGATTTGTGGAAAACGGGCTTGAGGCCCTGTAGTTGAGAAAATGATCATTATATAAAGTGCACAAGTGTTGATTTTGATTTCATAAGTTGATATTTTTCAGAAAAATAGCCATCTTACTATTAAAATTTTTATAGAAATGCTTTTCATAAATGTAATTTTTAAATTGAAAAAGTTTCCACCCTATTCTGCTCACAAATGTTTTGTAAAAAGAGTTTCCAAAATGAGTTTTCTAAGTTTAGTTTTAAACAGGCTTATCTTCACAGGAATCTTTCAGCCGAAAGGGATCCCGTTTGGAGGATTACCGTGGGGTGCCGGGTGGGTCGTCTAGAGAGTAGGACCAGGGCTTGTCAGAAAGAGAGGTCACAATGCCTACAGATGTAGCCTCTTAGGACCAGGGCTTCGAGTAAGCTGCTTGTTGAGTTGAATATTTTTCTTTAGGGCTCTTTATGACTATACTTTGTGGGTTTATTTGTAATGAATATTTGGACCTCATTTTGAGGTTTTTATTGTTAAGTTGATCCACCTTGTTGCAAGGTTTGCATTGATTCCAAGAGTCTTTTGCTTTTATTTTGCTTTTTGAATCTTTGAATTTCTTATGAACCAAGGAATTAGGTAAGAAAAATATAAATCAATGGTAATAATACTTGATAGGAGCTCGGGGGGTCGAAACCTCGGATTATATAACATGATTTGGTTGAGATATGCAGGGAGGTCAAAACCTCTCCTACAATAACGAAATTTATAGCTAGTAGGTCAGAACCTGTTAGCATACAACAAAATTGAGACTTGTATATTCAGGTTGTTACCACACTCTTCTGAAACTTAACTCTAACATCTTTCAATGCACAAAGGACATTGAAAAGACCTGTTAACTATGTAGTATCCAATTTTTGTGGACTTGTTGTAACATGGAAAAATAGGTATGTTATAACATGTCTTGTAATAAAATTTTATAACACATCCAAAACCATATGTTATAACACTTGTAAAGATAGAATGTTGTAACACAAAAAATAAAGATACTAAAGTAAGAAAAGAACACAAGCATGTTTTTAATGTGGTTCGGTTTTACCCTACATCCATGAGGCCTTACCCACAATTATGAACTCATTAATGAACTTTTTCAAAGTACAACAAAATCTTGTTTTACCCAACCTAAGACTTCCTCCTAGACTTGGATGCAAGATGAGTACTCATATACTTCATGAATTACGGCAAGCTCCCCTTGCCTTCAATAGTTGACAGTACCTTGAACTCCCTTCAATTGCTACAAACCTATCTCCTTTCAAAAACTTGTTTATTTGTCATCCCAATAAGTATCTGGACACAAACCTAGTTTAACTCACTTACTTAATCTCAAAAAAATAACTTAGAGAATAGGCTCTCTTAGTTTCACAAGCAAATAATCAACATCAGTCTCTAATCGCATTGCTTGCTTATCTCTCTTCAACTTGATTCAATCTTGTATTTATTCAATCTTGTATTTATAGTAACTTCATGCTCATCAAGAATTATGAGATAAAACAAGATTAGATCAACCAAATAAATCAAAAGTTAATCCAAAGATAAAACAAAATTATCAATTGAAAAAATTAGATAATTACAAAAGACAAATATCACAATTGAAAAAAATAAAATCAGTAAAAAATAGATAAGTCTTTTTTAGCAAAGACCACATTCTTTTGATTTTCTTATTCGAACTTGGTCAAAAACCTATCTACGTACATTTTGTTTCTATACATGCATCAGCTGATAAACTTCAAGCCCTACAAAAATATTAAAGATATATATTCACATAAAAAGTTTCCTAAAGATAAATTCCAAGAAATTTAAAGAGAAATTATCTTTTATCTTTAGAAACTTAATTACACATTTATCTTAACATAAGATCATATAAAAACTAATAAGATAAATCCTGAGAAAGATAATCATGAGAATCAAGTCAATCAAGTCACTACTTGATAAATACTTTGAATTCTATATTGAGCCCTGTAAACTAAAAAGTGTCGTAACATCAGTTATGTTTTGATGTTGCAACAAACATCGTTCCTAATGTTATGATATATTAGTAGTCCATGAACTTTGCTGCACAAAAACTTTTTGCCTTATTGCTCTAAGATGCCAACAGTTTATGCATAGTTAAAACTTGTGCACCAACAAACATTGACTATGTCCATTCTCCTTTCTGACAATTCCTCAACGCAACTCACGGATAGTTATAGAGTGGACGAAATACGATCCACTTAGTTGATAAATTCTCTTCTCCTAGTAAATTAGCATCTACTATTTCAATCACTAATTGAGGTAATGCCTCTTTCACCCAACACTTCAAACTCATTCTTCCTTCAAACATGTTGTCCGTCGATTTGTTTCTTGTGAATGTTTCCATCATCAGAACCCAAAGCTGTACACGTTGCCTCTTGAAGAAACAATTCCTTCTGATCCGTGCTCTACAAATTAAGTTGAATCTTGTTCATAATTAGGTGACTTATAAAACAAAACTTGCTCATGTATATAGTAATATGTACATGTGTTTAAAGCAAAAAAACTAAACTATAGATCAGATATGTTACCAGGTGCCATCAATCCAATGGTGGCTAAAGTTTTAGTTTGTGTCATTGGATCTCCTTCACCCGAGAGTTTGGCAATTTTGAAATCGCACACATGAGCAACCATATTTTCATCTAGCAAGATGTTGCTAGGTTTTAAATCACAATGTACAATAGGTGTTGCATAACCATGATATAGATAGTCTAATGCTGATGCAACATTGATCATTATGTTAAGTCTTAATAGGATATCCATATAGTAATTGTGAGAATACAACCACTTTTCCAAGCTCCCATTGGGCATGTATTCAAGTACCAAGGCTTTGAAGTCAATGTTCGAACAACTACTAATAATTTTGACAAGATTTTGATAACAGATTTTTCTCATTACTTCACATTCATCCTCAAAACTCTTTAATACCCTGTGCAAATTGAAAACCTTTACAGCAATGATCATTCCATTCAAAAGTTTTCCTCTCTGCACTGAGCCAAAGCCTCCTGTACCAATCAAATTGCTTTCTTCGAATTGACTTATTGCATGTTGAAGCTCTTGATATGAAATTCTTCTCCATGTTGCTAGAGTCGACATAGTTTCTTCATCTAATAATTTTGATCTTCTCTTTTGGCTTTGGCACAACATAAATATGCCTAGCACAAGCATCATTGATGCCACTGCTGATAACACATATATTAGTTTCAAAAAAATGGCCCTTCTTCTTCTTTGATTCTTGATGAGTTCCAGTTTTACTAGTTTTGCATTTGGGGACTCGTAATGGCGAAGCACCACAAAGGTCACTATTTCCCTGAAATGATTCAGCTAAGAAGTTGTGAGGCCCACCTGTAAGAATTTCTCCTTCTAGTCTATTGAAAGACAAGTTTAGATATTTGAGACACATGAGTTTGTCTGGAGACTTGGGAATTGCTCCCGAGAGGTTATTGCTAGATAAATCCATGTATTCCAAACTAACCAAGTTGTGAAATGATTTCGGTATAGGAACTCTTAGTTTGTTATGTTCTATGGAGAGTTTCATCAGCTTTTGAAGGCATCCAATGCTATTAGGGAGGCCACCTGATAATTCATTCTTTGATAGGTCTACTTGAATTACAACCTTAAAACTTTTAATATCATATGGTAGTTTCCCTCTAAGCGAATTCGTGGAAAAGTTCACTTCCAAAATATCTTTGAGGTTCCATAGGGATGAGGGTATTGTTGAAGTTAAATTGTTGGAAGTTAGATCTAGGATTCTTAATTAGTGAAGTAACGTCACCCAAGCATGCCGGTATGGGACCAAAGAAGTTGTTGTGACCCAAGTATGGTTCACCTAAGTTTGTCAGACTTCAAATTTCGTTTGGAATATAGCCTTGCAATCTATTGCCTTCCAAGTACAAATATTGAAGCTTTCTCATCTTCCCAATTGCAGTTGGAATGAATCCAATCAATTCATTGTCTCCAATGGCTAACGTTGTAAGGTTGCTTAAGTTGCCAACTTCGTTGGGAATTCTACCCTCAATTCCGGTATTGTCTGCCATAAAACTTTCAAGAGCAGAGAGATTTCCTACGGAAACTGGAAGTGTGCCACTGAGTGGATTATTGCTTAAAACTAATCTTGTCAAAAATTTGCAGTTTTTTAAAGCAGAAAGAAAGGCTAGTTCTTGACTTGAAGATTCTCTTGTTAATTGATTTGAGGCTAGGCCGAGTCGCCATAGATTTCTTAGATTACCAAGTGTTGAGGGAACAGGGCCAGAAAAATAGTTGGAGGAGAGTGACAGGATGGTGAGCTGAGAAGCATTGGAGATGAAGTCAGGGATTTCACCACTGAATTCGTTTCCCCATCGGTAAAGACTTTTAAGATTCGGATGGCCAATACTTGATGTAAGGGGACCTGAGAAGCAGTTCATGAATACTTGAATGATTTCTAATTTTGAGATATTAAATATTGTAGATGGGATGGGGCCTGTCAAGCTGTTATTTTGAAGATACAAACACACAAGATTGTGAAGATTTCCAATCTCAGGTGGTATTGGACCTGTAACATCCCGATAATTGCTTCCGTATTAATAATATTATTAATTCTAGAATATAATTGTATTAAGTGGAAAAAAAATAGTTTATTTATAATTAATATAGTTAATTGTTAGAAAATTTATTTTGGAAGTAATATTTTTTAGGAAAATGATTTAATTAGAATTTTATTTGGAAAAGATTTGATGTTGGAAATTATTATTTGTGAGTTGTTAGTATTGTTTAATAGGAGAGGGGCGTGTGTCAGAATTTTTGGGCCAAAGTGCAATTTTAAAAAGTTTTGGGGTCAAAGTGTAATTTTGAAAAGTATGTTAGTATAAAAAAATGCTGAAAATCTGAAATTCTGCAGCTCGTCTTCTTCCTTTTGCCGACACTGCTGCTGCAACTTCTTTCCAGATTTTTTTTCATTTTCCAAGCCAAAATTACTTTAGTTTTCTTCCATTTAAGCCCTCCTATATATGTACAATCCCATTTCTTGCAAAAGCCCTCTAAATCTCACGTTATATTTTCGGATCTTAATGGATTAAGTGAGGTAAGGGTTGTTTGGTGATTTTATTTGTGTTCAAATAGATTAATTAGCATGTAAATACATCCATAAGCATGAATAATTAGTAGATTTTGCATTTAATTAAGTTATTTTGGTTTTTATGGTTTTAAAAGTATAAATGTTAAATTTTAGGTGATAAATTAGGGCATGGGGAATCTAGTAAGGGCAAGGAGAAGCTTTGAGCTTCTATTTGGAGGGCTAGGAGCTTGATTATAAGCTCTAAAAGGTTGGTATACAATTGTTTTTGAAATTTAATTTTTTTTTAGTGGCGAAAATTTATTATTTCGTTTCGTATCTCTGCGTTAATATGATTTTTATGTAATGAGTTGTTATTTATGATATGTATGTATTGGTAGGATAACAATGAAAGAGATTTTATGGGTTAAAATCAAGTGAAATACCGTTTTCGTATAAAACCCCCTTTAAATCCGAATTTGAATTAATTAAGGGTTAGCGGTATTTTTGTCTTTTTAAACTTATATATGTGTTTAACGAATGGTATTAAAGTGATTTGTGACATGACTTTTGAAAACGAAATCAATTTTCGAGAGTTTTACCCCTTAGTCGAAATTGAAGACATAAAGAAAACAAGTGGCATTTTTATCGTTTCGTTTGTATTCACATGCTATTTATATTATGTTGCGATGAGTTGTGTGATTAATGATGGGTTCGAAGAGAAAAATTAGAAAACCATCTTTTGGAATCAAGAGGAAATGAGAAACGAATGAAATTGTGTAATAAAGTTTAATCGGAATTCATAATATTCGTTATTAATAAAAATTATAGAGAGCCTGAGTAAACCTGTACATTGGTAGGTGGGGATTGGTGTTTGGCATGCCAATAGGATATTATTAGCAGTACTGCGCCGTTACGTTTATAGATGATATGATTAATGGACTTTGAGAGGCACCGAGTGTCCGGTCCAGAAATTAAAACGATTGCGAAATTGAGCTCCGGCGGGTAGGCACCGAGTGTCCGATGCCGGAGATAGATATGAAATCTGTACTGATCCATGGTATCGTGACAGCATTTACGAAAGGCTCTTATGATATAATAATACTCGATTATGAATTTGAGTGGAATATATGTTTTTGAAATACATTTTATAAAGTTTTGATTGGTTGTTTGAATATATATATATATTATATGGAACGTTATTTGTTTTTATGAAAAGATAATATGTACGTGCTGTATTTATAAAATCCTGTGATTTCGATATGTTATGTTAGTGGGATTTTGTGATTGATATTATTTTATGTATACCAACTAAGCTATGTTAGCTTAGCGCGTTGGATTTTCCACGCGCAGGTAGTTGATGTGATCTGAGAGCGAGGGTTCGACAAAAAGATCATCACAGTGCGCTTCTAGAGTCACAGCAGAAATTCCAATCCTTTTGGTAGACATTTTTGACATGTGCATATTTTTGTTACATTAAAGAAATGTTATGAACTTATATTTTGTATACTTAAATGTATATATATATATATATAAAACCTTGTAAATTCTAATGTATATAAATTTTGAATTATGTTTTTAAACGTTTTCTCAAAGATATGGGAAAACTAATCGATGTAGTACTTTAAAGTATCTGTGTTTACTTTGTTTTGAAAGTATAATTAGAAAATGTTTACTTTGGGTTGAGATTGTGTTGAAGTGATTTTGAGACGGACGGGGGAGTCCGCTGATGGAAGTTGAGAAAGTGGAAAAATATTGAAGTGTTTGTTTGATTATACAGGTTTTATGAAATTTTGGTTTCTCAATAAAACAGAGGAAACTCTGCCGGATTTTCAATAATTATATATATATATTTTACTAATTATATTAAAGGAGTAAATGTATTTTCGTAAATAAGCACGGAAAATAACGTAACGTCCTCCGCCTCGGTTATCGGTGTCTGGTACACCGAGGATCGAGGGGAGGGTGTTACAGGACCTGTCATGGTCAATAGAATAACAAAACCAAAATGAATGATTGTGTAGCTTTGTTATTCACTTGTGCTTCTAATTGCATGGCATGTAATGAATTGGACCCTTTTCTGTAAAAGACAGACCATAATAAAGCGGACTATCCCTTGAAGACTACAGAGTGATGCTGACAGGAAAGCACAACAGAGAATTTTATATTTCATCTTCGTCCTTAATTAATTCAAATAGTTTTGTTAAGCAACCGCAACGTACCAGTAATATTTTAGACAAGTTGGACTCTGGAATGCTTATATGAATTGAATTAAATGCATATATAATAAGAGTAATACCAGACAAGCTGCTTCTACTCAATATCAATTCCCACAGAGCAGTACAGTTGCCTAGACTTCTTGGCATGCGTCTTGCAAAAATATTGCAAGTTTGCAATTCCTGTTAGCTGGATTATTGCTTATTGAAAATTACAAATGTTTATCCCACAAAAAGTAAGAGTAACTTTATTGAAGAGATGGGGTGTATTCAGTAAGGATTTTACTGACTTTAAAAGACTATTGTGGAATTAAAATGTTGAGGATGTATTCAATAAAAACTTTTAAAAACTTTATAAAAATCATGGAGTATTCACTATAAACTTTTAAACACTATAAAAGTTATATAGTATTCAATCAAAATTTGAGATGTTTAAATTATCACTGACTTTTATGCAGTTTAAATTATGAATGATTTTTGTATACTTTGAGTGAGAGATATAACTATTAAACTCTCACAATTTCCACCCTTCCCAAAAACTTTTGAAGACTTTTAAGTAAGAATAATAGATTCTCTCTCTCTGAATATTTTTGAAACTCTTATCTCTTATCAATGCTTCAATATTTCAACTACTTGCTTAAAAAGAAATATAATAACACTTAATATAATCTGTTTTTGTAACCTATGACACCTCTTTTGTAGTTTTCAAATCTGGTGGCCTACATTGGTGACAATTCAGGTCAACACATAAAGGCGACTCGGAAAAGGAAATCATGGATTGAAAACAAGGCACCTACAAGTTTGAAATAAAGAAAAATTTTCAATTTAATTCCTATCTTTTTATGAAAGAATACTTTCTTACTAGTAAATATATTTTTAGTCTCTCTCATCTTGAGAAATTAATCAAATTGGTTCTTTTGTTAGTTGAAAGTTAGTCAAACTTAACAGTTAAAAGAGTATTTGATAGGTCCATTTTCCTTATATACTAGGTAGCCTGCCCAATAACCCCCATGGTGGCCTTTCAGATGGGATCTGTACCGGCTGAAAGAAACCTATGAAGCTAAGTCTTTTCTCTTACTAAAATATTTATAAAACTCTTCGAAATATTTTTTCAAAATATGTTTGTAAATGAGGTTTGTTTAAAATTTGGCAGCACCACGACTGTTTTTCTGAAAAATCCACTTTGTAAAACATAGAAGAAAATCTTGTGCACTTCAAATATTTCTCATTCTCAACTTTCGACCTCAGGCTCTCATTCACATCCACAATCATTCACAAGATAATTTCATTCAAAATATAACTTAAAATCCAATAAACTTAAGTGCACTAATAGTTCTCAAAATATAATACGAACTACACAAAATATGTGTTCTCAAATCAAAGTTTATGAAACATGCATTATGATCAAAAGATATGCAGTACATGATAGTATGGAAGCAACCAAACTAATGCATTAGTATCACGTATCAACCCTCTTGCACACGCGATGAAGAGCCTTTTAATCTCTAGCTCACACATGCACTTGGGGAGGGTTTTTATAAAACAAGAAAACGAGTGATGAGTAATAACTCAGTGAGTGGGTATTTATCAACTTTGAAACTTATTTTCAAAATATGAATACACCTCCCAAAAGATTTCTAAAAAAACTTAATACTTTAACTTGAATTTGTAAAATATAAATCAAGCATAATATATAAAAGTAATTTTATTTGAAAATGATAATAATGCTCATAAATCTTTTTCAAGTATAGCTTTCTTGATATTTGCAATCTCACGTCTGATGACGTGTTTTTCTTTCTGAAACTTGTCTTATTTGGTAACCTAGGGAAACTTATCCTTCGTGACGATACTTAAACATAACAGTAACAAAATTCGCACACGTCACTAGGATTGAGGAAAATCTTTATGTATAGTCACCGATGAAGGACCTTAGGGATCACACTACTTACCCTAATATTAGGTAGATCTACACTACCATATACGTGCAGAGAATGACAGATTGACTCTGACTCAAAACCCTAATAGTTAGTGACTTTCCTAACCACACTTGCCATACACACACACGGTGCTTCAGCCGATAATTTTTGGGGCTAGGATAAACCATAGGCCATTAAAGTTTTTTTAAGCTACTTAAAATTTTCTTTTCTCTTTATCTCGGAAATACATTGATTTAACTCAAAAAGTATTCTCTAGCATGTCTCTTAAACATAAATAAATTGCTTTGCTACTAAAGTATTTAAACATTGATTATATAAATTCAAAAACTTACATGCGATATATATAAAATAAAGATATGCTAAAATAAATCATTTCAATATAATAACTTATATATTATAAAAACAAACAAGTGCAATATTTAAATTCGATTTATGAACTTGTAAAAAAAGCTTTGAAAATTAACCACACTCACAACTTGCTTTTCAATATAAATATAACCACTCGTCTACGTCCTTTGCTAGCTCGTTGCTTCACCTACACTTCAATTTAAAGTCGCTATCTCTTAGTCACAACAATCCATTTGAAAGACTCAACATTTCAGCATACAAATCACTACACTATAATTGACCACGAACTGAGCTCGAGCTTGCTGCCAGCTCATCCATTACGAGCTACTATCCAGCTCGCTTAGCCTGGATAGCGAGCTCCTTCTAGCTCGCCCCTTTTTGCGAGTTACCTCACCATTCCAGCTTGCCCTTCGCAAGTTGCTGTACTCAGCTTAGCTTAGTCAGGTTCTTTACGAACTGTGGGCATAGCCCAACTCATCCATGTGAGTTGTTGCCCTAGCTAGCTCGACCTGAAATGTGAGCATTACCCAACTCAACAAACTCGCCTTTTCTGTGAGCTACTGCCACTTGCCCAACTCAAGCGTTGAAATGAACTGTAGCATCATCCAGCTCGCAACCCCAACTTGTTGGCAAGTTGCTGACCTAGCCTGGATCGACCTAAACTCATGCAACCATGTTCTAACACTCTTTCCAAGTTTTACACCAACAACCACATTCAAAATAACAACTTAAACAAATAATATACCCATAATCCATACATGGTAGCTCGTATCATCAAACTTATTTCAGACGTAACATCACACATTCTATTTCACACAATAAATATGAGATTTAGCACTCACCTCATTAAATCAACTCCAAATGAGTAAATCCTCAACCTCAGCTCGCATGCAACTTTAAATTGCAAACAAATCCCTCTATAGTGCTCTAATTAGCAAGTAAGGCTACTGCCTTTGTTGTGCACTCTTGATCACAGGCTCCATTTCAAACCAAATGACTTGTAGACGTTAAGAATACCCAAAATCAACTCAAGATCCACAAGGACAACAAGCTTACCTTACTTCATCCTCTTGGCAGGAAGCTTCCTCCTTGGTCGAGCTCCTCTCCTCTTGATTTACTCTTGGACTTCTCTCAATTTGACTCTCACTTGATCCACATAAATATTACGCCCAGATCTGACATGCTCTTGGTCACAACTCAGTCTCTTTCTCTCAAATCGCCGAATGCCTCCCATTCTCTCTCTCAGTCGACTTATCCTTCTTTTTTTTCACTTTTTGCTTCTCATTTTTTATCGAGTCTCTATATAAACTTTTCCAACTTAGCGGATTCCATGTGTCAAGCTCTCATTGGCCCGTTACATTTCACATAAATTGTGCTTCTTTATGAGATCTCATTCTATGTAATACTCACATACAATCCAGGTATACTTGAGTAGGAAAATATCTACTTGGCTCTCAAACAACTTTAATTCACATTCAAGCCCCAATAAATTCCAAAATTATGGCCTTAAATTTTCAAATTGACCATAAAATGCTCTTATTTGGTATTTTCGCCAAATAAACTCTTGGTTACTCAAAATCTATTCGAGTAAAACTCATCTTCGCTCCAATTTAGATTTAATTAATTCTAATATTAATCTCCAAGCTTTTACTTCACGAGATTCGATTTTTTTTTGAAAATTACTATTCACCTAGACACTTTCTGTTCGAAAATACTTTCATCTGGAAAAAAATAATTATTTTCCAGTAGTTAAGGTTTTGGGTTATACAATTCACCTCTCCTTATAAAAATTTCATCCTCAAAATTTGCATATTGTCTAGATCATCCGAAATCGTAGTCGATGACACTAATGCTATGACTCTTTGTACAATTTCAAGCTATTATTGAAATTTAAATATACTTACTTGACTCAAAAAGTTACGAATACTGACTGGGTATTAGCTCCTCGTGCTCCTATGAGGCCTTCTCTACTGCATGATTCCCTTATAGTACTTTCACCAATAGAATGATCTTGTTGCGCAAAACCTACTCCTTCTTATCTAGAATCTAAACTGGGGTCTCTTCATAAGTCAGGTTCTCCTTGAGCTCCACTGGTTGTTTGGTCAAGACATGTGAAGGATTTGCTATATACTTGCGGAGCATTGAGACATGGAATACTTTGTGAATTTTGGAGAGTTCAGCTGACAACTCGAGTCAATATGCCACTTCGCCTACTTTGCCAATCACCTTATAGGGATCAATATATTGTGGATTCAGCTTACTACATCTTTTGAAATGGATTATCCCTTTCTATGGTGACACTCTCAACAACACCTTATCCCTAATTTGGAACTCTAAATCTTTTCTTCGCTTATCCGTGTAGCTTTTCTGTCAATCTTGGGCAACTTTCAATTTGTCCCGAATAATTCTGATCTTATCTACACCATCTCGGGACCTATCAATCTCCTCTCGCCGACTTCATCCCAACACACTAGAGTCCTGCACTTTCTTCCATAAAGTGTCTCATATGGTGCCATGCCGATACTCATCTTATAACTATTATTGTGGGCAAATTCGATCAGTGGCAGGTGAATATCCCAACTATCTCCGAACTCCATCATGCAGGATCTAAGCATATCTTCCAGGGTCTGAATAGTACGCTCAGACTGTCCATTTGTCTAAGGATGAAAGGCTGTACTGAAATGAAGTCGAGTGCTCAAGGCTCGCTATAGACTTAGCCAAAACCTAAACGTGAACCTCGGATCTCTGTCAGATACTATAAACACTAGAGCCCCATAAAGCCGAACAATCTCATTCATATATAACTTGGCTAATCTGTCAAGGGAATACGTACTGTGGATGGGTAGGAAATAGGTTGATTTCGTAAGTCGATCCATAATCACCCATATGCTATCATAACCACTCCAAGTCCAAGGGAATCCTACCCCAAAATCCATAGTAATACGTTCCCATTTCCATTCTGGGATAGAGAGTAGCTATAGAAGTTCTAATGGTCTCTGGTGCTCAGCTTTAACCTGCTGACATATTAAACACTTCGACACATACTCAGCTATTTCTCTCTTCATACCTTTCTAACAATAATGATCTTTTAAGGTATGATACATCTTTGTGCTTCTTGGGCGCATAACATATGCCGATGAGTGAGCTTCGTCTAAAATCTCCTTTTTAAGTTCTGCCGCATCTGGTACACACAACCTCTGTCCCATTATTAGTGTACCATCGCCTCTCAGTGAAAAATCTTCCCATTGGCTTGTTTCCACTTCCTATCTTAACTTGACCAATTGAGGATCATGAACCTGAAATTCTCGAACTCTATCCACGAGTACTGGTCGAACTTGGAATGTAGCTAGCAGTGCACCTGTATTCGTTGGTTCCAATTTGACTTCCAGCGATCTTATCTCTATTAACAACGGAGTGTATCTAACTCTTAAGTGCGCCATTGAGCTTGTGGTTCTCCTACTCAATATATCAACTACTACATTTGCTTTTCTTGGGTGGTACTCTATGGTGTAGTCGTAGTCCTTGATCAACTCTAACCATCTCCTCTACCTCAAGTTCAATTCCTTCAGAGTAAATAGATATTAGAGACTCTTATGATTGGTCAAAATCTCACACGAAACTCCATACAAATAATGTCTCCAAATTCTCAATGCAAACACCACTGCGACTAATTCTAAGTCATGGGTTAGGTAGTTCTGCTTGTGCTTTTTTAATTGTCTGAAAGCATAAAATATCACCTTTCCATTTTGCATCAGAACACAACCTAAACACTACCTTGAAGCATCACTGTATACCACAAAACCCTTGCTTCCAGCAGGTAATGTGAGAACAGGAATTATAGTCAACCTTGTCTTCAATTCATCAAAACTTCTTTAATAGTCCATAGTCCACAGTCCATTCAAACTTAACTTCCTTTCTTATGAGTTTTGTCAATGGGATGACAATCTTGAAAAATCCTTCGACAAACTTTCTATAATATTCTGCCAACCCTAGGAAACTCCTCACCTCTGTCACCATAGTCAGTGGCTTCCAATTCATAATCGCTTCTATTTTCTGAGGGTTAACATGAATACCCTCTGCGGATACCACATGCCCCAAAAACATAAATTCATCTAGCCAAAACTGACATTTGCTTAACTTGGCATATAATTGTTGTTATCTCAACATCTACAAAACTATCTTTAGATGCTCAGCATGCTCTTCTTTACTGCTCAAGTACATCAAACTATCATATATGAATACCATTACAAACTTGTCTAAGAATTCATGAAATATTCTGTTCATTAGACTCATGAATGTTGTCGAGGCATTAGTGAGCTCAAAAGGCATAACCAGAAACTCATAATGTTCATAGCATGTCCGAAAAGTTATCTTAGGAACATCATCACCCTTAATCTTCAACTGATAGTATCCTGACCTCAGATTTATCTTAGAGAACACCCTTGCCCCTGAAGCTGATCAAACAAATCATCAATTCTCGGTAGAGGGTAATGGTTTCGAACAGTCACCTTATTTAATTGTCTATAATCGATACACAACCTCATACTCTTGTCTTTGTTCTTCACAAATAACACTGGTGCTCCCCAAGGAGATACACTCGGTCTGACGAAACCCTTATCTATCAACTCTTCTAACTAAACTTTCAATTCTTTCAACTCCGCGGGTGTCATTCGGTAAGGTACTTTGGAAATCGACACTATCTTTGGAATCAAATTGATCTCAAATTCAATTTTTCTATCTAGAGATAAACCAAAAAGATCTTCTAGAAACACGTCTGGAAACTCTCAAACCATAAGGATGTCCTTTATCTGCGCCTCACTCTCTGTCGTATCTATGACCTAAGCCAAATAACCCACATGCTGCTTCTTTAACATTTTTTTGGCGGACATGGTTGATATGATGCGAGATGGAAGCATTTTATGCTCCTTACGAAATATTATCTTTAACTCCTCCTGAGTACTGAATCTAACCTCTTTCCAAAAACAATCCACTATGACATGATGCATGACCAACCAATCCAACCCAAAATAATATCAAAATCATGAATGTCTAACAAAATCAAACTGATTGGAAAGACTTTATCCCCAATTACTATATCACAATCCCTGAAAACACTCGTTGCAATTAATGCATCTCTAGTGAGAGTAGCTACTACCATCCCACACTCTAAGGACTCTAGTTTCACATTAGCTTGTCTAGTAAAGTCTCTAGAAACAAAAAAGTGCGTAGCACTGGGATCTATCAAAACATATGCATCAGTGCCAAAAACCATCACTGTACCTATCACCACCTCTGGTGTCACCTCTGCATCCTGTTGCGTCACCATGAACACCTTAGCCTGAGCATGGGGTCTCTTTGACCCTATAGATGAGGTGCCTCTACTAGAACCTCTGCCAGGTGAATAGAAGTCGCTAGTCCTCTCATTTGTAGGCCTCTTTTATCATGCAGCTAACCTCCATTGGTTTAACCCTGGGTGACAAATCTCAACCCGCCACTATCCTTCACTTTTCTCTACAAGCAATCCTTTATGAAGTGTTTCAGTTGATCACACTGATAACAACCAGTGATATTCGCTCGACACTCTCCTTGGTGGAATCTGCCACACTTCTTACACAGCCTTGCTCTGCTCTAAGCACCAACCCTACTTGAGGACCCTGATGACGATCTCACGGAACCTTTACTCGATGCTGCTTTATGGCTTAGTTGTCTACCATTGGACCACCCCAACTTGCCTCCAATCTTAAAGGACTTACTGGAACTCCCTGAATATTGTCATAATCCTTGGTTGTGCTTTGGCTTTTATATCTGCTCTTTGTCTCCCAATACGGTCCTTTCCATCCTCAAGGTTGCCTCTACTAATAGTCCATATTCTCTATGCTCCGCAACTACCACATATGCCTTGATCTTAGGATTCAGGCCGTACTCAAACTTGTGACACTTATTCAATTCATTGTCAATTATGAACAGTGCCACTCGAGTTAGCTTGGTGAACTTTTTTTCATATTCTTCTACAGTCATATCTCTCTGTACCAAGCAGTAGAATTCTTCGATCTTAGCGTTCTTGTACACCATAGGGTAGAACTTCTAATTAAAATCTTCTTTGAATTTTTCCTATGTAATTAGAATGACCGCTCTCCTTTATACCGAATCCTACTAATCTCTAGCAGATGCTTTCAGAAGAAAAGAGGCAATGGATACTTTCTACGGGTCGGTACACTTCATCTAATCCAGTACCCTCTCAGTGCTGCCTACTCATTCGATCACTACCCCTGGGCCTCCTGATCCGACGAAGACGTTAGCACCTAGTTTTCGTGCATTCTCTACACTGGCACTTGGCACGCGCGATCTCAAGCCCTGAATAATCTTAGCTAGCCTCTCAATCGGATCCGCATTGGGCTCTACTGCGGGTGGCTCTAACTGAGCCTCTGCTCGCGAATCATTCACTGATTCATTCATTTGCTTTTCTGCCTCTAGTGAAAGAGGTGAAGCCTCGGCTCTGGCTCTCCATATGTGAGGAAGGCCGACACGACGCATAGCTAAATTGCACTCACAACTTGCTTTGCAATATAAATATAACCACTCGTTTGCATCCTTTGCTAGCTCGTTGCTTCACCTACACTTCAATTTAAAGTTGCTAACTCTTAGTCACAACAATCCATTTGAAAGACTTAGTATTTCAGCACACAAAACAATGCCCTACAATTGACCACAATCTGAGCTCGAGTTGCTGTCAGCTCGTCCACTGGGAGCTACTATCCAGCTCACTTGGCCTAGACAGCGAGCTTCTTCCAGCTCGCCCTTTTTTGTGAGCTGCCGTACTTAGCTCAGCTTAGTCAAGTTCTTCATGGACTGTGGGCATATCCCAACTCATCCATGTGAGCTATTGCCCTAGCTAGCTCAACATGAAATGCGAGCACTACCCAGCTCGACAAGCTCGCCCTTTTTGCAAGTTGCTGCCACTTGCCCAACTCAAGCGCTGAAATGGATTGCAGCATCATCCAGTTCGCTGGCAGGTTGCTGACCTAGCTTAGATCAACTCAAACTCATGCAAACCACATTCTAATATTCTTTCCAGGTTTTACACTAACAACCACATCCAAAATAACAACTTAAATAGATAATATACTCGTAACCCATACATGGCAGCTCGCATCATCAAACTTATTTCAGACTTAACATTTCACATTCCATTTCACACAATAAATATGAGATCTAACACTCACCTCGTTAAATCAACTCCAAATGAGCAAATCCTCAACCTCAGCTCGCATGCAACTTTAAATGGTTTACAAATCCCTCAATAGTACTCCAACTGGCAAGTAGGGCTATTGCCTTTCCTGTGCACTCTTGATCACAAGCTCTCTTTCAAACCAAATGACTTGCAGATGTTAAGAATACCCAAAAATCAACTTAAGATCCACAAGGACAACAAGCTTACCTTACTTTCGCCGCTCAACAAGAAGCTTCTTTCTTGGCCGAACTCCTCTCCTCTTGATTTACTTTTGGACTTCTCTCAATTCGACTCTCACTTGATCCATATAAATATTCCGCTTAGATTTGATATGCTCTCGATCACAACTTAGTCACTTTCTCTCAAATCACCGAATGCCTTCCTTTCTCTCTCTCAATCGACTCCTTCTTCTTTCTTTTCACTTTTTGCTTCTCATTTCCCATCAAGTCCCCTTTATATAGACTTTTCCAATTTAGTGGATTTTATGTGTCAAGCTCTCATTGGCCCATTTCATTTCACATGGATTGTGTTTTTTTATGAGATCTCATTCCATGTAATACTCACATACAATCCAAGTATACTTGACAGGACCCAAACCAAACCTTATCTAGGCTCTCGTCTGGAGGATCCTGCCAGACACTTCAGTGGACTTCCTGAACCCGACTCGTCGGATTGAAGAAATCCGAGAAGCGAATCCCCTAACTTTCTTAGCCGGTTTACTCGTTTAAAACTTAAGACTTTGGTTGTCTTTGAAACAGTTAGGAGTGATAAAATTTTTCGCGATTTCATTCCAAAACGATTTTATAAAAATTTTAGCAGCATAACGACTGCATTTTCAACAAATCCAAAATTTACCTGTAAAGAAAATTACACTTCGACTATACTTTCAATTCCTCTCAACTTCTTTATTTGCAAACAAGCATTATTATCACATTTTCCACAACCATAATTATAACTCATGCTAAAGCATACATATTGTAAGACCTGGAATTTCATTTCCCTGGAAGAAATAATGTTTCCCAGATAAAGAGTAGTTTCGGACGAAATAGTGTTTTAAGATGAATAGTGTTTTTATGAATAGTGATTTCGAGTGAATAGTGATTTCCGAGAAAATGAATATTTCCTTAAGTTTCGTGAAATAAAAATTTTTCGGTGAATAGTATTTTCGATGAATAGTATCCACCTGAATAGTGATTTCGAAAAATGGACTCCGAACATCGTAAACTCCAGAATACGAATTAGAGTTATTAGAAACTGAAACGGAGTAAAGATGAGTTCGTTTGAATGGATTTTAAAGGTTCTGAATATTTATGGATAAAAATACCCTCGTAAGAAACATTGTGATTTTAATGAGTTTATAGCCGATTGAATTTTTTTCGAAGCATAGAATTAAATGTTAAGACACCCAATTAGAGGATTGCATGGTCAATTTGATGATAGGGTGATCATGGAATATTTTTGGAATTTATTGGTATTAAGTGAGGATTAAAATTTAAGTTCAATGTAATGTTAAATGTATAGGAGAGAAGATATGCATTAAAGAAGCACAATCCATGTGCTTGGATGAAGGCCAATGAGGTTAAGACATCTTTAAGTCAAAAAGTGAGTGATTAGTTGAGATTTAATTAAGAATTGGAGGTGTTGTTGGTGATTAAGTGGAGGAAAGGCAATGACCAATCAAATGTGTTCATGTATAGCTAGTGGCATTTAGGTGATTTTGGGGTTAATTTAATGGCAATTTTGGCATGGATCAAGTGTTAGTATATAAGTGAGTGTGTGATAGCTGAAAGAGAGAGAGATAAGTCGGTGGAGAAGGAGAAGAAATCGGGTAGCAAAGCTGAAATCGTGAAAAAATAAAAGCAGAACTCGAAAGAGAGAGAGAGATCGTGAGACCAAAGCAAAGCCGAGAGGGAGAGAGAGAGAGCTGGAGCGCGATCAGAACCGGAAGAAGAAGAAGAAGTCTGCAGCCGTGAAGAAGGAGAAGAAAACGTGAAGAACCAGCTGAAACCGTGAAGCCAAAATCAGAACCGAAAAGAGAGGGAGACCGTGAGCTGAAGCAGAACCGAAAGAAGGAAAAGAAATTCTGCAGCTGTGAGAGGAGGAGAAGAAGAAGAAGAAGGAGAAGAAGAAGAAGAAGAAGAAGAGAGGATCCATCCTTTGTAGTCTCTCAAACCCATCTCTCTTCATCAAGAAAAAGTGAAGGTAAGTTGAAGAGAATTGATGTTTAGTTGATGGATTTTATAGTTGTTGATTTATATGAGATTTTGATGAATTATTTGGGTTAAATCAAGGTTAATCATCATCAATATAAGCTTGGAAGTGAACAGAAGGAATTAAGAAGCTTGGATCAAGGTTTTTGAAAGGTAAGGGTTAGGGTTTGATGAATAATAGTTGATGAAATTTAATTGATCTCTTTGTTTAAGGTTATAGTTGAGTTGATGGATGATTGTTGAAGTGTTTATGTGTGATTATTTGTTGAGATGAAAAGGATGAATGAAGTTGTTATATATTAGTATGTGATTAGATTATAAAAGTAAGGTGTTAAGATCATTTGGATGATTAAATGAAATTATATGTGAAACTATGTTGATTGAAAGGAAATCTTGAAAAGAAAGACAAAGAAATGAGTTGGTGATTAATTTCATTAGTGCTTGAGCAATTGTTGTTTTTATATATGTTGAGATTGTTTTAAATAATTAAATGAATTGTATAAGGTTATGGGATGTAAGTGAATAGGTTGGTATCAAAGGATGCAAGAGAGATGAAAAGTGGAAGTTGGATAATTGAGTTGGTTAAAGTTAAGTGTGAAGGTGAATTTGTCATCAAATAAAATGTATGTATTTTGATGATGATTATGAGATGTTTGAGTGCTTTAATGTTAAAGAAATATATAGAAATGGATGTGAGAATATAAGTTGGAAAGTTGATGGAGTTGTGAATTTCTTGAGAATATATGTTGATGGATAAAATAATTGGCTAGTTAATATTTTTATTGGAAATCTATGTGAGTGAATGGTGAAGTTCTTGAATGAATTTTATATATGTTTGGATGGTGATTATGATGTGTTTGAATATTTGAGCACCAAAGGAATGAATTGAAATTGTTATGAGATTTTTATTGTAAGATAAGGTAAAGTGGTGAATTCATTGAATATGTATGTATTAAGCTAGATTAAATGATCTCTTTGGCAATTGATATGTGTTGGATTAAAGTGAATAAATTGTTGGATGGTGGAATAAGTTTAAATGCAAAAACTTTGGATTAGAAGGTGATTGGAAGATTGTCAAGAATATAATGTTGTTATGAATTGGTGTATGGATTTTTAATGAAGTGAAATTTTAATATTTATGAATCCTAAACCAAGATTGTTGGTTGGATTAAATTGTAGGGAATCTCAAGAATATAAAGGAAGCATTGGAGTGGTGGTGAAGTAATTGGAAGTGAATTGTGAGTGGTTTTATATTTTTGAATTGTTTTATTGAAATGTCATGGACATTATTTTAACTATCAAGTTTAATTCAATTCTAGCATATTTTTGTGAGTATTATTATGCATGTATATTTCTTGAAGTCATATTACCATTGCATTTAATTTTTGTAAGGTAAATTAGTAGCTTTTGATATATATACATGCATGAGATTAAGTTAATAAGATATTTCGAAATCAAATTTGATTATGTAGTTGAGATTAGAAAAGAAATTTACAACATGAGAATCGAGTTATATAATTGTTGTTTCAGTAAAAGAATTTATTTTGTGAATTTATAGTCATCTTAGCATGTTACATATTTTATATGAATCGCATGAATATTTTTATTTCATTGCAATTATGATTATTTGAGTATTAAAGCAATTTAGTATATTGAGTTATTATACTCGAGAATTTTACATATTAAAGTTATTTATAAAATATAGGCTTCGGCCTTAAAGAAAAGTAAAGTTTATTACAAGTAATTAAAGAAAAGAAAAGTAAGATTTTTATTATGAAAAGAAAAGTAAGATTTTTATTATGAAAAGATTTAAATGCCTTGGGTTTACCCTAGCCCCCAGAGATTACCGGTCGAAGTACCGTATACGTGTATGGCAAGAGCAATTGGGAGAGTCAGTTACTAACACTAACTTGGGGGGTTGAGTCGAGTCTGTCAGTCGCTCTCTGCACGTATATGGTAGCGTAGATCTGCCTGATGTTGGGAGGGGATCGTAACCCTAAGAGGTTTTCCACATCTGCGATTACGCCTAGTAGCATCCCTGAGCTCCTGTGGCGTCGAGAGATTCCGTCACAATAGAACTAAGTTTCCCTGGGTTGCCTTTGGCGAAATAAAAGAGAAAATTATTTTAAAACGACGTGAAGTTTATTAAATTAGAAACTATTTCCAGTTTTGAGAAATAAAGAATTTATTAAATTAGAGCTGATTTCCAGTTTTGAGAAATAAAGAAGTTATTAAATTAGAACTGATTTCCAGTTTTGAAAAATAAAGAAAGGTTTATAAAAATATTTACTCAATTTTGTAATTTTAATAAAGATTTTATGCATGCTAGTTATTCAAGATTTTTCAGTATTATATTCCAAGTTGTATCATTTACTTATATTTGTGCATGCAAGGCATTTTAAAAAGTATTGTATTCGAGATATATTTCAACATATGAATTAATTAATCATAGAATGCGAGAAATCATTTTTAGTTTTAGAACTTAAAAGTTTATTTTCCAACCGTTTTTGGGAAGAGTTAGTTTAAGCAAACATACAGTTATATTACTTTACCCACTCACTGAGTTTTATACTCACCACCCTATTTTCGTATTTTATAAAAATCCTCCCCAGGTACAGGAACGAGCTGCCAACCAAAAGAGGCTCCATCAGACACGTAAGTGGTCTGACGCAACAACATCACTGCATAAGTTAGTTTAAAAGTATATGTCATGCATTTCATGCAATTTTGATGAGTATTTATAAATTATATTTTGAGTTGTATATAGTACTTTGTATTTATAAAATTACGTCTTTGATAAATTAAATTATCTATTTGTCTTGAATAAAATGGAAATATATTTATGGATTTCACATTGAAATGTTTGTGGTTGAATTGTGAAAATGATTTGAGGGCCTGAGGCCCAGTAGTGGAGAAATGTTTGTTATAGAAGTGTTAAATTTTTAAATTTACAGAGTGGCATGTTTGAAAAACAGTTGTTATGCTGTCCAAATTTTTATAAATCTGTTTTATAAATGTTCAAATAAAAAAAAAAAATTATCACATTTCAGCATTAACAGAAAGTTTTTAAAAAGTAAACGGCGTAGCTTTACGAGAACTTTCCAGTTGGATCAGATATCCTCTGGAGGGCTACCGTAAGGCGGCCGGTAGGCCTAGTAAGGAGAGGGGCCTGTCACATATATATATGTACCATATATATAATGCATAAATATTTACAATCATACACTTCCAAATACAAATACTTTTTCCAAATAGCACATTCATCTCATACATAAAATTTTACATCATCACATTTCATGAGTCGCCCACCTAAGAATATGAAAAATGAGGATGTCGTCGCTCCATCGAATCACAATCGCATCCGAAGATATAAATAAGTTACACAGTTGATAAACGAGTTAGTGCCACAAGATCACATAATATAACAAGTAACAATATAATAAACGAAAATCTTATTCATTTTCAAAACTTCCAAATCTTAATATTTTCTTCCAAAAACCCCATGTGTACCCTCAAAGTGTTCTATCCATCACGGGCGATTTTAAACTAACGCCAACGTGAAGCTTTGTGGGAACTCAATCACTACGATATGGAATTTACTGCATCGCACGTAGGGTGATAAATCTCATAATTGAGCAACTACAATGCAGAATTTTCTACATCGCAATTGTAGTGCTAAAACTCTGGGCGACTATGAGCAGAATTTTCTGCATCGCCGCGTAGTGCCAAATTGTAAAATAACCACCTACGTGCGGAATTGTCTGCGTCGCAACGTAGCGTTATACTTTCTATTGGAACTGAGCAACTACGGACAGAATTTTCTGCGTCGTCGCGTAGTGTTAACTTCTCTATACTCTGAGCGACTACGAACGGAATTTTCTACGTCGTCATGTAGCGCTAAATCTCATAAACTTTTAAGACATATACATGGGTTTCTAAAATTGTATTTATTAAGTGCAAAAGCACAAAACTAACTAATCTTGGAACTTTTAAAAACTCTATTGCTTCAACTCTTTTAGGAATAACTTAGTATTGATTTAAATCATTTTATGGATTCCATAAGAACCCATATACTCAAAACTTTGAACATTGAAAGTGAAAAACCATTCTTTATTTCCATTTAACACAATAGTCACAAATTGAACTAGAATTTAAAACAATCGTAAGTGTCGAAACACTTGCCTTAAAGTCGTGAAATCCGCGTCAAGCACCTCCACGAGACTCACGTGCCTCGGTAGCTCGCTCTTCACCTACATGACAATTTCTTATTATCACTTGTGACTATCTCATAACTCAACTTTAAATTAATATCCTCAAATAAAGACTCTTTTATACTATAGCCTCCTAACTTGTTTCTAACTCAACCAAGACTCTCTAATTCTAATTTCTTCGCAAAAGTTTCAGTTTTGGATCCCTAGGGATACCCCCACGGGGTCCGTATAATTTTTAGAGGCCCGAGATGAAAAATCAAATTTTTAGGCCTCTTTGATACCCCAAAACAGAATATAACGCAACACCCTACTCGGGGCTCTATTTTCCTTCGTTATTTTTTCTACAGTTCACTTATCTCACATTCTAGTCACACGTCAAATTTCGTCAAAAAATTCTATCGTTTGCTATGTCAAATCTAAGAAAAACGTCATTTTTCGGACACTTTTTGTGCACTTTTTTAACGTCGGACAAGCAACGTTAGTTTTTCTTTCATATCTAAACTTCTTTTACCTAATTATGATCAACTAAATTCATTCCATGCAATAAAAATTGCATTTGCATAGCTATTTTACCTATCGACTCTCTAACGGCACTATTTTGGCCGTAATTTGTGCAATTTTTTTTTGAATCGATCCGTTCCAAAACCTATGGTTTTCTATGACTCTTAGACATCATTTAAGGTGTAGAACATCCTTATATAGGTCAGTTTTTCCCAGGTTATCTCTAGCTCAAGATTACAAAATTGTCTAAACTAGCTCTTTTGAACTTCTACCACTTCTACATGCTTTTCTATGCTTTTCCAATCCTTTTCATGCTTAAATTTAAGTTCAAAACCATCAAATTTCAGAGGTTTTCTACTGGTCTTCATAGCCATGACACACAAACAAACACTACTTTGTCATTTAAACACTCACAACTCACACAAAATTTTTGTCAACTAATTGGAGTGCATGCAAAACAGATTTCTGTTTCCACTTTAATCAAGTGTATGGCAGCCCATATTTACAACCCTAAGCTACCATTTACACATCTCAACTTATCATTTAACTTTCTACAATAATCACTTAGAGTTCTATCATAATTTTGAGGGTAAAATATCCAACACAACACAAAAAATCTGCACAACACTCAACAGCCCAACTACTTCAATTTCAGCAAGTACAAAGAAGAAAAGAGATGAGATCTCACTTGGTTCTTGTTTAGAGAAGTGAGAGGGACTTGAGAGAGGTCCTAGATAGGTGGTTTTGAGGTTTGGATGGACTGGGATGGGCTTTCTTCTTCCACTTTTCTGTTGGCCGTTCCTTCTCTTCTGCTGTCTCACTGTTCTGTTTTGTTTCACGACTATTCTGTTTTGTTTCTGGTGGTGCACGACTGATTTGCTTCATTTTGTCTCAAAAAAATAAGCTAAGTTTCATATATATATGCTTAACCTTTTAATAATTGCATTCCTTAACCTCATCTCTTCCAAATTCACACAACTCCCTCTCTTGTTTGCTTAATTCACTGTTGCACCCTTCCCCTTTTATTTCCTTGATAATTTTGCTTCTAATTGATTGGTTTATATATCTCATTAATATTTTATGGAATATCAAGTTTTCCCCTTTGATTTGTTTTGATTATTATCTATATTCTTACCTAAATTTAATTAGTGATTTACTATCCATTCTAAATAACAAATTCTAAAATTCTCAATTGCGCACTTACTCATATTGTTTTCTTTAACTTGTCTCTTATTTGCGGATGGGTTATTTTATTCTTCATTGATCTTTTTCCTTACTAATTTGATTGTTGTGTAATTCAAGAATGAGCGTTCGCTCTTCGATAATTCGATTTGAATTAACACTAACTAGATTTACTATTTAAACTTCACAATCTAGTTTCACTCGCTAGGAAATTAAGAATCGGGACTAGGGATTTACAATACTTGAGTAGGAAAAATATCTATTTAGCCCTTTAATAACTTTAATTCATATTCTAGTTCCAATAAATTTCAAAATTATTCTATGACCCTTAAATTTTCAAATTAACCATAAAATACAGAGTATTTTATTCAAATAAACTCCAGATTACTCAAAATCTCTTCAAGTAAAACTCATCTTCGCTCCAATTCAGATATAATTAATTCTAATATTAATTTTGAAGTTTTTACTTCACGAGATTTGATTTTTTTTTTAAATACTATTCACCTAGATATTTTTCTATTCATCCGAAAAAAATAATTATTTTTCAGTAGCTAAGGTTTTGAGTTTTACAGTATTTTTTTTTTTTTTTTTTTAAAAAAATAATTTAAAAAAAAAAAAAAAAAAATTAGATCTCCATCATCCATCAAATTGTGATGGATGATTGAGATGAATAGTGGAAATTAATGAGAAAATTAAATCAACCTAATCTCCAATTAATAAAAACCAATTAAAAATAAAATTAAATAAATTAAATAAAAAATTTGGTCTCTAACGTCCATCTATGAGATGAATGGTAGAAATCAAAAGTATTAAACAAATCAAAAAAGAAATTGAAGTGAGATATATATATATTTATATATATATATATATAGATCTCCATGACCGATGATCAAAACCGACATGGAGATCAAAACATGATTGAGTTACCTAGATCGTAGTTCAACAATATGGAAACTTAGATCACCTTTATCTAGGTTTAAACACAAGTCATCAATGATAAAAATCGAATCAGGATCTAAGCAACTATTTGGGTTTTCGAGCAAGGATCTGGAAACTTGGGTCGTCGACTACCTGGTTTGAACCTAGTTCAAGACAATCTAGGTTTCTAACTGTCGCTTGGGAACCTAGATTGTCACTCCTAGATCATCGCCTAGATCGTGACTCGATCTCCATGGTCAACCAATTTTCAGCCATGAAGATCTCTTTTCTTTTTTGGTAAGTTTTATTAAAAAGAATGTTAGATTTGCTCTATAGATGGAAATTTAATGACCTTTTTTTTTCAATTTTAAAAATGTTTTTTTGTTAATTGTTTTGTTTTGTTTTGTAATTAAAGTAAAAATAAAATAATTAAGGGTGTTTTGGTATTGTACATATTTTACGACGGTTGACTACTAGTTCTTTTATAAGAGGATCAATTTGATGAATTTTCCATACTTTAGAGATGATAATGACTAAAAATTTAATATTTCGCTAAAATATAAGAATTAACTTAAAATTTGCTCACAATAAAAGGGGAAACTTCATTTTAATCCTTGAGGTTTCGAAAAACACCAAGTTTTTAAAACTTTTTTGGAAACATTTTTTTTTTATTTCTAACTTTTCCAAAACTCTTCAAAAAAAACGCTAATCATCAGTTAACTACTAGTCAAACCAAACAGAATATGTTAAAAGACCTTTTTGCCCTTGGTGGTGATTAATGGCACTTAAATTGCCATATTACCCCTGAAACAATCAATTTATAAGTAAAAATTAAAAAATTAAGCCTAGAAAATTAAAAAAAAAAAAAAAAGATTGTTGCAAAAAGAATTTAAAAAAATATAGTTCCAGAGCAGATCTTCAAGTTGAAGATCTAAAATCAAAAAATAAAAACCCAAAACTTCTTCATCATCAACAGATCAACAATTTATCAACAGAACAACCCAAGTCAAAACTAACCTATTAAAAAGCCAAATAAATTCGACTCCAAATCATATTTAAAAACAAAAAACAAAAAACAAAAAACAAAAATCCCAAATCTTAGATGGGGATGATGCAACCATTTGGTAATTTTTTTTCCTTTTTTTTTTCTTCACTCTTCTTTCTTCTTCCACCCACCTCTGCCATCCTCTTCATCTAAATTAACCCAGATGAACATCTCCGTCGATCTGGATTTGTGATAGTTTGTGTTGATGTAGGTGGGATTAATTAGGTTTGGTTCAACCGACCTTTTACATTATGAAAAGCTCATTTGCCACCACTCACTCGCTCTTGTTCTTCTTCCTCTGCATTTTAAGTATAAAAAACATGGATCTAATAAACATGTGGAGTTGAAGGAGAAACGATCGCAATGCCATGACATTGAGCTGGTCGCCTCCAAGGACACTTGAATTAGAAGACTTGGTGGATCACCACCACCATCTACACCACCAACACAAAGACAATAACCTTTAACAACCCAACACCACCCATAATCTACCAAACCACCACCACAAACACAACCACCTCACTGCTAATCTGTTAGACCACCATCACTAACACAACCACATCATCGCCACCATACACCACCAACACAAAGGCAACAACCCTTAATAACCCAACACCACCCATAATTTGTCAAACCACCACCACAAACACAACCACCTCCAGCAACCCAACACCAACACAAACACACCCAATCAGACTCCCTAGATACCGACCTAACAACGCCTAGCAAGAAGCAATGATGAGAAAGAAGAAAGGTGATGAAAGACAAATAGAGGCAGAAGAGAGAGAGAAAGAGATAAAACTAGGTCTCCATCGGATTTTTTTACCTAGTTCGAACCGTCGCCACTGTGACCAAGCTAGCCTTCATTGTTCATCAAACCAGAGATGGAGCTTGGTGGGTGATGCCTTTTAAATCGATGATGGAGTCGTGGCCGATTACCAGAGATGGTCTTCTAATGAGCTTGCTGGAGCCGTAGACCTTGTCGCCATCGATGATACCTTTCAAATCTTAGTTCGACTAATAAGAATGTTTCCTTTAATGAACATAGATATTTTTTATTTTTAATTATCTTATTACTTTTTTTAATTTTTTAATTTTTTATTTTATATATTTAAAATTTTAGTCATCCACATGTCACGATCCCAGTCTCTCATATGAAAAGATCATCTTACCATTCCTGGTCAAATAATCTGTCATCGTTGACTATTAGTTGACTGATAGTTTAAATTATTTTGAACAGTTTTGGAAAAGTTATGAATGAAAAGAGTTGTTTCTAAAAGAACTTTAAAAACCTTATAATTTTTCAAAATCTCAAGGACTAAAATGAAGTTTTCCCAATAAAAAACCAATGGAAAGAAAGTACGGTTGGATATTTATGAAGTTGGGTTGAATTGGGTTTGAATAAAAATTTTCAATCCAACCTAATATTGGTTAGCTTGGGCTTATCGAGTTAGGCTTATAAATGTAAGAAAACCAAGTTTATTTTATGGATTTTGTTACTCTACTTGTTGAGTAACTTACCCAACAATTATAACCATTGGATTGATATAAGATTTTCCAACAATTACAACTATTGGATGGATATTTTATATATATTAAAATGTTGGGTTTGCCTACCTTGAATTCAAAATGCACAAAGTTTCAAGGAAACAGAAAAATTAAATAAACTTTATTTAAATTAAATAAATTTAAATCCGAACCTGTGATGGGCCCTTCACCAGCTCTCAATCTTTCCAAAGCTTGAAGAGAACCTAGATCTTCTGGTAGTTCACTTGCAAATCCATTGTAACCAAGGTTCAACCAGTGAAGCAAATTCTTAACATGCTTCATATGAGCTTGCTCATGCCCTATGCGTGGACGTATTTTGAGAGAGAAGAATAAAATTTTGATTTTATAAGTTGTTAGAAGGGGATGATCTGAAGAGAGATGAGAGATGTCTAATAAACTGTTTGAATTTCCACAAGTTGATAAACCTTCTTATTGTAGGTGACTCTCAGAATCACCATCTCAAAGTATATTTGTAGCTTACATATATAAGACCTTTTCATAGAGTTTTGTGCAAGTAATTATCATGCTATTATGTAAAAAAATAAGTCACAAGTTTGATTTTTTATGTGCCAGCATAAGGATTAAAAAAATGATATGTATTTACTCATAATGATTGTAACATATACTCATGTGAAGTAAAGACAGCATGTTGTACCTTCCAAGTCATTGGTGTCTAGATAAAGCTCCCGCAGCAGACTTAGTTTTCCAACACTTCTTGGTATCCTTCCTCTGAATTTATTAGCATCTAGAGAGATACGAAGAAGCTCACTACATTGCCATAAACTTGAAGGGATCGAACCTTCAAGTTGACTGTGATGAAGAATCAATCTTTGGAGAACAGGAAGATTCTGGCACATATCGTCAGGGAGGCTACCACAGAGCCTCTTGAAGGCAAAATCGATTGTATCCAAAGAAGAAGTGTTGAGGATGGATGGGGGTATGGTCCCTGAAATCCGCTGGTTACCATAGAGATTGAATGTCTCCAGGTTAGTGAAGTTGCCCATCTCTTGTGGAATATGCCCTTGTAAATTATTATTCGACAAGTCTAAAATCCTCAGTGTTGAGATATTGCCCAGAGAAGTTGGAATAAATTTGCTTCTAGAGAGAGACAAGGTTAGAAGTTAAGAAGGAACCAAACCAAGATGAGATGTCTCCTTGAAAACCCTTGGATCCCAAGTTGATACGTCCCAGTCTCCGTAGATTAGCCACCTCCATAGGCAGAGAGCCATGAAAACTGTTGTTTCTGAGACTTAACTGAACAAGGAATGAAAAGATTACCCATGTGTGGAGGAACGATGCCTGTAAGACCCATTGAGGTAAGATTCAAAGCTATGACTCTGCTGTTCTGAGGGTCACATGTAATCCCTTCCTAGTTGCAAACAGAGGTGGAAGCAATCCAGCTGTTTGCCAGGAAGTTGTTAGGGTCGTGAGTGATATGAGCTCTCAATATTAGAAGAGAAAATTGAAATGTGGTCGTGTTAGTTGCATCCATAGCTAGGACACAAGTCACTCCAGTACAAATACAACAGACAAACAACAACGAAGCACATTTGAGAAAACAAGGTCTCTGCATGTGTGTAGTTAGAATGAAAAATATTGATTGATCTAGGGAGTAGTATATAGTAGTGAGAGCATAAATTATGGAAACAAAGCAATTTATTTGGTGATCAATTACGTACTTGTTGATAATAGCAACTTATTCACGTGTATCCACTGTTCAGGCGTAACCTCCAGCGAGCAAGTGGGCCGTTTTCTAATATAATAATATCGGATATCGGTCAAAATTGGCTGCCTCACACGAAAATCAAGGGCTTATTACCACTTATCTACGGTTCTTCATTAATTTGTCCTAAACACATTAAAGACTTAGTAGTGTATCATATCGTGTTATCGACTATAGAGAGTTGTTATGTCGACTGTAAACACTAGCAACTGGGCTATTTTTCAGTGCAATGATATGCAGATTCCGGATTCGGTCAGTTCAAGTTTGTCGTCTCATCATGAAAAATGTATGTATGATTTGCAATTTTCGTATATAGTATTGGCAACTTGTTACAACCATGGTCCCACGCTTCTTTATAGAGCACAACAGCTGTGCATTCAGAATACAGTAATACATTTTGATTTCATATATGGCTGCTTCACTAGAATATAGGCTTCTAATTATTAGTTTTGTGTTAAGAGTAATTACTGCTTGTTAGCTAATTTTCTGAGACCTTTCTTGTTAGAAAAAATACGGCACCTTTTCTATGGACCATGAATTATCTATGTTTTGTATTTTGGTCTTTAACAAGTGCAAAAAATTATAGAGACCGATATAGCTTCTCTGCTTAATTATCTCTGCTTTTCTATTAAGTTGTAGTAGACAAAACAATGATTCCTTTTGCACAATTTCTCAGTAATACCAAAGGTGTAAGCTATGATATGAGAATGCAAACTAGGTGAAACTGGGGCGCAAATGAAGAATACCAGAGGGATTACTGAAGCCAGATTTATTTACAAAGGAAAACAAATAATAAAAGGATTACCAGAAGAACATCCTTTTATAGACAACATAAGATTAAACCGCTAATTCAAGTAGTAATCCTACTTGAAGTACAATCATGAGAAAAATTTATGGCCAAATTATAATTTAACCTACTGGTTGGAAACTTATTGTAGGTAGAGTCATTTTTTGTATTTTATTACAATTTAACCTACTATGGTTAACCCCTAAGTTAAAGTTAACTGAGAGGCAAAATTGTCTTTGTATCTTATTTTTTATTTTCTAATTATAAAAACTTTAAAGTAAGTTAAATAAAAATTTTCTTTATCTTTTTCTTCTCTCTTTTCTTTCTTCTTCTTCTTCTTCTTCTTCTTCTCTCTTCTTCTTCTTCTCTTAATCTGGGTTCAAATCGAACCCAGATGGAAATGAACCTAGATTCATATGGGTTAGTTCTAAAACCCAGATTTCATCTAGGTCGATTTGATGTTGGTTGCTTTATTTTTTTGGTTGGATTGATTTTCAAAAGGGTTGATGATGGTTAGGTTAATACATCTGGTTTCATATTTTTGATATTGGTTGGTTTGATTTTCAGGAGATTTTTGGTGATTGATTGTTGATGATTTGTTGTTGATGAATTTTTGAATGGGAAGAAATGGATTGTTGATGATGATTTGTTGATAATGTTGATGATTTTGGTGATTGATTGTTGATGAATTGGCAATGTTGAAGCCTTTTTTTTTTCAATTTTTATTTTTATTTTTTTGTGGATTATGAACATCCAATCTCCAGATTGGATCTCCTCCATCCATCTCATGGACAATGGATCGGATCTCTTTTTTTTTTAATTTTTTTAATTAATGAAATCTATGAATTTTTTGTTAATTTTATTTTCTTTTTATTTAATTTTTTATTAGGTCAACTAGGTCAACAAGACACATAAGGGCATTTAAGTCTTTTTAACACAGTTATACTGTTCACGATTAAGTCTAATGGAATCTTGTAACGGTGATAGGCTAAATTATAATAAAACACAAAAGTGATTTCCCCTATAATAAGTTTTCAACCGGTAGGCTAAATTGTAATTTGGTTTAATTTTATTTGCTTATATATTGGGGGCTAACTAATCTCATAATGTCACGTGTAGGCAACATGAAAACTGTAGTAAGTAAATTAATAAATTTATACAATTGACTACTGACACATAATTAAGTCGATGGATAGAACTTAAAAGCTGCAAATACATCATCCCCCTTTCTGCATTAGCTAGCAAAGCCCCTCTAATTTTTATTAATTTACTTACTACAGTTTTCATGTTGATTCTCTTCTTAGGTACATCCGTGGTACAGTCCATGACTAAATTCAAGATAGATGACAAACATTCTTCTCGTGCATATATACACTTGCCCTTTGTACTTAGCACATTTTTGCCCACAACTCCCAAAATTGATCTACGTAATGTGTTATTCACCCAATATCTCAAGCTTATTTCTGTAGAAAATATTTCATCCATTAGCTTCTTCCTTGTAAATGTTTCCAATAACATAATACCATAACTATAAATATCACATTTTCTACATACTTTTCCCTCTCTCCTATATTCTGTGGATCAAGTCAGCCTATTGTTAGACAAGTGAACATTCTCTTAAAAAGAAGATTAAAATCTATAATAAGGAAAGTTTAATTACAGATTTTTTTTAAAGAAAAAAAAATTGAATTTAGAACAACCCGGTGCCATATAACCAATTGTCGCAAAAGTTTGTCTTTGTGTCATTGACCCTCCATTATCCAAGAGTTTTGAAATGCCAAAATCACTCAAATGTACAACCATGTTTTTGTCAAGCAGTACAGTGTTGGGCTTCAAATCAAAATGAATTATAGGGATTAAATGATCGAAGTGGAGATATTCCAAAGCCGATACAACATCTATCATTATGTTCAATCTATGCCCTATATCCAAAGAGCAGTTGCCAGAATACAAACACTTCTCTAGACTCCCATTAGCATGTACTCCAAAATCAACGGTTTAAAATCATCATTTGACCAACCGTTGATGATTTTGACAATGTTTCGATGGCGTATGCTACTTAGTACTTCACATTCGGCACCGAAACTCTTTACTGCTCCTTCACGTTGCTAGTAGAACACCTTGACTGCAACAATATCCGTCTCACTGAAAGTCTCCCCTTGTAAAACCATAGCTCCCTGTGCCAAGTAAATTTCTGTCATCAAATCCATCTGTTGCTTGCTGAATTGCTTGGTAAGAAATTCTTCTCCATGTTACTGGTGGTGAGAAGATAATAGCATCAACAGGAAGCTTTCTGCTACTTTTTCGACGTCTCCTCATCACAAGCATGAAAGGTCTGACAATTATCACCACAGCAGCGCTCAATGGAAAAACAGTTTGTAGAAGAACTTTACTTCCTGATTTTTTATTGTTGCTAGTGTTGCATGGAAGAACTTTCCAAAAAAAAAAAAAAAGAAAAAGAAAGAGAAAAAAAAAACAAACAGACAAAGGTAAAATTTTAAATAATAATTAATGTCAAGAGGAAAAAAATTGAATGAATAGTAGATTAGTTTTTCGTGGGTTAATTTTCAATGTAGTATAATAAAACTAAAGAAATAATATCTTTGAAATTAATAGTATTACAATCATAAATTATAATTTTCTTTTAACAAAAAAAAAAGGAATGTGGATTGAATACAAAAGGAGGTGAACATAAAATTTTAGAGGGTATGCATATCTACATTAACTTTATGAATTACTGTATGCAGGAGGGAGGCAGACTAACCCACTAGTGCTCTTTTAGGATTTTTATCGAATATTTGGTGGACAACTCTTAACAACATTGATAATACCTAAGATCTTGTTTGAATTGCCACATAAATATAATAAGTAGCACAATATAATAACATGAACATGATAAAACTAAGAGCAAATCAAATCATAATACAACACGAGATTTTACATGGTTCACCAATATGACTACGTTTACGGAAGTTACCACTTTCGTTAGTATAAAAATAACAAGATTACAAAAAATTAACTCTACTCACAAACTAACTTCTCCCACTAGAATAATACAATAACATACATTAAAAGACCTTCTAAAATTATAACCAAGCTCACCCAAACAAGAAATTATAAAATAATCCCAAAACTATAACTCATTAAATTACTTTGGGACAGACATCAACACTACATAACACCTAAGCTAGTACATGATCCAAACCTAAGAACTGATAAGCCAAAGTTATAGAAGCTCAAACAGTTAGTCCAATCCCAAGCCCGATCTAACTCAATCCAATCTAAAATTTGGTCCATTTATATGGAAAGGCTGGCAATTTTCCCATTATTTTCAGCGATGCTACACAACCTAAAGAATGTACATCTCAAATAATGTAAGAGAAGAGAAGGAGAGAGAGTAGCTGAACTTGAAAGCAAAGAAAGAAACAGAGAGCAGTAGCCAGTAGATGAGAATTTAACTAGAAAGATAACTAGAAAGAAGCAGAATCGATATAAATAAAGAAGGTGAGAGTAGCTTAGAAAGATAAATGAAATAGAGTAGAAGTTGGAGCAGGAGGGAGAAAATTTAGCGGCACCCGATTGAATTTAGAGAAATTTGAAGGCAAAAAGCATAATGAGTGGATATCCACTTTTTACATCCTACTTACATTCCAACCAATGATATTGTTAGTAATCATAAATTCCTAAAAATTCAAATTTTACTTAAGCACCTTCAAATATCCCAGAATTATCCCTACACAAATTGATATAATTATTCTTTGCATTTATCCTTTTTTGTTAAAGAAGAATTACATCTGCATCCTTCTTGTTAAAATAATAATTAACTCTTAGAATCTTATTGAGATTTCTCCCATCGTTGTCAATTCTGCGTCTTCGAATAGGCGGGAAATATATTGGAGACATATATGCACAAGGGGCAAAGCCTGTAACAGTATTGCTTATTAGCCCCTTTTAGTGATATTCCTTTTAGATCCTTCTACATACTTATAGTTTAAAAAAATAATTAAGAGTCTAGCTAAGCTGTTGATCAGGAGGATTTACCGGTTTAAATGTCATGTAATGGATTTTTATAATGGTATCTCATTTTCTTTAGAGTAGATTTCTCCTACATTCAAGAGCAGAGTATAGCTAAAAACAGAAATAGTATTGTTATTGATAGTGATAAGAATTTTTTTTTTAAATAATAATTATTTTTTTTCTGGGATCCTTGGGTATGAATTCAATGTCTAATTTTCTTTCCAAAAACCTTATTAGTTCCAAGAAAATTACATAACTCCAAAAGAGAAAACACATATATTACCACTTTGAAGATCACTTTGTCGCTTGCTAGCTAGAAGCTAGGATCATCTCTAATCCTAATAAATGGAAGAACATTTGCCATGTAGTATGATCCCTAAATAAAGTATAAAACAAGGCATAAAAATAAAAAAAGCAGCATCAATATGAATGTCCTGTTGTTCTCATAACTGGGAAGCCAAACGTTATTATTTATCGTACAGGCTAAGGTAACAGGGTGCTTATAACATGGATTGAAATCTAAATGAAAAGAAATTGAAAATTTGTTAAAGATAACTCATTCAGTCACACCCTTGTACTTCCTTCGTTCAAAATTAGCAACCAATCCGTCTCTGATTTTCAAGAGTCTTGTTACTACTTCTCTTATGTTGACCCTTTTTTCAGGTGAGTCTCTTGTACACTCCATCGCTAAACTCAAGATTGATGACAGACATTGCTCCTTTGCAGCAAAATGTTCGTCTTCTATGCTCAGCAAACAGCTGTCAACAATTTCAGTAAGCGAATTCTGCCAAGCATCACTAACCCATTGCTTTCAAGCTCATTTCCTCAACAAAAATTTCGTCTGTCGGCTTTTTCACTGTGAATATTTTCATTAGCAAAATGTCATAACTATAAATATCACCTTTTGTAGACATGTTTCCTTCTCTACCACACTCTACAAATAATATCAGTTTCAGTAATCGTTAGAAATCAATAATTATAAGTTTGATATAAAAATTAAAGGTAATAACAACATTAATTTTGGAACAACCTAGTGCCATATACCTAATTGTGGCGAGGGTCTGCGTTTGTGCTATAGAGTCTTCACCAACCAATAGCTTTGCAATACCAAAATCGCTCAAATGTGCAACCATATTTTCATCCAGCAATATGTTGTTGGGTTTCAAATCACAGTGAACAATAGGAGTGAAATAACCATGATGAAGATACTCCAATCCTGATGCAATGTCTATTACCAAATTCAGTCTTTGTAGAATATCAAACGAGCGATTGTTATCATACAAAAATTTCTCCAGACTTCCGTTAGACATATACTCCATTATCATTGCTTTAAAATGATTATTGACACAATTGCTAATCATTTTGACAAGATTGCGATAGCGAGTATTTTGCATTACTTCACATTTAATGTCAAAACTTTTAAGTGCTCCTTCAAGATGGAGGTGGAAAACCCTAATTGCTACTTGCTTCCCATCTTGAAGAGTTCCCCTATAAACAGAACCAAAACTCCCTTTTCCAAGTAGTTTGTTTTCACTAAATCCATCTGTCGCTCGGAGAAGTTCTGCATAGGAAATCCTTCTCCATGATTCTTGAGGTGACATTTCCGAATCATCTGATAGCCTCTGCTTCTTTTTCCTGCATCTGATCAGCACAAGCATTATAGCAAGAAACAGTAACATTGATGCTGCAACCGGTAAAATGATCATCAATAAAAGCTTGGCTTTTGTCCTTGTGAGCCAGTGAACTTTCATTTTACAGGGAGGGACTTGCAGTTGGGGAGCACCACGCAATGCCTTGTTTGCAATGAATGATTAAGCTGAGAAGTTTGCAAAAGGTCCTCCTTTTGGAATTTGTCCTTCCAGCCTATTGAAAGACACGTTCAGATACTTGAGAAATGAGAGTTTTCCAATGAAGTGGGAATTGTTCAGGATAGATCATTACCGGACAGATCCAACAATTCCAAACTAGTCAAGTCGCCAAATGAATCCGGTATTGCACCTTTTAAAAAATAATCCGCCAAGGACAGTTTCTGTCGACCTTTTAGGCCTCCAAAGGTGATAGGAATGTCACCAGACAACTGGTTTTCACATAAATCTATTTCTGTCACGACCTTCAAATCTACAATTTCTGAGGGAAGTGATCCATTTATAGAATTTGATGACAGGTTTATGAGCAGACGATCTCTAAGGCTCCACGTGGATGAAGGAATTGTAGAAGTTAATCTGTTAGAGCTCAATGAGAGATACCTGAGAGAAATGAGATTATCCAAGCATTCTGGTAGTGAGCCATTTAGTTTATTGTTATCAAAGAAGAATTTATACAGGCTCTTCATACCACAAAGGCCAGTTGGAATTGCAACTTGTAATGCATTTTCTGCAAGATACAAAAGTTGGAGCTCCTGCAATCTTCCAATTGTATATTAAGTCAAGTCAAGTCATTGCCTTCAAGGTAGAATTTGATTAAGTTACTTAAATTGCCAATTTCCAAGGGAATTGGACTCTTGATATTGCAATTAGCTAGGCCAATTTCATTAAACAGAGGTGGACAAATTTCCAATTGAAATTGGAAGGACATCATTCAGTAAATTATTTGATAAATATAAAGTTTCCAAGCCAACCAAATTCGTCAAAGAACTAAGAAAGCTGGAACCAGAGGCAGATGATTCAGTTGTTGAATTGGAATTAAACCAGAGAACGAATTAGAGGCAGACTAAGGGCAGTAAGCATAGAAGCATTGGAGATAGAGCTAGGGATGTTCCCACTAAGTCTATTATCTCCAAGGTGAAGTTCCTGAAGTTTTTGAAGCGTAAGGCCTACGCTCGATGGCAAAGTGCCCGAGAGTTGATTACTTACAAATGAAATGAAAGTCAATGAGGACATATTAAAGATTCTATCAAGAATTGGACCAGATAGGTTATTATTAGGTAAATTCAATTTTTGTAGATCATGCAGATTACCAATCTCTCCAGGTATTGCACGTGCGATGATATAAACTCAAAAAACTTGATACTTGCAGGTCATTATAAGAAGTAACTTTTCTTCACGGAACCGCATGTAATTACAAGTACAAGTAGGTAATTTCATAATTTAAGAACTATAGTAACTTCAAAGAAAAATTTAAAAAAATAATAATAAAAAGCAAACAATCAAACAAAAACAACTTAAGAGTAAAGAAAAAGTGAAAATAATAATAATAATAATAATAATAAAACTACTCTTGATCAATCAAGAAAATCCTTTGTAAATAATAGGGTGCTTAAGGCAACTAAACACAAGCAATACATATATTTATGTACGTGATAATGTTAGATTTATGTCAACTCTATGATCTTCGTATGTCTTTGCTGAATCATAGCTTGGAGTTAGTTATTGCCAATAAACATCTCCTTAAGCATAATCCAGTTGCTGATTTCTCTCGGTATTTCTCCTGTGAAATAATTTGTCCCCAAGTACCAAAATTGCAGCTCTTTGCACTTAATAACGTGGATGGAATCCACTCCTTAAACATGTTTCGTGATAAATGGAGGAGTTTCAAACTAGGAAGATTATCGAAAATATTGTCCGGGAGTTCACCAGATAATCTATTAGCACCGAACCTAATGGTTTGCATGTTAGCATTTTTTATATTTATTAATATGGGCTTACATATTTAATAACAATTATATTATGGGCTATCTATTTTAATAGGGTCAAATAAGTGATCTATTAATTAGGCTCTAGAAATATCTATTGGGTATGAGCTTTAATGTGTAGAAACCTAATACTAATTAAATTAGGGTTAATGAGAACCTAATTATGTTAGTATATAAAGAACATAATTAGGGTTATGGTCCCCAAGTCAAATCAACGTAATATTGCTCTATTTTCTCTTCCCCATTCAAGAAGAAAAATACAAAGTAACTTAAGGAGATTTGACTATGGAAGCTCGATCCTACTCAGGTTTAACAATATGGATTCAGGTATGTTTTCTTTAATAATTCTTATTGATTTAATATAAGTTTCCAGATTTTGATATAGGTTTAACCTATTAAAATTAAATCCAACAATCGGTATGAGTTTCCAGATTTTGATATAAGTTTAACCTATTAAAGTTAAATTCCAATAATTGGTATCAGAGTTAATTCATATTGAATCATTAAGAAATTAATTGGTTTAATTATGGTTGTTGTCATGGAACTTTGAATAATACATGTATTATTTTTCTGTGTGAACGCGGAATAAATATATATTTATGGATTCAGTCATTCGGTCTGCTTGCCGAATAAATATATATTTATGTTTAAAGTTCTTGAACTCGGTCTGCCTGCGTAAATATATATTGAGATCAGTTCACTATTGACAATTTTTGTTTTGTTTGTTTTGACGTCAATTCTCAGGCATGGATTTATATATATCTATATATATTTAATCGGGATCTGTCTTCTGTTTGTGTTTGTTTATTTTAATCGGGATCCAGCGCATGTCAGAAGCTAGATCTCATATATAAATATATATATATATTTTTAATCGGGTTTTACTTTAAACATTCACACTACTGTCATATATATTCGTGTAATATGGCGACTTGATGAATGCTGTTGGTGATTTTTTTTTTTTGGCAAATAATATATTATATATATATTTTGTTGAAGCTGTGACTTTTTGTTTTGGGTGTTTTATTTGTTTTGACGTGAAAGTCAACACAAGCATGAATACATACATATATTTAATCAGGTCACTTGATTCTTTTGTTCTTTTTGGCGTGAATGTATATGTTTTTAAGACCAGTGTAATGCATGAAGAATGTATAGTTTTGGCGTGAATGTATATACATATTTTTAAGACCAGTGTATATACAAAATCAAAAGTGCATATATTATATTGATGAAACCTTTATGAATAAATGTTTGCCAAAATAAATTATTGAAATTTATTGTAACAATATATTATATTGTTTTTTTATTCAAATAAATATGTATTATGTCTGATATTTCAAAATAAATTGAATTGAAATTATATGTTACCAAAGTAACCTCTATAATTAAATTTGTTTATTTTGGAATATTAAGATGTGTATGTCTATTGTTTATGCGAATAATGACCGGCCCAAAGAAAGGTTATTATTTGGCCAAATAATGGGTATACTTGTGGTAATAAATATGTGATGATTATTAGGATTTCCATGTAAGTAATAAGTCGATCCAAAGAAAGACTTACTACTTGACGGGATTAATTGTCAATATTTGATTACTACACGGAGAGTACCACTTACAATTGATATTTCTGTCCAAAGACTAAATGTCAATGTTGTGCTAGGTATCTTGTTTTAGGGCCCACCATTATGAGAATAGTTTAATCATGTCATGTATGAATTTATTAATTGAATATTCTTATCTTGTGATATGATTATTAATTGTGAGCTTGTATTTGATTTTGTTCTTGATTCAGTTACTACTTCTGCTTCAACAATAACTGCTAATATCAATTCCATTCCTGTGCTTAATGACACGAATTTTAAGAATTATTAAAGAAAACATACCTGAATCCATATTGTTAAACCTGAGTAGGATCGAGTCTTCCACAGTCAAATCTCCTTAAGTTACTCTATATTTTTCTTCTTGAATGGAGGAAGAGAAAAGAGAAAATATTACGTTGATTTGACTTGGGGACCATAACCCTAATTATGTTCTTTATATACTAACCTAATTAGGTTCCCATTAACCCTAATTTAATTAGTATTAGGTTTCTACACATTAAAGCCCATACCTAATAGATATTTTTAGAGCCTAATTAATATATCACTTATTTGACCCTATTAAAATAGATAACCCATAATATAATTGTTATTAAATATGTAAGCCCATATTAATAAATATAAAAAATGCTAACAATCTTCCACTTGGGCTACATATGTTTCTTGAAACAATTATATTATCTATAATCTTAAGTGTGCACTGAAAAGTTATCTGTCCTGAAATATCTCTTTAATTACAATCTGGTCCATCAACTATATTAGTATAAGATCAAAGCGACCTTTGTTACATATATTCGTAACTAGATCCATCAATGGTCACCACACCAACATATTTATTTTCTACAGAATAAAGTATAAAATTCAGTTATAAACTCTGAATGTTATTTGTATTTGATCTCACTAAAGATTAAAGTATGACTAGTTGGAAATAAGCATGTTTGAGATTACATTGCATGTAATTTCCATGCTACGCATCCATACCTGATCGATGTCATTAAATATGTTAGTGTGGTGACCATTGATGGATCTAGTTACGAATATATGTAACAAAGGTCGCTTTGATCCCATACTAATATAGTTGATGGACCAGATTGTAATTAAAGAGATATTTCAGGACAGATAGCTTTTCAGTGCACACTTAAGATTATAGATAATATAATTGTTTCAAGAAACATATGTAGCCCAAGTGGGAGATTGTTAGCATTTTTTATATTTATTAATACGGGTTTACATATTTAATAACAATTATATTATGGGCTATCTATTTTAATAGGGCCAAATAAGTGATTTATTAATTAGGCTCTAGAAATATCTATTGGTATGAGCTTTAATGTGTAGAAACCTAATACTAATTAAATTAAGGTTAATGAGAACCTAATTAGGTTAGTATATAAAGAACATAATTAGGGTTATGGTCTCCAAGTCAAATCAACGTAATATTGCTCTCTTTTCTCTTCCCCCATTCAAGAAAAAAAATACAGAGTAACTTAAGGAGATTTGACTGTGGAAGACTCGATTCTACTCAAGTTTAACAATATGGATTCAGGTATGTTTTCTTTAATAATTCTTATTGATTTAATATGAGTTTTTAGATTTTGATATAGGTTTAACCTATTAAAATTAAATCCAACAATCGATATAAGTTTCCAGATTTTGATATAGGTTTAACCTATTAAAGTTAAATTCCAACATTGCAATGAAGTCATGTTGAATATGACAGAAGGGTAAAAACCTGAAAGCTGGTTATTACTGAGATCAAGTACTTGTAACGAAGAAATGTTGAAGATGGAGGCAGGTATGGTACCCGAAAGCTGGTTATAACTAAGATCAAGTATTTGCAGAGAAGATAGAGTTCCAAGCTGAGGAGCTATAGTGCCCCTAAGACCAAAATGAGAAATGTTCAAAGCTGTTACTCTACGTTTACGAACATCTCAAGAGACTCCAATCCAGTTACAGAAAAGGTACTTGTGGACCAATTGCTAAGCAATGAATTGGTAGGATCATCAGTTACATGAGCTTTCAGGGTAACAAGAGCTTGTTGGTCTACACTAATGTTGGTCACTGCTGCTACAACTGAGGAATTAATGGAACAATGAGCTAACAAAACTACGATAATACTGAGAAAGAAATCTATTTCCATGACAGATTGAGGCATGTAAACGGCAACCATAAAATGTAAGAAACTGATCAGAAGACAATTCCCAGGAAGGGATTGAAAGAGGAGTTAAAAACTATTCTGATTCTGACAAATAAGATTCCTCATTTCCAGGAGAGACTAAAACAAAAGGCCACTAGTCATTACCAAACCCCTTTTTGTCATCTTCTCGCTGTACTTTTGCATTGACCCTATATTTCGCTATGGCGGTGGAAGTCTAACATTATGTATTTCAATGAATATTATTTCAGTCACCTTTAATAGTTACAGCCTGTTTATTCCATTGTTGCCAGCCGCCTGCACATAAAAACAATGAATTTTTTAAGAGCAAAGAATCACGGTTTCCTATCTAAGTTTTGTCTTATTAAATACCTTTTTTTTTTTTTTAAAAAAAATGTTAATAATTAAGGCATGTGTTGGTTTAGGTGAGACCGAATGAAATTAAAAGAACAAAGAGAAGGGATTATGAGTAGTTTTTTTATTTTGTTTTGTTGTTTTTTTAATTTTTAATGTTTTTATTTTTTTGAAATAAAGGATTATGAGTAGTTAATATTATAAATTATGTGATTAATTAAACAATTCAGGTAGGAGGCCACATGGCATATTGCATTTGGATTTTTGCCCAAAACTATATTTGAGCCTTGCTCAGTGTGCAAGATTGGATGACATGGAATTAAATAGGATCGTATGAGATTAAATTGTACTAAAAATTGTTTGTTATAGAATTAAATTAGATTAGATTTGACTAAAATTTAATATCATTTGGTAACTGTTTACATGGATTTCGACCATCTTGAATGGATCTGACTCATATAATCAAATACAAAAATTGACAAAAAAAAAAAAGGGATCCCACGTTCCCACTTGCTTGGGAATACAAATTGGAGGGTTTTACAATCCAAGCGAGGGGACTTTAATATGGGATCCACCTTATGGTCCAGGAAAATATAATTGGGTAAAATTATAGTAAATAAAAGGATAAATTACATAAACTCCCTGAGTTTGGCAAAATTTTACAAAATGATGATGTGTGGATAACTCGTGCTCTTATTATCCGAGATTCCAAAAATTCAGCACAAACCTACTCTATTGTCAGTCAACCATTAGTCTAGTACTATTAAACCAAAATTAAAAAAAGGTAAAATAGTCAATTCACAATTAATAATTATTTTAATTAAAATAATATTACAAATTGCTAAATAATAATATAATATAAAAAAAAAAAGAAATCTCCTTCATCTTCTATGTAACACCCTCCCCTCGATCCTCGGTGTCCCGGACACTGATAATCGAGGCGGAGGACGTTACGATATTTCATTAAATATTTATGAAAATTCATCTACTAATTTAATATAATTTATTGAAAATCCGGTAGAGTTTCCTCTGTTTTATTGAGAAACCAAAAATTTTAAAACCTGCATAATCAAATAAACACTTCAAATATAATTTCCATTTTCTCAACTTCTATACTCGGACACCCCGTTCGTTTCAAAATTACTTCAACACGCAATCTCAAAAATAATATATATATATATATTTTCTCGCATATGACTTCAAAACAAAAGAAACATATTCCTTTTTAAAGTACAACCATATTTTGTTTTTCCAACTTTTTGAGAACAAGTTTAAAACATAATACAACATCATATATATTCAAATTTACAAAAATTTACACATAGATGCATGGGAATATACAAAACATAAATATAGGAAACTTTATTTTTACAAAACATATCTATATTTCAATAGTAACTACCAAAAATTGGAGATTGTGCTTTGACTGGCGGAGCGCACTGGGGACTCGCCTCTCAACGAACACTCTCTCTCTCAGCTCACTCAGCTCGTATCGACTACCTGCGCGTGGAAAATCCAATGCGCTAAGCAAAATAGCTCAGTTGGTATACACATAATATATCGAAATCACAGAATTTCATAAACATAACATGTACATGTTATCTTTTCACAAAGCGATTAACATTTAATATAATATAATATATTTTTATTCTTTCACAAAACAATCAAAATCCAATATAACATTTTTCAAACAATCAATCAAACTTTATAAAATATATTTCAACCACATATGTTCAACTCAAATTCATTATCGATTATTATTATATCATAAGAGCCTTTCGTAAATGCTGTCACGATACCATAGATTGGTACGGATTTCACATCTATCTCTGGCATTGGACACTCGGTGCCTACCCGCCGAAGCTCAATTTCACATTCGTTTCACGTTCTGGACCGGACACTCGGTGCTTCTCAAAGTCCATTAATCATATCATATATAAACGTAACGGCGCAGTACTGCTAATAATATCCTATTGGCATGCCAAACACCAATCCCCACCTACCAATGTACAGGTTTACTCAGGCTCTTTATAATTCTATTAATAACGAAAATTATCAATTTCAATTAAACTTTATTACATAATTACATTTATTTCATATTTCCACTTGGTTCCAAAAGATGGTTTTCGAATTTTTCTCTTCGAAATCATCATTAACCACACAACTCATCACAACATAATATAAATAGCATGTAAGTACAAACGAAACAACAAAAATGCTCCTTGGTTTCTCTATATCTTCCATTTCGACTAAAGGGGTATATTTTTCAAAAATTAATTTCGTCTTCAAAAATCATGTCACAAATCAATTTAATATCATTCTTTAAACATGTGAATAAGTTTAAAAAAATGAAAATACCCTTATCCCTTATTTAATTCAAATTTGGACATAAAGGGAATTTTACCCGAAAACTTTATTTTACTTGGTTTTAGCCCATAAAATCCTTTCCATTATTATCCTACCAACACATATATATCATAAATAACAACTCATCACATAAAAATTATATTATTGCAAAGATACGAAAAAAAATAATAAATTTTCGCTACTAAAAAAAATAAATTTCGAAAATAAGTGTATACCAATCTTTTTGAGCTTATACCCAAGCTCCTAGCACTCCAAATAGAAGCTCAAAGCTTCTCCTTGCCCTTGCTAATCTCTTCACGCCCTAATTGATCACCTAGGGTTTAAAATTTACACTTTTAAGGCATAAAAAGCTAAATAACTTAATTAAATGCAAAATCCATTAATTATTCATGCCTATGGATGCATTTATGTGCTTAAAAATCGATTTGAACACAAAAAAAATAACAAAACAGCAGTTACCTCATTAAAACACTGTAGATCCGAAAATATAACTTGAGTTTTATGGGGTTTTTGCAAGAAATTGGATTGTAGATAGATAAGGGGTATAAATGAAAGAGATTTTATGTGATTTTGTTGCTTGAAAAGAAAAAAAATTTGGAAAGGAGAGGGCTACAGACCAGTCGGCGAGAGGTTAGAGAAGATCTGAAAATTTTTCAGATTTTTCAGCCTTTTTATACTAATATATTTTTCGAAATTACATTTTGACCCCATAACTTTTTAAAATTCTACTTTGACCCAAAAATTCTGACACACGCCCCTCTCCTATTGCACAATACTAACAACTCACCAATAATTAATTTTCATCATCAAATCTTTCCCAATAAAATTCTAATTAAATCTTTTTGTTAAAAAAATTACTTTCAAAAATAAATTATTAGAAAAACTATTAAATTTTCTACCAATTTACTATATTAATTCACTAATTATATTAATTATACTTAAACTAAATTTTAATCCTATTTAATGTAACTATATTCTAGAATTTATAATATTACTTATACGGAAGTAATTATCAGGATGTTACATTCTACCTCTCATCATCTTCTTTATCTCCAATTTCATTTCTACATTCATTAAAATCATCACCTCCATCATTTTCATCAAACCAACATCATCCTAATTAAACATCAATATCAAACCAAATGTCTCCTAAATTAGGAAAAATATAAATAAATAAATAAAGTTTATGCAAATTAATATATATATATATATTGGAGATGGCATCACCATCTCTAATCAATCTTCCTTGTCAGAGACTAGTCTCTAATGGTGGAGACTCTTTGGTCTCCATTGCCGAAGACACGATATGGACTAGGTGGTCTCTAGCAATAGAGACCAATTCTCCTCTCCAGCGATGGAGACTGGTTTTTGGTCTCCCTCATCAGAGATCAAGATTTGGTCTCTATAGGAGACCAATTGTTTTTTAATTAACTTTAAATTTTTTTGACATATTAAATTAAAAATATTTAAATATATATATTGTATTAAATTTATTTTTTATTTTTTAATTAGAATAAAACTTATTATATTAATTTTAATTTATAAAAATAAAATGTTGACTTTAAATTTGACTTGAAAGATATTTTTGTTTTTTTTGTATGTTTGATTGTTGACTGTAAGAATTTAACCATTGTTAACTAACGGCAGGAAAGGTTTGTACTGAGTTTTTTGGAATCTTGGGGGAAGTCAATACAAGTTATCCAAACAACGTCATTTTGTGCAATTTCGTCAAATCTCAGGGAATTCATGCAATTTGTCATAAATAAAATGCTTTGATCAAGTTTACCTTATTAGATAATTGTTGAAATTTTAGAGACCTTCGTCTCCATGACTTTATGGTCTAAACAAGCAAGTTGCAATAAAAATTGAAATATTCATAATAACCGCAAGGATTTTTGTGAAATTTTTTTCTTTTTATAAATAAGAACTTTTTTTCGTTTTTAATTGAAGGGGAAAAGAACACCCAACAAAACTTTATTGATTGTACTCAGCAGAAATAAATTTCTGAGCAAAAAGGTGATAACTAAATTGCCATTGAGCATCATCAGATAAAGTTCTTAAAGTTGATGTGGATGTGGCTCTTCTTCTGTGGGAGTCGATTGCTGTTATTACTTGATCACTATGGTCAAGTCAAAGCTGCCTTTGCGTTGGTTCGTTTGGTTCTGACATATATAGGAGAAATGCTTGCAATTAGAAAGGCGCTTATCAGTTGTTAGGATTGGCTTGCATAAGGTGAAAACTGATTCTGGATCAGCTCCTTCCTATAGCCACGGAAGGTCTTTAGTGGATAATATCTGCAAGCTCTTTCTCCTTCATTACTGGCCTAGGACGGAATGGTTGCCTATTTCTCGACAAAATATGTAAGAACTATTCTAATAATGTAATTTGAAACTAATTTTCGACAATTTTAAGTAGTGACTGATTTCTATTAAGTTGTAGTAATTAACTTTTTTTTTTTTTTAATTGACATCAAACAGGGTTTGACGATTATCAAGAGTTATTGAGATTAAATAATGTTTATGCATATCGGATTTTTACTCCTATAATCAAAAAATTCTATTCCTATAATACGAATAGAAAATTCCATCCACACGCTTGTAAAATAAACATAATGAAACTTGAATTCTCGTATATAACTACCTGAACTATCAATAAATTTATAAAATTTTAGGGAAACTGAAAAAAAAAAAAATCTATTTTCTATATTTTGCTTCTAAAAGTTGTAATACACGTCTGAAATTTATTGACTTGTGAGTGTAGTCACGGATTATAATCGAGTTTGTATATATATATTTTTTAATGCCAGCGTCGCCAAATAAAAAACTCCCAACATTTATTTATTGGTGTAGAGGTCAAATTCTTGCATCAACATGTGGTTTGGGCGTGAAAGATTCATCCATTTATAAAGTAGGCAAATTGTCCTAGTGAACAGTATTTTCTTGTTTTCCACATAGGGTTGAGTTGACTGTTGAACACATATGGTCCAATGGCCCAGCTGGGCATGCCTAGTCATCCCCAATTTATGTCAAAGCACTCCTTACCAACTAATAATCTCAGCTTAATTTAGAGTTACGTAGGTCATGATTGTCTTGGTTGTTAAATCACTTAAGGACGCCGCAAAATCGTACTTCAGATTTCTTGTCTTTCTCATTGAGATCGTTGAGGATTGATGCTCTGCATCCCACACAATAATGCTTCCTGTTCATTTCAATTGACAATTATTCTTTTCTTGTTTTCGTTGTCTAGGACTAGGAGTTATGAAGTAAGGTTAGTAATTGGATTTCCTTGGTACAACACTGTAACCTCGCTTCAAATCGTTAGACTAGTACTCCATATTTCGTCTTAGACTCTTTTGGCCTTCATTTTGATTATTTCATATGAGATATTATTATTCGAGACTTAAGTATAATAGGATAAATATATATATATATATTCATTTTCAAACTGGAGGAAGGAGGAATCCAAGAAGTACCAAGAGACGGGCCAACAATAAAAGAGGGAGCACAAATAGCAGACGATCCTGAGATTTGTGAAACTCCTCCAGATAATTAACAGCAAAACTATACAAATCACAAGGATGCCTAACCAAATTTCTATGAACTTGTTCATTCTTGTATAATAGGATATATTAATAACGTTAAAATAAAAAATTATATTCATAACAATAAGGCTTTCAAATTTAAATATATACTTTGCTTAAACAATAAAATTCAAAAAAAATTTTATGATATTCTTGTTTGCACAAAATCACCAATTAAGCAATTTAATAGGTTTATGTAAACAAGAAGAAATAACAAAGTGAATATCTATCCTCCTAGTCGTCAATGTCTGCAAACTGCAGTTCACTTGGAAACATGACGATGTGGTTTCTCTCATGCATTGGAAAACAGGAAACCATAAAAATCTAACACTTTGCTGTTGAAAATAGTTCATCACAAGGATTAAAATGCATTACCAAAAATAGAAACCAAAAAAAGATTAATTAGGATTACTTGAAGGGCGGGTACCTTCTTTTTAATATTAGCGAGCAAGGTCTCTCTAGTTTTCAGGAGTCCAGTTAGTACTTCTTTGATGTTGATCCTCTTCTCAGGTGTCCCTGTAGTACACTTCATTAACAAACTCAAAATAGATGACAGACATTCCACTTTTGCTGTGAAATGTTTATCCTCTCTTCTTAGCAAATTGGAGTCCACAATCTCCATTAGAGAACCACTTAATGCACTACTAATGCTCGTCTCCCCAACAAAAATGTCGTTAGTTGGCTTCTTCCTCATAAATATTTTCATTAACATAATACCATAACTGTAAACATCACATATTCTAGACACTTTTCCTTTGCTACCGTACTCTGTAAAAAAGTAGCTTTCATTAATTGTTAGAATAATTAATATGTTTTAATTAAAAAAAAAAAAAAAAAGAGCGTGATAGAAATACTACGTTTGGAACAACCTGGTGCCATATACCCAATTGTGGCAAGAGTCTGTGTTTGTGTTGTAGAATCTTCATCAGCCAAGATCTTAGCAATACCAAAATCACTCACATGCACAACCATATTTTCATCTAGCAATATGTTGCCAGACTTTATATGACAATGAATGATAGGAGTGAAATAACCATAATGGAGATACTCCAATCCTGATGCAACATCTATTGCCAAGTTCAATCATTGTAGAATGTCAAAAGAGCTGTCAATATCATACAGCCACTTCTCCAAGTTTCCATTCAGCATGTACTCCATTATCAATGCTTCAAAATCATTAGTTGAACAGCTACTAATGATTTTAACAAGGTTGTGGTGGCGAGTATTTCTCATTATTTCACACTCAGTATCAAAACTTTTGAGCCCTTCTTCAAGGTGGAGGTGGAAAACCTTAATTGCTACCTGCTTTCCATCTTGAACAGTCCCCTTGTAAACAGAACCAAAACTCCCTTTTCCAAGTAGTTTGTTTTCATTAAATCCATCTGTGCTCGAAAGAGTTCTTGGTAAGAAATTCTTCTCAGTTCTAGAGGTGACATTTCAGCACTATGTGGTAGCCTCTGCTTCCTTGTCCTGCGTCTGATCAGCACAAGCATAATAGCAAGAAATAGTAATACCGATGCAGTAATCGATAAAACATATATCAATAAACGCTTCATGTAGAGATGACTTTTCGTTTTGCAGGGCGGAACATTCAAGTGGCGTCCGCCAGATAGAGCCTTGTTTTCCATGAACGATTGAGCTGAAAAGTTTGCAAACGGTCTGCCCTCTGGAATTTCTCCGTGCAAGTTATTGAAAGACACATTAAAATACTTGAGAAATGCTAGTTCCTCCAATGAATCGGGAATTGCTCTAGACAGATTATTATTGGGCAGATCCAAAACTTCTAAGCTAAGCAAGTCACCAAATGAATCAGGAATCAGACCTTGAAAAACATTATCCACGAAGGACAGATTCTGTAGATTGTCAAGGCGTCCAAATGTGATTGGAATGACACCTGATAACTGATTACTTGATAAATCTATCATTGTCCTAACCTTCAATTGTCCAATTTCTTCAGGAAGAGATCCATTTAGAGAATTTGATGACAGATTGAGCTCCAAGATATCTGTAAGGGTCCACATAGTTGAGGGAATTGCAGATGTAAATCTATTGGAACTCAATGAGAGGTGCCGTACAGAACTGAGATCACCCAAGCATTCGGGTAGCAACCCATCTAGTCTATTGTCATCCAATCGAAAGACATTTAAGCTCTTCAAAGCACAAAGATCATGTGGAATTAAACCTTGTAATTCATTATTCTGTAAATACAATCCTTGGAGCTTCTGCAATCTTCCAATTGTATTTGGAATTTCTCCTGTCAATTTATTGTCTGACAGATTCAAAGACATCAATTTACTTAAATTGCCAATTCCTGAGGGAATGTTTCCCTCTAGATTGCAATCATCTAAGTAGAGCTGTTCAATTGAGGTAGATAGATTTCCAATAGAAATTAGTAGGACACCGTTTAGTGGATTTTCTAACAGAGCTAAGAATTCCAAGTGCTTCAAATTTTGCAAACAAATCGGAAAGTAAATTTCAAAGTTGGATGATTTAACTGTTAAATTATTTGCTGTCAGATTGAGCTGCTTGAGGAATCTTAAGTTACCAAGTGTTAGTGGAACATAGCCAGAGAATGAATTCTCAGCCAGCTCTAGGATAATGAGCTGAGAAGCATTGGAGATGGAGCTAGAGATACATCCAGTAAGTCTATTTCTTCCAACAGCAAATTCCTCAAGATTTGGAAGCGAAAAGCCCATGCTTGATGATAGTCCGCCTGAGAGCTGATTATCAGTTAGATAAATGGAAGTCAGTTTGGACAAATTGAGGATTGATAGTGAAATAGGATCACTGAAGCTGTTAACTGATAAATACAATTCTTGTAGATCACGTAATTTGCCAATCTCACCTGGTATTGTCCCTGTCACAATATTAATTATAAATGATTTGATAACAAATAAAGAAAAAGCTTAAAAATTTAGTTTTGCAAAAAACTTGTTTAATTACATTCTCGAACACCCATGTAAATTATGTATACTATAGAAGAAAAACAAGGATGAAACATAGAGAAAACATGTTAAAATAGTTAGAAGAATAAATATATTAAATATCGTTAAATTATGATAAAAGAGACATAAGATCTGGGCTGCATATATGGAGTTTGTTAAAGCTAAGATCTATCACTTCAAGCTTAGTCATGTTCCCAATCTTTCTTGGTATTTCTCCTGTGAAATAATTTTGCCATATTTCTAAAATTTGCTACTGTTGACACTTCCCTATGGTTGATGGTATACGCCCCTCGAACATGTTTGCAACCAACAAAAAGCATTTCAAATTTGGAAGAAAATTGAAAACATCCTCTGAGAGTTCACCAGATAACCTATTACTGCTTAAATGAAGCGTTTGCAATGACGTCATGTTGAAGATGAGGGAAGGGGAAAAACCCGAGAGCTGATTATGGCTAAGATCAAGGCTTTACAATGAATACAAATTGTTGAATGTTGGGTTATTAGGTTCCTGAGTCGAATCCACCCAAGCTGACTCCAAACCCATGACCTGATCCAAATAAAATGGATTTGGATAGGAATAAGTAATCGCCGGCGATTATTGGCGATTATCAAGAAATAACCATCACCCTTGTAAATACGTGATTGATTTCATTTTGTAAAGGGGATGATGAGAAATTGTTTTTACAACATACATGCAAACACAGAGAAAAGAGCAAATACAAAGAGAATACAGGGCAAGACTCTTACACTGTGATCTAAGGGTTTAGCCCTATAATTGGTGATCAAACTCCAACCAGTTGAACAATTCAGGATCCAAGACAATTTCTGCTGCGTAGAAACGAGTACGCTTTCGGTTCCGTTTTAGTGTTTTGATAAATTTTATTTACTGTTATAAATTCTTTCATTGGTATCAGAGCTGAATTATGCTATTTTATTTATTTAGCTTTACTACAAGGAGTTGAATTAAAAATGCCTTAGTTTGTTATATTAAAATCCATTCAACCTAAAATTAATTATAGATGTGCTTATTTGTATTTTAGGTTATAAAATGTATTTCTATGGGACTGGGTCGACAGATTTTAATAATGAGCTATCTATTGACATGATTATAATCATTGTCCTATCAGATGACGAGAAGATTATTGAAATCTCAAAAATTATCGACTAGGACCTTGAGATTAAATAAATCTCATATGAGTAGCAAAATCTTGAGATCATAGAAATCTTGGACGATAAAATGTTGGAGGTCATAGAGATCCCGATGATGAGATGTTCGAGGTTATAAAAATCTCAAATGATACTATTTAAATTGTGCGTGTCCTAAAATCTTATGAAGAAGGATATTAGGACTATTTTGCGCAATACACTTACATATATGGTTTAGTGAATATTTGGAAATTGGATGATGATGGGTAGCTTGACTATTTTTTCGATTCTTGTCCAAAGATTCTTTTATTATATTTATGAGTGTATAGTTACTACAATTTTTTAGTGAAATGATAGTAGATATGCTAGTATAGACGTAGAAAAATATAGATTATAAGTCTCTAAGCAGAATAAATGTCATTTAGGGAAATGACATGTGCTTCAAAAACATAGCTGCTAAATTAAATACAGGTGACAAATTAAATTATGATATTTATCATATTTGGCACCGTAAGTTTCAGTATATGCTAGAGGAGCAAGAGGCCCTCAAAATCCTAACCAACACACCATGGTTGAACCCGAGCATAGTACTTCTGCTCAACACAAAAAAAAAATGTTAAGACTTATTAGGCCTATAAAATAAAGAATGGTATTGCTCGTATAACGATGCTGTTAAGCATGGCTGATGACCAAATGTACACGTGTAAAGAATATGAGATGACACAAGACATTTGGCTAACTTTGAAAGACAAATGTGATAGGACATCAACCATTAAACTGAAGAGAATCACAATCAAATTTGATACTTATCAGAAACGCTAGAATCAAAACATAAGGCGGCACCTGAGAGGATCGTCAAACACGATATGTGAGTTGAAATCAGTTTTTCAGGCTTTAACTGATGAACAGCAAGTACAGACAATGATCCAGTCAATCCCAAACAACTGGTGAAATATGAAAATCAACATAAGCCACAACGATAACATCAAAATGTTTGATGATATCATACGTCATGTTGAACTTAAAAATGTATGCCTAGAGGCAGCCAATACTTCGAATCGGCTTTATTTGGCTGAGTCCGGCATGCGTAAGAATTTAAGTTCTAAACGCAAGAGGGGTGAAAAGAATAAAAGTTGGAAGGAAAGGAAAATATATCCCAAATCCAACAAGGATGAGACTAAAAAGCCTAAAAGAGGTAAACATGGTGACATAAGAAAGGACAAGAGTAAGTTGAAAAGTTTCTACTGTGGCAAGATGGGTCACTTCACTGGTGAATACACTAAGTAGAAAAATGAGACTTAAGAGCCATAGAGAGAGCATTTGTAGAGTACCATCTGATCAACCAAGGAACAAAATGGATCTATAATGGAACAACTTGAGAGAAATTGGCACCTATAAGGTGATTCCGTGAGGTGGCCATGTAAGCTCTTAGTCTCGATTCTAAACTTCCTAGTGTTAGAAGCTAGATTATGAAATGAAAATGATAAATTTCGCCAACATTAATTTAATCAGGGACATCGAAGAGTTAATGACAATTGTAGAAACATACGATATTTGTTTAAGTAAGAAAAAGTCGAAGAAGGGTAAAATCGTCTTTTTACAAATAAGAGATAATTGGATAAGTGGTAATATGATCATGTCCAAAATAAGAATTATATGTATAATTATTCATAAGTATTAGTCATTTACCCCTTGATTGAAACTAAAATTTTAATGATAGTCAAAGTAAGTCAAAGAGGGACATGATGATCGTTTTATGAAAGGTCACTTATATATATATATATATATATGTGATACTTAGAAAATTTTTAGGAAGTAAAGAAACAAAAGTCGTGAGAGTTGAGAGAGTGTGAGAGTGTGTTGGACAGCAAAACAAGAGGAGAAGAAGAGAGCTTTCCAATCAATTTTTCAAGCTTCAACTCACAACTCTAAGGTGTTTTCAAGCTAAATCAACAACCCTAAGCAAGAACTAAGGTAAGATATTATCCTCTTTCTCAACTTTGATGATAGTTAGATGTATGAAAAAGTTTGATGGTTGGGTTGTTGTGTTGTTGAGTTGTTGATGGGATTTTGATTCCCATCAAGCTTTTAATCATAAATAACTAAGAAGAGAAGTGATTGGAGTGAAACCATGCAAGAAATAGGAATTAGATATGTATATGGAAGAAACCCTAGATGAGAAAACATGCATGAAATGAGTAAATTTATGGTAGTAATTATGTTTGTTAAAATGTCTAAGAGAGTAATTTAGTGAAAATTTTGAAAAAAAAAATGAAACGAAGTGTTGGATGAGAATGTATGGGTGTCACGGCCATATGTGGAATGTGTAATACCATTGTGTTTTGATCCAAATAAACTTAGATTCATACATAATGAAAATTAGAAAAATATATAGAAGTGATAGAATTGTCAAAGGAGAAGTACAGAGTTAAGTTGGGAATTTCGAGCTTAGGTAAAGAGCTATAGAGACCTGCACTAGTTAGACTTATTTGAGGTTGTTTTAGACCTCAAAACATACCTAAGTGTCATAGCAAACCATAGAAATTGGAAGGAGAACGCTTGGATAAAAATTGAGCAAGTTATGGCTCAAATAGTGCATTTATGTAGTTGTAAAGTGAATTGTGAATGCAAATGCATTCTTCGATGCATGAAATGAATGTATTTGATCATAATTAAGTAAAAGAACCTTAGATACAAAGGAATTGAATTCGTTGCATGAAGGATGCCACAAATGTGCATAAAAAATGTTGAAAAATAGGTTTTTTCATAGGTTTTGACTCTCGATACTTAGAATTTTTTGAAACTATTTTACGGGTGATTTAAGTGCGATTTAGGGAGATGATTAGAGCGAAAACGGAGCAAAGAAAATTGCTAGGATGGGCCCTAGCATAGCCTCGGTTTTAGGGGGTCCAAAAACAGTGATTTTTCATTCCGGGCTTCCAGCGACCATTTTAAGCATTCCAGAGTGTCCCTATGTGATAATAAATAAGACTTGTGCAAAGAAATCGAATTTAGAGAGTCTCAATTGAGTAAAAATCGAGTTAAAAAAGTTATAGTGTAAAACGTTTTCAATAAAGTAACTTGTATTGGAAACTCTACTTTTAAGTTTTGAGTTATGTATTTGAGTATGTTATAATAAGACGTTGATATGTAGGTGACAAGCAAGCGAGCGAGACACAAAAGGGTCATTGAGGCAATTGAGCATATTTTGATCGAGGTACGTATTACTCACTTACTCTATTTCAATTCTAGTTAAGATATAAAATATATATATATATATTGTCCAGAAAGGAATTGTGCAATGAATTTCAAAATCTAAGTTTGGTTTTTGTGGAAAAAATTCCTTATATCGGATTTAGAAATGAAAATTAAAAGTAAAGCATTTCAAAGAGATTTTGAGAGTAAGGTCTAGTTAAAAGTTTTGAAGATAAAGAAAGTTTGTGCCTAATGCACTTATTAAAAAGGTTTTCAAAGGCCATGTGTATTCCCAAGATTTTATATATTAGGTAGCACTACGCAGTGATGCAGAAAATTCCGCTCGTAGTTGCTAAGATTTTCCAATTTTTAGCGCTATGTTTACGATGCAGAAAATTTCGTACGTAGTCGCCTAGACTCACAGTTTATCTTGCACTGCAATGCGATGTAGAAAATTCTGCATGTAGTTGCAAAAGTTAAAGTAGTGAGCACTATAATATGAGATGCAGAAAATTCCGCATATGGTCACTCAGAGTATAGATTATCTCGTCCTACGGTGCAATGCAATAAATTCTGCGCGTAGTGGTTGAGTTTTGAGATGCACATGGTACTTTTAGAAACAAAGTGGCAATTTAAACCTTATAAGTATCAAAATGAGTTGTAAACATTTATACAATGATTTTATGTGTACTATATTGTCTAAACTAACAACTTTTCTTTGTTATAGTGTAAAAAAAAAAAAAAAAAAAAAAAAAATCCTTTCAGGAAATTTCCATCAAGAAACTAAGTCAAGGAACTACCTCGTCAAAAATATATAGGTGGGCGAGACACGAAATATGCTTGTATAAATCATGTGTATGGTTTGAACATATCAATTATAGAGAAACACATGTATTACACCACAATCTTGGTAGCTTGCATTTTAGAATTATATATTTGTAAATGTTGTCGTAAATGGTTGTGAATTTTCATGTATGATATATATATCCCACTAAGGGTTCATGCATAATGATTGTAGAAAAAAATTTTATGGTGAAAATGCATGTTTGTGGATAAAAGAAGTTGGGTTGGTGCATGGAAATAGTTAAAGTGTACTTTATTGTAGGTAAAAATTTTGAAAAATTTAAAAATACAATCGTTATGCTGTCAAAATTTTTGTAAAAGTTTTCTTAAATTTAATGTGAAAAATTTATACCAACCCAACTATTTTCAAAGATGTGGAAATCGATTTAAATAAAATAAAGTAAACAGGGCAAAGTCTCTCAGGGGTTCGCTCCACGAGTCTCTTGACCGTGAGTGAGGTCACAAGAGGTTTGCTGGAGTGCCCGATAAGACCCTCCAGATAAGAGTCTAGAGAGATTCTGGTTTGGGTCTTGTTAGGCCAAGTGTTGTATCTCTTTGATATCCTCTATGCTCCAGAGATTCGACTAAATATTATCTCTGCAATTATCTTTCTGGTTTTAGGATAATGTTTAAGTTTTCATAGTTATTATTTGAGGATTTATTTAAATTAATAGTGATTAAGTACTTGATATCTGATGGATGGTTTCATCGTATTAAATACCAAATTTAGACGATACTATTGGTGCGATGGTTGTTTTTCATTTGTTACTTCCACTAAAGTTGTCAATATTGATGTTAATATTTGATATACTAGACTATGACATATCATGTAGAATCAAATCAATAGATTGGCTAAAGAGGGAGTTTTAGGTTCCCTCAATAAGATATATTTGCCTATATGTGAAAGCTGTCTAGTAGGAAAAACAACTAAAAAACCATTTTGAAAAGGAATTAAGGTTGAGAATCCATTTCAATTAATTCATTCTGATGTTGGTGAACCAATGATTATGAGAGTAAGAAATGATGCCTTATGTTGTATTACATTCTTAGATCATTACACTCATGTTGGTCATATCTATCTAACCTTCCATAAATCTAAGACATTAGATTGCTTTAGATTGTATTTAAATATGGTAGAGAATTAATTAGATAGAACTGTCAAAGTCTTGCAAGCTGGTCAAGGACGAGAATACATTTCAGAACAATTTGAGACATTGTGTCATGAGAAAGGTATTGATAGACAGTTGACCATTCCTAGGACTCTGCAACAAAATAGTGTAGCGGAAAGGAGGAATAGAATATTAATTGAAAATGGTAAGATCTATGATGGCACAAAGCGAACCTCCCAGTATCTTATTGTGGAGATGTGCTCTTAACAACTGTTTATATTCTGAATATGGTCCCAACGAAATAAGTATCTTCCATATTCTATGAATTATGGATAGATAGGAAACTTGACCTTACTTATATGCGATCTTGAGGTGTGCATGATATATGTACATCATCTTTCCAGTAAAACATGAGAGCTAAGTGCTAGGGGAAAGTAGTGTATCTTTATTTGATACTTCTAGCACTTAAAAGGATATGTACTCATAGGAGAAAATTCAGATGAAAGCATTACTAAATTAGAGTCACAAGATATGAACTTCTTAAAGAATGAATTTTTCTAGCAGAGGTAAGGTTGAAAAGAAATTTAATTTTATGAGTTGAATGATTTGGATGTTGTTCCATGTTCGAACACTCAACAAGAGGAAGATAGAGAGTTGTTTGAATATTCTATCCCTAGTGAGAGTGACAGAGCTATTGGAATAGCTCATACATTTGTTCTCAGTGGGAACGAATGGAATGATGAGTTAGTACTCTCAAACTTATCAACTCATAGAAGTAACCATAAGACTATTTCTCATTGTCGATTTAAGATGTTTTTATGCTTGCTTCGCGTGATAGTGATGAGCTAAAAGTTGTGAATAAGACTTTCAACTCACTTGCTAGAGATATTTTGGATTAAAGCTATGCAAGAATAGATGGAGTCAATAAATGATAACCATATCTATGATTTGGTTAACTTATCTCTGGATGGGAAAACCATTATAAACAAATGGGTTCTCTGTATCAATTGTAAGGCAAATGGCTTAATAGAGAGATATAAGGCGAGGTTAGTAGCAAAAGCGTATACTCAATAGAAGAGTATAGATTATAAAGAAACCTTTCTCCTTATAATGACGTTTGCTTTCATATGCCTAATATTAGCTATCATTGCACACATAGACTTGAAATTGCATCAGATATGTCTCTGATGGAGAATTGGAGGAAGAAATTTACGTGGAGCAAACAGTGAATTTTGTTTCAAAAAGTCAGTAGTTGAAAGTATGTAAGCTCATGAGATTGGTCTATGGCTTGAAACAATCTTCCAGACAGTGGTGCCTCGGTATCTATGAGGTTGTCATGTCTTATGGATTTAAGTTAGGACATTGTGTGTATGTTAAGTGGGTAAAAAATAAGTTCATAATACTATCTTAACATGTGGACGTTATTCTGTTGGTAGAAATGACAAGGAGTTTGAGATAATCATAAGAGAATTATTATCCTCAACTTTCAAGATGAAAGATATGAGAGAAATTGCCTATATATTTTAGGAGTTAAAATTAGTAGAGATCGTTTAAGGATAATTTTGGCTTTATTGCAAGAGCCATGCATTAAAAATTCTCAAACGATTCTACATGGCTAATTGTAAACCTATGAATAGTTTCATCTTGAAGAATTAAACTTTTAGTCTTGTAACTTGTTGCCCTGAGATTCTATAAGAATATGAAATAATGTAGATAGTTCCTTACTCTAGTACTATTAGTAGTCTCATGTATACTATGATGTATAAGAGACTTGAAATCTGCTATGCAGTTAGACTGGTAAGTAGATATCAATCTAATCCTAAATAGAAAAATTGGATTGCTGTGAAAAGTATATTGGCATATCTGAAAGAGACTGCTGATTACTTCTTATATTAGGCAATATGCATCTTGTTGGGTATACAGACACTGATAAGGGGAGGTGTTTTGGATAAGCGAAAATTGACATTAGATTATGCATTTTTACTCAGCTAAGATGCTATCTCTTGGAGTAGTAAGAAGCTGTCATGCATTACGCTGTCCACCATGGAAGCTGTTTTTATAACATGTTCAATTGTAGTCTAGGAAATGGTATGGCTCAAAAGATTCTTAGAGAATCTAAATTCGAAACTAATATGTAGAAGTTAGTTACTGTATATTGTGATAGGCACGCAGTAATTGCCTATATAAAATATGAGAAGTATCACAGCAAATCGAAGCACATGGAAACTAAGTACAATTTCATCAAAGATATAGTGACAAAAAATAATGTAACAATTAAATGTGTATCTACGTGTGAGATGGTTGTGGATCCACTCACAAAAGCTGTGACAAGAGATGTATTTATATCACATGTTGAATCTTTGGATTTACATAGATTTTGATATTGTAATTGTTACATTAAGCTATATCTGCTTTATGATTAGATACGTCATTTTAGTTACATAAAACCAGCACATATTCATTTTATATAGATTATTTATGAAAGTATGTCATCAAGTTTTGAGACTGGTATTCTTACACATACAGTCGCCTTAGTTGTTAGGAGAGCAAGTCAAGATGAGACACATATAATTTTTAGAGGATAATAATGAGGTTATTCTCTTAAAAGCTTGAAATATATGTAATGTCGCCTTGATTGTAATCAAGATGAGCTTCTATCTAAATCAATTATTGAACCACTTGTGATGTATCCCTACTATCATGAGAACCTAATTAAGCCAGATGTGAGTTTCTTGATAAAGACTCTTAAAGGGCGAGCTTTTAGAAACTCAGGTTATTTGCTAGGAGAGCATCTGAACTAAGATCTGTATAGTGAATAATCTCAATATAAAAGATATACGCGCTCTTGTTGAAGGATAAGATTCACTGTAACATGCGTTTCATACCGCGTGTGCTTATTATGACCGATATAGGAAAAGAGTGAATTTATCCCTGATTCCTCATTTTGTAAGTTTCATTGAAGTTTGTAAAACTTTTATCTATGTCCTTAGTAATTGTTCACTTTGTCTCAAAGTAACGAGATGATGTTTGTATCATTAGTGTGTCTTCTATAGCTATGATAATGTGGTCTATATGACATTACTATGGTGTCAGTCATTTTTGTTGATCGGGGGACGAAAGTGAGACAGGAAGATTTAATGAATTTTATTTTGTTCCTATAGTTACTAGTCACGACTAATTGCAATTTGGAATTATAATTGTGATTATATGGAATATTGAAGGATCAAGCATATTATGTTAAGGGATTAAATATGCTTGAACAAATAAAATTCTATTAAATCTAGGATATAATAATGAACAAATTTACAATCTCTTGTATAACAGTACAATTGAGATTTGAAAGACAAGCCACATTGCATGTATTATTGTTCATAGGTCATACGATATATTTGCCTGTATGAATGTCTGTACTCCTTATCATAAATGGGTAACCAGTATTTTCTTTGTAAGTTATGTTTGGCTCATCTTATGTGAGTGGGAGATGTTGGGTTATTAGGTTGTTAGGTGGGGTCCATCCAAGATGACTCAAACCCATGACCCGATCCAAATAAAATAGATTTGGATAGGAATAAGTAACTGCTGGTGGTTATTGGCGATTACTGACGGTTGTCAGGAAATAATTGCCACCCCTATAAATACGTGATTGATTTCATTTTGTAAAGGGGATGATAAGAAATTGTTTTTACAACATACATCCAAACACAGAGAAAAGAGCAAATATAAAGAGAATACAAGGTAAAGCTCTTACACTGTGATCTGAGGGTTTGGCCCTATAATTGGTGATCAAACTCCAACCAATTGAACAATCCAGGATCTAGGATAATTTCTGCTACGCAAAAACGGGTACACTTTCGGTTCCGTTTTAGTATTTTGATAAATTTTATTTACTATTATAAATTTTTTTATTGAAGATAGAGGACGATATGTTACCCCAAAGGTTGTTGTAACTAACATCAAGTTGTTGCATGCAAGTTATGTTGCCTATAGACAAAGGGATTGCATCCACAAAGTTGTTTCCACTTGTTATGTGTATTTTCTGGATCAAGTAATTAGGCTGGTAAAAGCCTAATAAGAGCCTAATAAGTCAACCCAATGCAAAGGCCCAGCAGACAAGACCTAACAAGTCAGCATAATAAGATGACCCAAAAGCCAAAGCCCAGTTATCAATTTCAAGCCCAGCAAGCTCTTCAGCTCGCATCAGTGAGCTCGCTTCAGCCTGGCTAGATTATTGTACAGCTTGTTCTATGCATAGCTCGCTCATCATCGAGGTCCAGCTCGAGGTCACTTAAGACAGTGTACTGCTCGCCAAGTGGCTAATTAATACAGAATCTTTCAGATATGACAGTTACCCAATCTAATCGTGATTTTCTCATCAGAAACGGAAGCTAATTCAAATTCAAACTCAGTCAACATTATCTCGGATATTACGGAGCAGTTTCCTGATTTTGTTCCAACTGATTAGGAAGTATAATTAATTCATGATTCTCTTCCTATTTTATTGTTACCAAATCTGTAACTTTACTTTTCCTGTAAATAGGGGTTAAAATCATTGTAACAGGATATCTAAGCAATAGTATACTGTCACTCTGCAGAATTTTAGAGAGACAATCGTGGATGTAGGCGCACTCGCTGAACCACGTTAAAAATCCTTTGCTTTCTTGTTTTGTCTTGAATTCTTTGCTGTATTTGTCTTGGTTTTTATGCTTTCTCACATTGATTGCAGATATTAGGCATTGAATTCTCGTCGGTTGGATTTCAACGTTGACATTTTAGCACTAGAGGAATGACCCAAACTACAATTTTTTTCATCCCAATTCATCGATTTCTGACAACATGGCAAGGACTAGAACAAACAGGTATTTTAGAGATGATGACCAGGCGGAGAGCCACATGAACCAGCCTCAACAGAACATACAGCCTGTGGAAGACGCACCCATACATGCAGCAAGTACGTCCCATGGCCAGGCAATCAGTGCTGCAGCGGGCATTCCCCCTCTACCTCCTCGTAACCAGTTCCAGTTGCTCTAGTGGTTGAAGGGCAACATGCTTGGTATTAAAGGCAAGAAGCATTGGAGAACACGGTTAGACAGCTGACAGAGGTTGTCAATATGTTGGTACAGGCTCAGATGCAGAACGCACCTAGGGTTAAGGTCGAGGTTCCAAGGCATGTATCTCAGTAGCATGAAGTAATGCAGATGCCTCAAAGGCCAGCAAGAGAAATCCTGCAGCCTGCCGACTCAGCTCGTTCCTCTAATGTGCGCTCTAGAGCTGAAGGTCGCCCTCTCCGCGAGGAAAGAGAAGTCGCGTGCCCAGCTAGCCTGGTAGTAAGGTTGAGCCAGGATGGAAGCCAACAGGTAGAAGTAGGGCACGACAAGGTCCGAGTTACAGCTCGACATGTGGATGAAGTGAACAAGCGACATGCAGGATCCCATCAGCCTAGAGGCTCATTCGAAGGGGACGAGAGATATGACCTAGAGCACCCTTCCCCAGGTCACAACCACAGAAGGAGATATGAGCCTTGAGATCCACAAGTAGATGAGCTCCTCCAGAGGGTCCAGCAACTAGAAGCGTGACCTGGTGTCCCAAACCAGCAAGATCGCTATGAGAAAGAACTCTGTTTACTAGGAAGATTGAGACGCAGCCTCTCCCTCCGAGATTCAAGGTGCCAAGTATACAACAGTACAATGGGGACAGTGACCCCTATGATCATCTAGATGCTTTTAACGTTCAGATGGACTTACAGACAGATAATCCTATGGTGAAGTGTCATGTATTCCCAGCTACTTTGGGGGATATTTCAGGGACATGGTTCAAAAATCTCCCAGCTCACAGCATAGATAGTTGGGAGAATGTCGGCAGAAGTTCGTTGGCCAATACAGGGCAATGAGAAGGCAGCTCATTCCATCCTGCCACCTAACTACCATATTCCAGCGTCAGGGTGAGTCGTTGAAAGAATATATCACCAAGTTTAGACGCGAGGTCGCGAATGTTGAAAATCCATCAGATGAGAGCATATTGACAGCGATCTCAGCTGGGTTGCGCAAAGATGGGAAACTGTACGAAAGCATTTATAAGTCCCCTGTGAAAGATCTAGGTGAGTTCTTCGAGTGAGCTGCAAAGGAGATTAGGTGGGAAAAGACCATAGGCCCGAAAAAGCCCAATCAGAAGAATGAAGCGGGCAATTCTGGTCAGACGAAAAAGAGGAATAATGGTAGGAACGAAGAAGGTAGGAATAGTGGCTCAAACAATCAAATTGCTAAGAAGGTAATGAGAGAGCCAAGGAATGAGCGACCTCAGCGTCAAGGTCGCTATAAAAGTTATAGCATCTTGTTAGACTCGCAAGACAGAATCTTTACAGTAAAGAAGAACAGGGAAGACTTTGGGAAGCCCTACCTTTTAAGAGCTCCTATTCAGCACAAAGACAGGTGTAAGTTTTGTACCTATCATAATGAGGTCGGGCACAATACTTCAGATTGTTGGGCGTTGAAGGACGCCATTGAAAAGTTGATCAAGAGAGGTCGCTTGAGGGATTATGTGGCGAGACCTGCAAACTCACGACCTCCATCACAACGACCTCAATAGCAGCCAGCACAGTAATAGTCCCCGCGAGCTCCAAAGCCAAAGTATGAGCATGCGGTGAGAACTATTTTTACAATTCATGGTGGCCCTCATATCGCAGGTGCTTCGAATAGGTCGTACAAGAGGTATGTTCGAGAAACAAATTATACCTTTTAGGTTAACGAGTCAGAGGGACCTGCAGAGAAAGCCAAGACTACCTCGGATAAGATTGTTTTCACTTAGGAGGATGCTAGAGGTGTGATTTGGCCACATAACAATGCGTTCGTTATACGAGCTAAAATCAGCAACATGGAAGTACGACGCATCATGATTGATACTAGGAGCTCGGTGAATGTGATGTACAGAAGCTGTTTTGATCAGATGGGGCTAGGAGCAAAACAGTTGAGACCGTCCTTAGAGCCTCTTTATGGTTTCACTGGAGATGCTGTTGTACCAGTGGGATAGATCAAGTTGCCGCTTACTCTTGGGGAAGCAGGTTGTCAAGCTACTGTGTTGACAGATTTCTTGATAATTGATTGCCCATCAACATACAATATCGTCCTGGAAAGGCCAGTTATGAATGAGTTGGATGTGGTTACTTCAACTAGGACCCTCACAGTTAAATTTCTGACTCCTAATGGTGTTGGATATGTTCGGGGAGAGCAGCACTTGGCTAGACGCTGCTATGAAGATGCTGTTAAGATGGGTGTGAGAGGAAAGAAAGTGAATGTGGTTTTGAGGGGCAAACCATGAGCTATGACCGAGAAAGGGGTCAGTCACGACCTGAACCCTCGTAAGGTAGTTGTAGACCGAGCTACTGGGCTAGTCGAAGAGTTGGAAGATGTTCAAGTCAGCGAGGCAGATCCTAAGAGGTACTTAAAGCTGGGAAGAAGTTTAGCTCCAGAACTAAGAGCCCAACTTGCTGACTTCCTAAAGGCAAACTTCGATGTGTTTGCGTGGAATCACGAAGATATAGTGGGGATAAATCCTAAGGTGATGTTGCACAGGTTGATTATTAAACCTCACCACAAACCAGTTCACCAGAAGAGGAAAGCGATGATAGGGGAGCGCTATCTCGCATTGAAGGAAAGATAGGTAAGCTATTGGCGAACAAATTTATCCGAATAGCTTACTACCCAACTTAGGTCGCTAATCTAGTCCTAGTAAAGAAGAAGAATGGGAAGTGGAGGACTTGCATTGACTTCACTGACTTAAATAAAGCGTGCCCAAAAGATAGTTTCCTTTTGCCAAGGATAGACCAGCTCGTGGATGCTATAGCTGGCCACGAGCTCCTGAGTTTTATGGATGCATACTCGGGTTATAATCAGATCCCAATGAATCCCGAGGATGAAGAGCACACCTCATTTATGATTGATCACGACTTATACTGCTACAAGGTGATGCCCTTTGGGCTGAAAAATGCAGGAGCGACCTATCAACGCTTGGTAAATATGATGTTTGAAGAGCAGATTGGAAAGACTATGGAGGTCTATGTTGATGATATGCTGGTGAAGTCCAAGCAGATGGGTGATCATGTGTACGACTTGGAAGAGATGTTTCAGATTCTAAAGAGCTACCAAATGAAGCTGAATCCGCACAAGTGTGCATTTGGAGTAACTTCTGGCAAGTTTCTGGGCTTTATAGTGAACAATAGGGGCATCGAAGCAAGTCCTGAAAAGATCAAAGCACTGATCGATATGAGGTCTCCTACTAGGGTGAAAGATGTGCAAAGCTTGAATGGCCAGACCGCAACACTCAGTAGGTTCATCTGAAGGCTATGGATAAATGTATCCCATTTTTTGATATTTTGAAGAAAGCAAAAAGCTTCGAGTAGACCAAGCAATGTGAAGTAGCCTTCCAGCAGTTGAAAGAGTATATGAGGCGAGCTCCACTCCTCTCAAAGCCCAAAGAAAGTGAAAAGCTCATTTTGTACTTGGGAGTGTCACAGCAAACTTTAAGTGCTGCTTTGATGAGAGAAGAGGGAAAGACGCAACTTCCAGTGTATTATGTAAGTAAAAGATTGTAGGATGCTAAAACCAGGTATTCGCAGATGGAAAAGCTCGCCTATTGCTTGGTGGTCGCATCGAGGAAGCTGCGACCTTACTTTCAAGCTCACATGATCGAAGTCCTCACCCAGTATCCGCTAAAGCAAGTTCTACAAAAAGCGAACACCTCAGATCGTTTGTTGAAATGGGCAGCTGGGCTCGCATAGTTTAACATTCAGTACAAGTCGAGGACGGTTATCAAGGCTCAAGGTTTGACAGATTTCATTGCAGAATTTACGGGACCTGTAGATGATGAAGCTGAATCTTCTGAAGGTCCGTCCTGGTAGTTTTATGTTGACGGGTCATCAGCGAGCAGAGAGCTGGAGCTGAGATTATACTAATTAGTCCTGAAGGCCACAAGATCCTTTGTGCATTGAGGTTTGGTTTTCAGGCTATAAACAATGAAGCTGAATATGAAGCGCTGCTCACAGGTCTGCGTCTAACTAGGGAGATGCGAGCTGAACGGCAAGGGTTTTCAGTGATTCGTAGCTCGTGGTTTGCCACATTCTGGGGGAGTACCATACCAAAGGGCCAAAAATGGCTTTGTACCTCTAGAAAGTCCATGAAATGCTGGGTTCTTTTCAAAAGTATGAAGTGAAGTAGATTCCGCGAGCTCAGAACGCACATGCAGATGCTTTAGCTTGCTTGGCAACCACACGGGATGCAGACTTTCTTGGGGCGATCCCAATAGAGTTCCTACTAGCTCCAAGTACAGAAGAGAAGAATTCGATGATGGCCATAACTGTACAGCCTAACTCTTAGATGGGTCTGATTTTGAGCTATTTGCAAGATGGAAAGCTGCCAAGTGATAAGTTGGAAGTACGGCGCTTGCGAGGTAGAGTAGCCAAATATTGCATCTACGATGATGTGCTGTATAAGAAGGGGTTTTCGACTCCACTATTGAGATGCATTGATGGCCAAGACTATGAGGCAGTGATGAGGCAGATATATGAAAGTCATTATGGGAACCACGCTGGGGGGCTGCCTTTAGCTCAAAAGGCACTTCGTTAGGGTTTCTATTGGTTCACTATGAAGCAGGATGCCATTGACCTGGTTAAAAAATGTGATAAGTGCCAAATGTTCGCCTAAGTCCCACAAGCTTCACCAGCTTACCTCCAACAAATGGTGAGCCTGTGGCCCTTTGCAATTTGGGGGATGGATTTGATCGACCTTTGCCAATAGCTCATGGAAGATGCAAGCATGTCGTGGTCATAGTTGATTACTTCACTAAGTGGGCAGAAGCAAAGGAGTTGGCTGAAATTTCCACTACAAAGATTGAAAAATTTGTGTGGAATAATATTATTTGCAAATTCGGAGTCCCACAGCAGATCATGACGGACAATGGGACCCAGTTCAGTAGTGAACAATTCCTTAAGTTCTATAGCGACCTGAAAATAATCAAGAGCTTTTCAGCAGTGGACCATCCACAAGTCAATGGCCAAGTTGAAGTTGTGAAAAACATTATAAAGCAGACCCTGAAGATGAAACTGGAAGCAAAGAAGGGAGCATGGGTAGATGAGCTTTAGAAGGTATTATGGGCTTATAGAACCATAGCTCGCAACACCACAGGCGAGACAGCCTTTTCGATGGTGTACAGGTCAAAGGCCATGATCCCGGCCAAGTTGGAAGTTACCTCGCAACAAAGAGCGACCTTCAATCCAAATAATAATGACTAATTACTTGCTACGAACTTGGACTTGCTTGAAGAAGTCAGGGAAACAGTCAGGTTGAAAGTAGCTGTTTATCAACAAAGAATCGCGATGTACTATAACAGGAATGCTCAAATCCGTAGTTTCAACGTGGGAGATTTGGTGCGACGTCTCGTTCTGTCTGGAGCCCGCAAATCCAGCGATGGGTCCTTAGGCCCAAATTGGGAAGAAGCTTATATCATCAAAGCAAACTTGGGAAATTGAGCTTATCATCTTACCAACATGAATGGAGCTGAGGTCCCTCGAGTTTGGAATGCCGAGCATCTTCGACCTTATTATCGGTAACTATTTTGTTGCATGAACTTGACTTGTATTTCAGTCTTATTATGAATGATCCAATTTCCTCATATTGCATGTTGCACCTAATGATTCATGAGTGCAAATTTCAAAAGTAAACAACCCAGCGAGCTCCAGCTTAATTAGCTCACTAAAAGAAAAAGAGCCTAAAAACCAGGCGAGGTTACGTACCTCTGCATAGCTCGTCTAAAAGAAAAAGAGCCTAAAAAGCAAGCGAGGTTACGTACCCCTACATAGCTTGCTAAAAGAAAAAAAGCCTAAAAAGCAGGCGAGGTTACGTACCCCTGCATAGCTCGCCTAAAATAAAAAGAGTCTAAAAAGCAGGCGAGGTTACGTACCCCTGTATAGCTCGTCTAAAATAAAAAGAGCCTAAAAAGCAAGCGAGGTTACGTACCCCTACAAAGCTCGCCTAAAATAAAAAGAGCCTAAAAAGCAGGCGAGGTTACGTACCCCTGTATAGCTCACCTAAAATAAAAAGAGCCTAAAAAGCAGGCGAGGTTACGTACCCTTGCATAGCTCGTTAAAATGAAATGAGCCTAAGAAGTAGGCAAGGTCATGTGCCCGCTTAACTCGTCAACAATTCAATATAGCAAATAAGATTTCAACCTGTTGTCTATTAACTGGTAAATTAAGTATTTGCTTAAGTTATTATATCTGACTTCAGACAAGTTTATATGATTAGTTCGCATGAAGTTTTATAACTCAAAATGAAAATTATAAAATGTGTTATAACGAACACAATAATATAAACACATTCGACAGAGAAGATATAATGAAATTTTATTGAGTTCAGAAATTTTTTTCAAATTGAAGATTAAAAGAATACAAGTGAAAAAAGAAAAGAATAAGCCGCTAGCTTCGAGCTGGAGAACCAGGCCCTAAGAGAGAGTCTTCACTGAAAGACGAGCTAGAAGATTCAAGGTCACCAGCGGCTTCAGCCTGAGGAGTTATGCTAGGAACTTGCGTTGCTAGGGGAATTGTATCAGGTGGAGACGAGGTAGTCTCAGCCTTGAACTCCTCCACAGCTTGAAGTCCCTCATCGCCAAAGATAGAAAAATCCATTTCAGGATGAGACATCCATAGCGTGTAAAGGAAATTACGGCTTGTTCTCTCCTCAGCCTCATCTTTGGCTTCAGCAACCTACTCCTCTGTTTCCTGAATAGATCTTTCTCGGAAAGACATCAACTCTTCAAATGCGTCATTTGCTCAGTGATTAGCAACCTCGGCTTCTTGATACGCAGCCCATGCTAGTTGCTCGACTGCCTCAACTAACTTCTCAGTAGCCTTAGCCCGCTGAAGCACATTCTCCACTTTCTACTCTGCAGCCTCAGTTCACTGCACTACAGTCCCTACTTGCTGCCTGAGCACTTCAACTTGGTGTTCAGCCTCTTCAGCCCGTTGAATGGTAGCTTCTGCTCTTTCAGCTCGTTGCTCAGCAGCTTCAGCCCGCTGCACTGCGGCATCAATTTGTTGCCCGAGCACCTCATTTTGTTTCTCCGCAATCTCAGCTCGTTGTTCAAATTGCCTCAACTTGTCGTTCACCTTGTTCAATTCATCTTTTGCCTTGTCATGTTCATCTTCACAATTATGTATCAAGGCAGTGAAGTGCAATCTGAAAGCTTTGTAATCACTTTCTAACTGCACCAGAACTTCCTCAGCTGTCTATTTAGCTATGTTCGTTGCGGCTAGCATTGCCTCATGGCCCTTAGCGAACCTTCTCCCTCCTTGAACCCTCTCAGTCAAGGACGCTATCTCCTTCTTAGCTTTTTCCAGCTTATTCTCTAGCTTCTTTATTTGTTCTTCAACATATCTGGTTCCTCTCCTTTGCTTCATTAATGCGAGAGTGGCCTGAAATTTCGTAAGTTAACATTTGATAAAATAAAGAAGTCAGGAGATAAGGGAAAAATGAACTACCAGCATGGCATGTCTGGTTGCGTAATCGTCTAGGTCCGTGCCCCTAAGGGACCTATTCTTTAAGGTCCTCATTTGATTCAGCGTGATTTTTAACCAGTTGTCAAGAAGGACGCTTAGGTACCTCCCCCCAGGTCCGTCTTCGGGGTCTGGTATGGTCGGCGATGGAGTCCCCTTAGCCACTACGCCCTCAGGTTCTTCGCTCCTGTAGGCGTGGCATTTAATGACAGAGGTGCGTGTAGCCCAATTCTTTGTTTTACCCTTGCTGGTACAAGTCTGGGCCTCTTGAGGCGGGGACCCAATTGGGATGTCTCTTGCTTCAGGTTACGAGCTGGAGGCTAGAACCTGGGGAAGATCCACTACTGCTTCAGAAGGTGGCACCTCGTTGGGAGAGGCAACCGAAAGAGCTTTTGCTTTAGTAGGTCGCTTAGAGCGCTTCGAAGAAGCAGTTGGAGAGGCTGAGGTTTCAGCAGGTCACTTTGATGGAGCAGTTGGAGAGGTTGGTGCTTCAGCAGGCCGCTTTGCTGGAGTAGAGGAGGCTGAAGCTTTGGCAGGTCGCTTTAGAGGGCACTCCAAAAGAGTAAGTTTCCTCCTCTTGGTTGGAGCTCGCCCAAAGGATGAAAGAGGAGCTGGAGGAGCAGCTGTTCGTGATACATCTACTGGCGAGGTACGAGCTGGAGTTAGTGCTGCTTCAGCAAGTGATGGAATTGTTGGACTGAGGACTGGATCTACTTGGGCAGATGGGGATGGACCCTTGGAGTAGTTGTTCGAACAGGAGAAAGAGTTGAATCTATCTGTACAACTGGAGCTACCCAAGCTGAAGCTGGAGCTGTAGTTTCTGCCTGTGAGCTAGAGGCGGGAACTGTTGTATCTACTCGCAAGGTGGTGATAGGAGTTGGAGACGATTAAGGAGCTGGTGCATCCTCTTCCTCAACAGGAACTTCGAGAACTGAAGGAAGCTCGAGCTCCCCAATGTTCAATATATCATTCTCACTGTTTATTATGGGAGAATCTTTAGGAGGAGCGATACCATGAGCCTAGAGAAGGGCGGTGTCAAATTTACTGTTGATGCTCGCTTCACCCGAGTTCACAAGCACCTCGAGAGCCCTTTTCTCCTCGTTACTGAGAGGAAACTTGTCCATTTTCAGTTCTGCAAAACAAAGATTTAAAAAAAAAAAAAAAGGTAGCTCGCTAAAGATTCTCCTCTACATATCTGGTTTCAAAACGAAGCTAAAATTGTTAAGACCCATGAGAGAAGGGCAGAAGACAAAGAACCAGCTCATCTTATATGCCCCGACATTGGATTTGCCTTTAGCACCTTTTTGGGGTAAGAGTTTCTTATATTCCAACAACAAGCTACGAGGTAATAGATGCCATCTGGTTTTCCCTCATTTGGAGTGCTCAACGCCTTAATGCTATAGAGATGTTGAATGATTTTTGGAGTTGGAGAAAGAAGATTGTTTCTGAGGAAGGCTAGAGTTAATGAAGTCAGTTGTGCGTATGAGTTCGGTGTTAACTGGAATGGTGCGAGCTTGATAGTGTTTAGGAATTTGATCAAGTAAGAAGGAACTGGGAATCTCTGCCCGTGTTCCAGATGCTGGGCACTAACAGCAATGTACCCCTAAGGAGGATAGCCTGCATGGTTTTTTGGAATGGCTCACATCGCGCGACAGCCTTTAGGGATATGGAATTGAAGAGTAATCCCCTCCAATTCGGAAACTTCTACAGAAGATGAATAATGAGCAAATGTTTTGCGAGCATTCCTTTCCTCTTCAGCTCGCCGTTGAGCTTCTACTCACTCCCTACCCTGAATTGTTTCACTAACACTACGAGCTCTACTTGAAGACATCTATACAAAAGGGGGCATGGTCAAGTCGCAAGGAACAGATTACTAAAATGTTGAAAATTTTCTAAGTTTCCTAGTTTGCAGATTGCTCCTACAGTGGAGGGCTCAGCCTATGAAGAAACGACCTATGAGCTAGCAGTCTATAGATATCTAATCCAACAGTTAGCATGCATAACAGACCACAAACAGTAATCAGGTCTCAAACAAACATGCTACAGGATCTAATTAACAGAAGTTGAAGAGTCTTATTCAACAAGAAACCCAGAACATCAAAGATTCAACAGCAACAACACAATGCATTCGAACCGTTCAGACAGAAAGCAAAATGCAAGTACAAATGCAATATCAACTCAACAAAACGAATCATAAAACTGAAGGTTTGAATTCGAAAGAAAGAGTTTACCGTGAATCTTTGATGAAAATGTGTAAAACGGTGACTGGAAGTACATATTTTGTGAGGAACCAGTGAGTATGCTGAGAAAAACTCGATGGTTTCGAGAGAAAATGACAGATGAAAAAGAGAATGAAAGGGCTCCACCAGTTTATATAAGTGGACAAGCTCGAGCCCTAGCCATCAGATCTGCATGTTGTGTAACTGCCATCAATCCAACGGCGCAACGCGAGTAACGGCTTTGTAATTATGCAGCCGTCAATTGAAAAACATGCACATTAAATGCGCGTGGCATGAGACGTGCCAGAGATGGTTCGGTTACCTCTTGTATGACCGCCATGTGTCAGTATTGATAAGCATGAATTTGAAAAGGCGCGAAACGACAGATTCGTTAGCTTTTACTGGCGAGCTCGAGCTCCCAATTCGTAAAAGGAACTGAGAGCTAGGGGGCTGATGTTATGTGTATTTTCTGGATCAAATAATTGGGCTGGTAAAAGCCTGATAAAAGCCTAATAAGTTAACCCAATGCAAAGGCCCAACAAGTCAGCAGAATAAGATGGCCCAGAAGCCAAAGCCCAGTTATCAATTTCAAGCCCAGCGAGCTCTTCAGCTCGCATTAGTGAAGCCTCAGCCTGTTTAGATTGTTGTATAGCTTGTTCTATGCATAGCTCGCTCATTAACGAGGTCTAGCTTGAGGTCACTCAAGACAGTGTACTGCTTGCCCAGTGGCCAATTAATACAGAATCTTGCAGATATGACAGTTACCTAATCTGATCGTGATTCTCTCACCAGAAATGAAAGTTAATTCAAGTTCAAACTCAGTCAACATTATTTCGGATATTACGGAGCAGTTTCCTGATTTGATTCCAATTGATTAGGAAGGGTAATTAATTCATGATTCTTTTCCTATTTTATTGTTACCAAATCTATAACTTTACTTCCCCTATAAATAGGGGTTAAAATCATTGTAACAAGATATCTAAGCAATAGTATATTGTCACTCTGCAGAATTTTAGAGAGACAATCGTGGACGTAGGCGTACTTGTTTAACCACGTTAAAAATCCTTTGCTTTCTTGTTTTGTCCTGAGTTCTTTGCTATATTTGTCTTGGTTTTTGTGCTTTCTCACATTGATTACAGGTATTGGACATTGAATTTTCGTCGGTTGAATTTCAACGCCGACACCACTCAAACTCAAGCGTTGAAGTTTAGTCAAAGAACCAAACCATGATGGGATTTTTATGTCAATGAAGTTGTTGTATGAGATATTAATATATTGTAATCCATGCAATTGAGACAGCTTATATGGTAATGAACCATAAAAACTGTTGTTGCGAATAACTAGTGCTGCCAAGAAAGATAGATTTCCTAATTGGAGAGAGTGCCTGTAAGATCAAAGTAAGAAATATACAAGGTTTTGGCTAATAAATTGCTAGGATCGTGAGTTATGTGAGCTTTCAAAGCAAGAAGAGCATGTAGGTCTGTTGTAAGGTTAGTTTCCGCTACCATAACAAAGGATAGAATCAAACAATGAACAAAAAAAAACTATGATGATACTGAGAGACAGATTTCTCTTAGTAAGAGACATAGATGCTAGAGTGAAGTGTGGTGTTTGGTAACAAGTAATGGAAACGAATAATGAAATCTTAATTTCGATGAGACTGCAAAGAATTAACAACAATGATAACAATAGCATGATTTTAGTCACGTTTAACAACAACTCAGGTTCCTTTTCAAAAAAGAAACCAAGGACTCTATCCGTTCGTTCAATTATTGATAGATCTATATATGAGTGTGATAAAGTAATAAAGATCAGGTCGCTCCACCTTTAATTTCAATTATTAAGGGTTCTTTGTTTTTGGTGGGATCCTTGACTTCAACAATAGAAGGAAGAGTTAATTTGATATGAGGATTGGTGACAAACTTGTATTAACGTTTCAAGTGATATGAGTTAATTTGATATGAGTCATACAATCAACACTTGTGCATTCTAGTTCTTTTATACTTGTATCTTATTAATCCAAAAATAATATTGAAGTATTAAAATAAAATTATATTTCCATTAAAATTATACCCTAAGAAAGTATAAATTTAATTTGATAATTCAAAATACAGAATTTAATTTTTATTTTATTAATTAGGAGTAAAGAATATATTTTCATGATTTCTAGATTTTAATTAAAGAATAGGAAGATTATTAAAAAAAATAAAATTGCATTCTTCCTTATAAACAATTAATTAAAAGAACAATAAAATGCAAACAACAAAGGATTATGCTTGGAAAAACAAGTAAAAATGTCTTGGTAAGACATTTGACCCAATTTTAAGACTACAGATCCAAACAACAAACAGGCCTCACTATGAAATTAATCTTATTGTGACCAAGTCAGAAAAGATGATTAGGAAAAAAGTTTATTTCAGGTAGTAATGTCAAAATTTGTATCTTCAGGTTGTTTATTTATTTTATTCTGAAAGTTCAAACCTTTATATCTATCCACGATAGCTTTCAGTTTCATAATAAATTCTCAAGGGATTTGAAACTATATACTATGGAATATGAATGATTAATAAATCTTTGGCTTGGTATGTAATTCTGACCCTCATAAATCAATAATATAAAAACAAGTTTTACTAAAATTACTACAATAAAGAAAACAAAAAGCATATCACCTCCAAGTACATCTACAAAGAGAAGTAAAGATTCTCTATCATTCTTTTTTTTATTAATCTTTTCATAATCTAGTGACACATCAATATTTGAAAAAATGAATAATCAAGTTTGATAAATTTTTTCTCTCTCATACATCACTCAAACTTAAATTACTCTCATAAAAAGATTAGCACTTTGTTAACATTGACAGAGAATCCTTATCCCTACAAAGAGACCACTTTTCCATGGAATATAAATTATTAACAAATCACTACAAGAAAATAGCATATTTATACCATATTATCCATACTGGACGCTAAAGGCCTAGTATAAATAATAATTTTTTAAAAATAAACAAAATTATCCATACTAGGCACAAACTTCACCCGATATGAATAATAATATAAAAATAAAAAAATTTAAAAATTAGACTATCCATATCGAGCGGCCGCCTATCTGATATAGATACTGGTTATATCTAGGCCAAGCATGTTGGGCACCCGGCCTGGTAAATATTATTTATTAAATAAATAAAAAAAAATCTAACTATCCATTCCGAGCGAGTAGCCCACTCGGTATGAATACAATTTATTATCCAGGCTAGGCGGCTCGGACGTCAGGCCTGGAAAATGTTTTGAATTTAAAAATAATATCCATACCGGATGGGTGGCCCGCTCGATATGGATAATAACTATTATCCAAGCCGGGTGGATCAGGCGCGGCGCCCGACTTGGAAAACATATACCATTTAAAATATAATAAAAGCGAATTATCCATGCCAGGCTGGTGACCCACCCGACATGGATAATTTGGGTGCTTTACTACTCAATCCAGTACCTTTCTTCTTCATTTCTTCACTTCTTTCTCTCTTTACCATTTTCTCTCACATCAAGTGTCCCCCAAACCCTAGCCAACCCCCCGTCCACTTGGCCGACCGTCCATCCGACCATCGCCGTTGATCCTCTTCGTCGTCGATCCACCACTGGTATTGTGGCTCTCCCATTTTTTTTCTTCTTTTCTTAACCTTCTCATTTTCTTCTTCTTTTTCTCTTCTTCTTCTCCATTTGTTCTTGTTGTTAACCTTGATTTTGCAACAAAAATGCAATAGTGATTGCCACCACGGTGGTAATTTTGCAACAAAAATGCAACGGTCAAGCTGCCACTGTGGCGAAGCCGGTGCCGATGCGACTATGGTGGCAGTTCGATTGTCTCCTTTTTTGGTCATTTTTTGTTAATTTTTGACACTAATTTCTTCTATTGCAATAGTCCCTAAAAATTTTGTCTCCGTCCAGAAAAGACGCCTAATTCTACTAGTCAAAGGTAATCGATGAGCCTCTTAAAAATCTTATCTTTTTAGCATCCTATATTGCAGAATTTTTTTTTTTTTAAACGTATCATACTTCTTAGATTAGATTATATTGGGTGGGTATTTTTTTTTTCCTGTTTGATATCTTATTGTGCTTTTTGTACATATTTATTGATATTTGTTTATGGGTATGCTTTGTTTTATGCTATTTGATTTTTGAAAATTATTTTTGTTTATGATTAGAAGAAGAATGTAGAGGGAAAGATTGATTTTTTGTTAATAAATGTGTGAAAATTTATTGATAGTGGATTATTAGTGTTTGATTTGAAGGAAAAATTTGAAGGTTTGATTGAGAGATGGTGATTTTTTCTGGTGGGGGGGGGGGGGGTGGTTTGGGAGGGAGAGGGAATTAAGTTTCAATTATGTTGTTTGTGGAAGTGGAAGTGTTGTTGGTGTATAGGTTTTATTAGTGTGCATGAAAAGAAGTGGGAGAAATCGTGTGATGATTTGATTAGTTTTGTGGAAATGGGTAGGGGAGATGTAGACATGTTTAGGAAGAGTCGATTGATACTTGGACATTGTTTGATTATCATTTGTCGAAGATATGGATTTAGGGGGTATGGATAACTAATATATAAGGTCATTGTAATTTATGTAAATGTGGTGAATATTTATATGAATGTGATTGTTTTATTTTTATTCAAAGTTTAATAGTTTTAATGTAGCTTAACACTATGTTGTTATATATTTTATTTTTCCAATGTTATATGCTTTCAAATGGATAAGGAGTGGTCAAGATTTTGAAGGTTAACATTCTAAACTTAATTTATAAGGACATAAGATTTAAACATTCAATATTTTTAACTATTTCTTGTCATTTTTTAACTTTTAGAGTGTTAAAAGAATATAGAGAGCGAGCTAAAAACTTTGTTGAGGTTGCAAACAAACATTTAATAAATATCGATTTCATCTTTTGCCCTTGCATAAAATGTCTTAATGGGATGTACCATGACACTAAGATAGTAAATAAGCACTTAGTCATTCATGAGATGGATCCTTAGTATACTATTTGGTTCATACATGGGGAACTTCTGAAACCTCCCACACCTGTTGAAAACATTTCCAATACATTTAGAATGTATTGTGATGCAAACCTTGAAAGTCATTGTAATGTTGAACTTGATGTTGAAGTAAGAGATGAAGACATCAATGTTACTTTCGAAGATGTTGAAACTCCTTTGTATGAAGGTTGCTCAAAGTACACAAAATTATCGACTATTGTAGCTTTATATAAACTTAAAGCTACCTATGGTTTGTCTGATAAGGGGTTTGATGAACTTCTGAACATCGTTCGAGATATGTTGCCATCAGATAATGTTCTACTGGAGTCATTGTATTCAACAAAAAAGTTGTTGAAAATGTTTGATTTAGGGTATGAGAAAATTCATGCATGCATCAATGATTGTTGTTTGTTTAGAAAATAATTGGAGTATCATGAAGAATGTCCAAAATGTGGCACTTGTAGATGGAAAGTAAACGAAGTTACGAAAAAGATTCATAAAGGAGTATTGACTAAAGTACTTCGATACTTTCCAATCATACGGCAGTTTAGCAGAATGTTTACATCAGTTGAAATAGCTAACAACTTGAAATGACATTGAACTTATACAAGCCAAGATGGAAAGATATGTCATCTTGTTGATTCTGAAGCTTGGAAGACTATAGATAAGAAATGACCATCATTTGCTTTGGAGCCATGTAATTTGAGGTTGGATTTAGCTATGGATGGATTTAATCTTTATAGCAACCTAAGCACAACCTACAGTTGTTGGTCGGTGGTGTTAGTTACATACAATCTACCTCCATAGAAGTGTATGTCGAAAGAAAATCTGATACTAACACTATTGATTCCAAGAAAAAAACAACCAGAGAATGATATTGATGTATATTTGTAGCCACTAATTGAAGATTTGAATGAGTTATGACACTCGGGAGTACAAGTGTATGATTATCTACTAAGTCCACCTTCAACTTAAAGGCTATCTTAATATTGACCATAAATGATTTTCCTGCTTATGGAAACTTAACGGGATGTTTTGTGAAAGGAGAATATATTTGTCCTATATATGGGTTGAATGTACATTCACAAAGATTGAAATATAGTAATAAACATGTGTATATGGGTTATCAACGATTTCTTCCAAAAAATCATGTTTTTCGAAAGAAGAAATCGTGGTTTAATGGGAAAGAAGAAATGGATGATCCTCCGGAGTTTGTTCATGGTAAATAAGTTCGACTTGTATGTGCAGAAGTTGAAAATGATTGGGGAAAGCAAGTCAAAGGGAAAAGGAAGAGAAAAGGGCATCCTATATGGAAAAAAAGATTGATTTTTTTTTTTATCTTCCGTATTGAGAGGTAAGATTTTTAATTGAAAAGATAATGTAACTTATTCTATTGTATTTAACTATACCTTAAATGTATCATCATCAATTTTTACAGGATTTGTGCTTACGTCATAATTTAGATGTGATGCACATTGAAAAAACATTGGTGAGAGTCTTGTTGGTAAGTTGTTAGACATCAATGGGAAAATCAAGGATGGTGTTAATTCTCGTAGAGATCTGGAAGACATTGGGATTAGACAAGACCTTCATGTGAAAGAGGATAGAGAGAAACTGTATTTACCTACAGCACCACACACTCTATCAAAGGTAAAAAAACAACAATTTTGTAAGAGGTTGTTAAATTTAAAGATGTCTGACAGATATGCTTCAAACATATCTAAATGCATTTTGTTGAATGAATGCAAGATAGTGGGGCTTAAGTCCTATGACTATCATGTTTTGATGCAACATTTGTTATCGGTGGCAATACGAGGTCTCCTGCCTAAAAGGCCAAGAATGGCCATCTTTCAGTTGTGTTCATTTTTTAATGCAATCTGCCAAAGAGTGTTAGATAGAGATAAGTTAGATTCATTGGAAGATGAAGTTGCAGTTACTATATGTATGCTTGAACGTTATTTCCCTCCTTCTTTCTTTAATATAATGGTCCATCTTACAATTCATCTAATAAGAAAAGCTCATTTATGTGGACCAGTTCAATATCGTTGGATGTACCCTTTTGAAAGGTTATTCTTATACTATTCTTCACATATGAATTAAGATTAAATTATATCTATATATTTCATTTACTTGTATATATTCATTTTATAGATTTATAAAGGTGTTAAAACGATATGTAAGAAATCGTGCACGACCAGAGGGTTGTGTAGCAAAATACTATTTAGTCGATGAATGCATGCAATTTTGTAGTAGGTATATACCACAAGTAGCAGATGTTGTGAGAAAAACAATAGAAATGAAGATATTATGTTTCAAAATGTAGTCGAAAGACATCCTACATCTGCACCGACGTTAAAAACAATTTCTGGGTACATGCAACGAATTACACATATGCATATACTGTTGAATAGTGTATTAGTGGAACCATACATTAAGTAAGTGGTTTAAATTGAAGCTTAATATAATGTAACTGTTAGTAAAAATTACTAATGTTATACTTATTTGGTGATATTGTTTTTATTTATATCAATGTTTTATTAGTATGCACCTGGAAGAGCTGCAACGATTAGATCTCAATCTATTAAGTAGACCAACTTTGTTACAAATGACACATACTAGAGAATTTCCAACATGATTCAGAAATAAGGTGAAATCACTACCTTATATGTTAATAATACGATGTATTTACCTTATTTTTTTGTCCCTCATAATCCACATTGTAATCTCCCAAAATAGGTCATCGATGAATCAAATACGATGGATATGCCATCAACTCTCAAGTTTCTAGCACTTGGCCCAACTATGCAAATCACATGCTATTCAAGCTATGTTGTGAATGGGAAACAATACTATATAAAAAGTAGTGAAAAAAATACACAAGATAGTGGTGTTTCCCTTGAAGCAGAAACTATTTGTAATGAAAGAGACGACACTCAAGTTGTCAAGAAGATGATTTACTATGGAGTTTTAAGGGAAATACTTTTGTTGGATTTTTTAGCATTTCGGGTTCCATTGTTTAAATGTGATTGGATGGGTAGTGCGAGTGATGTTAGAGAAGAAGATGGGTTCACACTAGTTAATTTTAGTCCACTTGGAAATAAATAGGATAGAGATCCTTTCATTTTAGCCTCACAAGCAATACAAGTGTTTTATTCTAGGGAAAATGATAACTCTAATTGGTATGTTGTCCTAAGAGCACCTCCAAGAGGTTTTCATGATTTAGAGAAGTTTGATGAGCATGCTTATATGAAAATTACACCATTAGATGTGTTTGAATTTGACCTTAGTGTGGATGACAATGAGGATTATGCTTGGATAGATTGTGAGGAATTAGTTGTAAACATGTAATGGTAATGAATATAATCATATTTTCATATTTTATTCGCAATATGTGTGAATATATATTGCTTGTGTTTATGTTTGCGAGGAGACAAAGTCTCTGAAATGGTTGGATATATTGCGAAATTACTTTGCTATTTACATTGCAAGTAAACTAAGTTTTTTGTAAGGTCGACAAACAGAGGAAACTTTATCAAAATTTTCGTAAAATAGAATGACTTTATATGTATTATTTTGTATTTTGATAATGTTATCCTTGTGTTAGCTACTAATATATGTGATTTCCATAACATTTTCAAATATCAATTGAAGGAACATCGACTGGTCAATCTTCCGGTAGCTCCAGTGGAGATAAGAAAAGAAAAGGAAAGGTCTCAACCGTTTGAATTATGAGAAAATGACCAAGGTCAAAGCCACAAGGATACAAATGAATGATATTGGACAACCAATTGGAGAAAATTCTATGATCTATAATTCAGGTTGTTGAGCAATTGCAGCTCAGATGATACCTATAACTTATAGTAACTGGGATAAGATACCACAATCTTTAAAAGATACAGTGTGACAGAATGTAAAGGTATATACTGGTTTCATTTTTTATAATATCAATCTTACATATTTATTATACAACATATTTGTTTTTAACAAATTTATAACTATAGTTACGACTTGGTACTGATGATTTCATGAAAGTTCAAATGTTAAAATCAATGAATGAGTGTTGGAGACACTATAAAGGTAGAATAACAAAACAAATTAGAGACGTTCATCCGGGTCCTGATGCGTACAGAAGATACGAAATGCTAAAACCAACTAATGTCAGTGATCAAGATTGGACTAATTTGTCAATCAGCGCTTATCTCCAGAATTTGCAGTAGTTATGCATTCATATTCTTAAGATGACATGAACATATACGTTTGTGGATTTTGATTAAGTTTTACAATATTTCAGAATACTAGTAACCATTATAGGGAGTTGTCAAAGAAGAATTGTACTCCACATACATCAAACCGTAAAGGAATGGCACGCCTACGAGAAGATTTGGTAAAAGTTTAATCTATTGTCATGATTATATTACACATGTATAGTTTTTGTTTTTCAAACCAGTATATTTTTTGTATATATGAATATCAATGTTAGAGAGCGGAAAAAGTGGTTGCAAATGAAGATTCTGAAGTCGATAGAGCTGACATATGGATAGCTAGTCACAAGCATGAAGATGGGAGCGCAGTGAATGAGGAAACGACTGATAAAATTGTATGTTACATTAATTTGATCAATGGTGGTGTTGATTGTATTACATATGTATAGTTTTTTTAATTAATGTTAATATCATGTGACATAATTTTTAGGCACAAATGGAGTCACTTCATCAACAAACCCAACAATCAATTAGTGATGATGCTATCTCACAAGTTTGGGTAAGGAGCATCGAGGTAGAGTTCGAGGAATGGGTCATGGTGTAACACCATCAATTGTACAAGCATCTGTGGTTGGTAAACAAAGTTTCGCACAATATCAATAACATGTCGATGGTGAGATGGCAACCATGAAATAGACAATTACTAATTTGACAAACTTACTCATAACTCATTTGCTGAAAGTAGATCAAGCTCAAATATTGGCATGTATTCCTCCCACACAACTGGTAAATGACTCACAACATTTAATTTCATGGGTTATTTCTATTTTTTGGTACTTAGAATGGATTTTTTTTTTTTTTTTCCGTTTCCATGTTTTCTATAAGTTACTGTAATAATTTTTTCATATTTTTTTAGATGTCTGTGTTTTTTTAAATTATATATCTTGTTTGCATATATATATATATATATATATATATATATAGTGAGAAATATTGTTTTGGTTGGATCGATTGTGAAAGATTGGAGAAGTTTGATAATTTGCAGGGAAATTAAATTTTTGATAAGTTCGAAAAATAGGGGAAATTTTGTCAAAATTTCTATAAAATTGTTTGAGTTTATGTGTATAGCTTTATATATTGCATTTGTTATTGTGAAATAAGGGTACTTATATTGTTTTTCCCCGATATTCATGTTCTCTCACAACAATGTTATGTATTTTTTTCGTAAACACAATATTCAAGTGGCTCAAATCCAATGGGATCTAATAAAAGTGTTCAATTTGCTGAGCTTTCAGCTAAGGTAAAATATATGCGAAAGTTATATTATTTATTTTTTCAATTTTAGTTTATATAACTATATATAAATATAGTAATTTAAATTTGTTGATATGAGTAAATGTTTAAATTTTTTTGCATATAGTCTATATCTCGGGGCTCGTCAAGCCAAGCTGGTGGATCGAACAATAATCAATGCAAATTATTAGATTGGATGGGTAGAGGAATAATGGTGGTAGAAGCGGAAATTGACTCAAAAGACCCCTATGCTAAAGTTCATCATCTCAAGCTTGGTCCAGATTATTGACGCGTTTCGTCAAGAAAGTATTGGTTAGTGTTTCACTACCTCAACCTACCAACGATCTACTAACTCTAGAAGATGCATTAAATTCATTTATTGCTTGACCAATAAAATATATTGTATTTTAAATTATGTATTGAGTACTTATTATATAACTTTTTGTAATGTACGTTTAATGTTAGATTATGTAAATTTAAGTGTTGTATTAATATTAAATAATATATAATTTTAAAGGTTACGTATGTTTATAGCTTTGATGTAATATTAAATTGCAAATTATTATTTTTTTAAATAAAAAGCTTTTCCATATCAGGCAGATGCCCGGTCTGGATTTTAATAAACATACTGGGTCGATATGGATATTTAATAACCATATCGGGCAACCCGGTATGGTTAATAGTCCATTTCGGGCACCGACCCGGTATGGACAAGAATATCCATATCGAGTCGGACTCGGAATGGATATTTGATATCCATACCGGTCGAATACTTGATATGGATATTACGAGTTGACCCGTTTCATTGCAATATCCATACCAGGTACCCCCAATATGGATATTAAATTATCCATACCGAGAGCAAGCATGCCGGGCTTTCTGTCTGGTATGGATTGTCAACCTTACTGAGCATTACCTGTTTTCTTATAGTGAATCTTTGGCTTGATGTATGTTTAGTTTATACTTTGTTACTTTCATGTAAATTTTATTGGTCCTCATAAATCAATAATATAAAAAATATATATTAAAAATTATCATAATAAATAAAACAAAAGAAAAAATCACCATTTAGCATATTTACCCCTAAAATCCCTCAAAGAATATTTTATGTGTTTATCCGTGTAGTTTTCTCCTTTCATTGAGATTACATTTCCTCTTTATATTTAGAGTGGTAAGAGATATCCGGACAAGCAAGGTCAAGCAGAATTCTAAATGTTAGCTCTAAAAATATATTAAAAAAAAAAAAAAAGCAAATAACAAATGAATCCATCTCCTTTATGACCTGTTGCAATGATAAATAATGTTTTGATCTAGAAACTTTTAATATATGCATTCATACCCCTAAAATTATGATTTAGTACCTCTATGTTTAAAATTTTTCAATTATAACTCTAACTATTATGCATTATAGGTTAGGTTTTTCATATATGAATTAAAATTCTAAGTTCCAACCAATCCATTCCTAAGGTCTCACCTAAGTCATATAAATCATGTCATTCAAACACATGTAAAGATTAACTAGTTTAAAATATTAAACGTAAACTTGTGTTCATTTGCTTCAAGCTTTAATAAAATCTTTCTTGACGTTCAAAGCTAGATATGTTGTCTCCATGCATGGATAGCGATGTCTTCAAAGATATAGATCACTATACGGTGCCTTTGCTTTCTTTTAAAGAATACTTGAAATTTTATTATATTATTGGTCAAATTAAACATTGTTAGACTTTCCTTAATGTTTGTTATCATCAAAATCAAGCATTAAAATTTTGAGGCTGATAAAAGTTTACAAACTCTAAAAAATCATACAGTAAAAACAAAAAAACTATAAAAATCTATAATTACATGCTCCTTAATGGTTGTTAAGTAATAGGGAGAAATATGTTGCAGTCATCAGAATCTTGCATCAGCATGTAACGATTATCCCCTCATAATTGTAACGATTTCCCTTAATTCAACAAATCATTGCTTCTATGTCAAAAAACAAAAAACAAAAATCATTGCTTCATGGAATGTAAGTATGAAACACACAATTAACTTGGTCCAAAAAATCAAATTCAGTTTCCTTTGCGTAAATCGATTTTGATAATAGAAGATGGAGTTGACTCAATGGCAAATTTCTTACTCTCACATTAATAAAATTATAAATTTGAATCATTTATCAAATTCATATTCCACCGAGGTCAAATACAAACATTAATGTATCACCTGCCTATCAAAGGTATACAAACGACAAGCAACCTTAAAGCCCAACCCAAAGTTTAGCAATCTTGGGTCCAGAAGCATACAACCCAACCCAACCTCTTCCAAGTTGAACCGCCCACCATCTTCGACTTTAAGCTTTACAATCATCCCATTTCGTGCATAGACTTCATACAACGGTTTGGGCCTCACATGAAAATTTTAATCAACAAACTGTTAAGTTTCTGCCTTCTAAGTCTTGCTACTTTTCGGCAACGAAATCACGAGCACAATTAGTTCCCAAGAACACAAAAAAAAAAGGAGGATCACAAGCACAATCATATGTTATCGGCAATCTAGTGATAAAAATTATCGAATTGACTTTGTCGGAATTCTTGTTACTTTTCTTAGTTCTGGGTCTAATGTGGCTGGTTTATAGTTGCCAACAACAGAGTACAAACCTTCTACTAATCCAAGCTATGCTTGAATGTAATTGCTTCAAAACAAATATAATATAGTTTTGTCTTAAATCCTTTTTTATTTTTTTTATTTTAATGTTAATCATTAAGCCATGTGTTAGTTTAGAATGTTGTCCATATTTCCAGCCTGAAACTATATTTTTCCTAACCGCAGTATTTTATATTGGTGCGTCAAATTTGTTTGAATGACCTTGCAAAGACAATTGAACTATGACTTCAAGTATGTTGACTGGAGATCGAAGTTACTTTTTTTATTTCCATTTCTTAAAAAGAAAAACTCCAATCCTTAACTATCGTTCATTTGGTAGCTAAGGTACTAGTTGCTTATCAAAGTTGAATTCCTTTTAACAGCTGTAAACCTTTCATGATGTCAAAGTTTTGTTTAACAAAAATGAAATAACTTAAGTTGGCATCAAAACTTTGTCAAACATGGGATTTATTGGAGATTATTAGGAATCTTTAGCAGAACTGCTGCCTAGACTTTTGCTTATTGGAGGAATAGAAATTAAATTATAAATGCTTTAATTTATTTTTAAATTATATTTTTTTTTATCTCACTTTTTTTCTTATCTTTGCAATGCAGTTATCAACACGGTTGATGTCCATATAAAAGTCTTTTAATTTTTTCTTTTTTAATAAGTTTCAGCAGAATCCACAAAAAAGAATCTAACAAAAGCAAAAAATAAACATAAGATTGAAAAAACCAAAATCTGCACAGTCACTATTAGAAGTACCATAACTCCCTTCATAAAAGAACATGAAAGAAAAAGTGAAGTGCAATCCTTAGACTTGCAAAATTTGTGACCATCACATCATGGAAAGCACCACTCATTGTCTAGCCAATTAAATTAAACACAAATTACAACAAAAAAAATCCAAACAGCAACAAGAAGTCACAGGAAACCAACAGCAAGTCCAAACAAATTTGAACCAATCAAAACAAAACCAAACCCAGATGCTCTTCTTCACAATAAAAAACAACTGCATACAGAAAATGTCCTAAAAACATATAAGACTATAAAAAGAACCTTGATTTTCTCAGACCTTCAAAATGTCACACGAAACTAATAGCAAGTCCAATTAATATGCTCACAATTGCACCACTCACTGTCTTCCCAACCGTGGTTTTGATGCTTGATTGTCCATCTTTGTAGTACTCCTACAGGAAATTAATATATACGTATATATGAAAATTATCTGTGGAATGTTACAGTAATTGCAACTCCCTAAATGAAGAGGAAAAAAATCCTAATAAACTAATTTTCTATGAAGACTTACAGTAATTTGCATCATCACTCTCCTTATCTTGGTTCAGCTCTTGTGTTTCTTCAGCATTTGAAATTCAGCAAGAAATGAGATTCAATTAAGCAAAAGTGACAATACAAGAATATATACAAGAAATGACACTCAATTAAGTAAAAGTGATCATACAAGGATATATATTAGGTATTCATTTATTACTTACCTAAGTTGGTTGATTTAATGTTTCTCTCCATTGAATTTGAAGGACAATTTCGCTTGTCATGATATCCAAGCTTATGGCAATAGGTACACAGTGTTTCCTTCCTACCGAGAGTTGACTCAATACCACTCTTCAGTCTATGAATTTTTGTTACCTTTCTTCGTGTCCTTCGTTTGTGAGATATTAGGATCCAATAGTAAGTCTTCATGTAAATTGTGCATGTCTCATATGAATAAGCTGCAACACAAGCTAATTTAGTGGTCTGGTGACACATATGACTATGTCTCAACGCCTCTGATTCTTCTTTTCCATTATTCTTCACTAAAATTTCTGAATCCATAATTCTAAACTTGTTAGCTTTTTGTCTCCATCTTGCAAGAATGATATGATTTGGTATTGTATCAATATCCAAAGGAACAAATACCTTCAAAAAATGCTTGAAAGTATTCCTAAAAATTCAAAATTTTGACATTCACATGTACTTTTGTAGGATTGTAAATGTAATTTTACCACAAATTCTTCAAGTTAACCATATTTTGTCTCCACCAATTATAAATGATATTCATTGTCACATCCTCTTTCCTCAACTTTGTACCGACAAACTTGATCCCATTAATCCTTAAATTTATTAAATACTTTTCTAGTATATGATTGTGCAGCACATTCCAATAATAGTTTCCTATCATTCACAATTCAATACTTGTGCTCAGACTCAAAATCCTCATTACTCTCTTTCTCCATTATCTTCTTCAATGCTTACTCATATTTGACAATAAACTCACTAAGATTTGTTGTTGATGTAACAAATCCATAAAAAAAAAAAAATGAATTAATACCCTCATTACATCTAGTGGTATTCATTCTAGCAAAAAAAATACCACAGTTGTAAATAGGAGCCCAAGAAGCTCGAATTTCATAAAAATGATTTAACCATTCATTATTTTCCAAACCATATTGTATCATCGAAGTCTACCATTGTTCATCAAATTCTTCTATCTTGTATGTCGACATAATACATTTTTTTATCCCAACCTTGAATTTTGACTTCTTGAAGTACACATGGGACAACTTCTCAACAAACTTCTTCTTAATATGCCATAAGCATAAATAATGGTGTGTGTTAGGAAACACCATGGCAATTGCTCCCTTCATTGCTAAATCTTGGTTAGTAATGATTGAAATCGAACACCTTCCTCCCATAACTTCAAGTCATGTCTCAAATAATGGCAAAAATGTTTGATAGGACCCGACTCTGATTCCCTCTAATGAAGCTAGCGGTCTTGCCGGGCACCCCACGAAAACCTTCTGAAGTCTAACTAATAAGACCTAAAAGGATGTCGTAAAACGAACTCGTAATTATTAAAGCTTTTCTACCGTATAAATCATACCTTATAAAATCTTATTTTCAAATTTCAAAGTGGATTAAAATATAACTTTAAAGTGTCATCATTAATATGCAAATACTTGAAACATGCATGCATCATTATAACATAAAGAATTCTAAAAGGTTTATTCAAATCAAAAGTATGCACAACACATGATAAATGTTCAAATATTAATGTTTACACAAGAAACCATGCAACATCGTCAATCGTTTGGCCCATCTAACCAGATCGAGGTGAACTAGTACATTGATTCCTTGTTCCTGCACCTGTGAGGTTTTTGTAACATAAAACCAAAAAAATACGTTATGAGCTATAAAGCTCAGTGAGTGTGTAAGTGTTTCTATTTAAATTAATCTTGTATAAAATATACCTCCCGAAAACCATTTTTTTTGGAAACATTTTTCTAAAAACTTGGATTGCATAAATTTACTTTAAAGTTTCAAAAGCTTTTTTTAAAATATTTCTAAAACATTCTATTTCTAAAATTTGTTTTTTAATGGTATGCTTCTCTTTCTAAAATGCACTAATGGGGAACCTAAAGGAAGCTACAACCACATGAGTGGCCAGACCAACTTCGTTCAGTATGGGGGGTCACGTGGTGTAAAAGCTAGCATCGCACACCGTGACAAATCTACAAAGACATACCGCTACTGTATGGCGGAACTACCATCGCACATCACATAGCGAGATAATACCCACAAGTGTAGAGGGCAACACGATAGACATGACAGACTCAATCCCCCTATGTTAGCAGGACTTACTCTCTCAACACTTGTCATACACTGCGGGGTATACTGACTGGGTCTAAAGCTATAAGGTCTATCTATCTATAAACTTGGGCCGTCCACTAGTCTTTGAAAACCTTTTTTTCTTTCTATAATTCAAATTAAATTCTTTTCATTCAATGATTATAAAATATACTAGTATGCCAATTCATAAATGAACTATTTCTTTTCAACTAAAGTGTAAAATAAAATAATTTATAAGCTAGAAATGAATTATGAAAATCTATAAAATATTGGCAAAATAAACTGGAAAATATTTAACATAAAAAAAAAAGTTCTCACACTCACAGTTTTGCCTTCCAAATTCACTTATCCCACGATCTTCTTTAGTTTGCTACGTCCTCTTCACCTAATACAAATGAGATTTCTATTTAGCATACAACACACTTAAATTCTAAGTCAATCCTATTATCTCTATACTTCATTCACGATTCAACGAACTGTAGCACTGCCAGTCTAGCTCGAGCTACAAGCTCATATCCTAGCTCGTCTTTTCTACGAGCTCTCACTTCGTCCAACTCAGCCCGTTTTGCGGGTATTATTCATCTCAATAAGCTCGCTCAGCTTACCGTTTTAGCGAGCTGTTTCTTTTTAGCTCAACCCAGTTCAAGGGCCTTGCTTAGCTCGCAAAGCTTTAGTCCAGCTTGGACAGACATTTCAAAGGGCTACGATATTACTCAGCTCGCTCTTGCGAGCTCACACTCCAGACTAGTCCGGACAGGTGCGATGGAGAGCAATGGGCGTAGCCTAGCTCGCACTTAGAGAATTGCCACGCGAGCTCACGCATATTAATTTATAACACTTCTTTCTCCATATTTTTCACATACACAATCATTGGCACATCTCAACCTCACTTAATTTCACATGCACATACTTAACAACATTTGATCAGCTTCTTCACTTAAACCAGGTCGTAACACCACAGGTTGTGTGATGGAAACTCAATCATCCTAAATAAAAATTAACTACTTTAGATCGACATTATTTCTTAGCTACTCCACTTACCAGATTTCTACCTCAGTCTTCTGCCTCGCTCTCCCACACGCTTACTGTTTTAATCACCAGATCTATGCACAAAATCTCACAAATGTCAGAAGCAGTTTATAAACTGTTTCGATAGACTTATTACTAGAAGGAAACCATGAAATCTTGATCTTACGGCTTAGCTCTTACCAGATTTGACTTAATACTTCTCCTAGGCTTATTCTTCACCTTTTTACGGCTTGATTCCTTCCAAAAATAGCAGCGATTGGGCTTAGAATAGTTGCAATCTGCTCTATTGACAGCTCTCTCCCTCCTCTTTCTCTCTCTCTTCTCTTTGGATTTTTCTCATTCTTTCACGACAATTCTCACCACTCTCTGACCTATATATAAGCATGGGCCAAGTGTAACATTTACCCTCAAACTTTCTTAAATTTACGAGCTTTACCTTTTTTTAGAGAATTCTTTATTTTCCCTCCATGTCCTTATTTTTTTTTATTATTTACAATTTTGTCATTCTTTATAAAAGTCTTTTATTTTCATCAATTCCCCTCAACTTTTTGTAATTTAATTTACTCTTGATCCTTTCGAAAATTCTATAAAAATTTAATTTCATCTTAGAACACTTTAAATATCCTTTTTATCATTTCCCAAAGGAGGGTGTATTAGTACAATACACCATTCCTTACATATGTGTAGTACAAATTCAGGAGAGGGTATTACAATGTTGCTTCTGTTTCATTATGTAAAAGTGCACATCCAAATTGAATTGATTGCATATGGTGGTTCACTCCTATAAATGGTGCAAAAGGCATATCATATTTGTTTGTCCTATAAGTCATATCAAAGGTGACTACATCCCCAAAATATTGATATGATATGTATGATCGAGAATCAACCCAAAAGAAATTAGTAGCCCTACTTTCTTGATCACATTGAATCTCATAAAAGAACTGAGGGTTCTCAGCTTCCTTTCATCTAAAGTAAGAACTGACTAAGCATCCCCTCCATCTAATTGTCTAGGATGAACATTTCTCAAGTGGTTATAACAATCTCTACTATCAAATTCAATGTTTGCCCCACCCAAAATAGAACAAACCTTTCCAATTTGTAAATTTTTTCTCTGAAAAGTTTCAACGAATTCTTTTGTAGCCTTAGGCATATATTTGTTGGACTTCATTTTTATTCTTCTTATTGGAGACACTATTTTATGATTATGAGTGTCCTTAAAAACTAAAACTTTCCATTTGGTAGAGCATTTGTTGCATACAATCCGCATCTTGCCTCCACACCCACATTTAATGGTTGAACACTTTTTACCTTTGTTCTTTGCATCTTTCTCATTCATCTCTCTATCATCATTTTCTTCTACAACATCATGTCTCTTATTTTTAGGGACATACTTCCTTGCATGAACACAAACAAATTATATACTTGTCACCTCATTTGTATCTCGTCTAGTTTTTTATGAAGAGCGAGTTCGAATCCAAAATCCCTCTTGCGGACCATAATTTTCATAGTAATTTCTGGCTTCTTCCATTTTTTCGAAAACCATCCCCACATATGGTGCTTCAAGTTGTTCAACATTTCTTTGAATGCTTGTTTCATCACTCTTTTCTTCAAGTGTGACAACTACCTATATGAAATTAAATAGCCTTTAAATTAGAATAAGCTCACCAAATCTCTATATGTATACATATATATTTTTTTAATCAAAGCACATCATTAAAAAATATTAAAAACTAGTTTTTCTTTCTTTTTTTTTATAAACTTAGAGAATTAAAATTATAATTTTTAAAGATATTTTAGACTCATGAATAAAGTAAAGAGTTAAATATAATTAAATAAATAAATAATAAATTCCTTCAAAATAAAAAAAAAAAACATTCAAAGATAATAATGAGTATTGAAAATTTACTAGATTATATGACAAGTCCTCCAAAGACTTTGACATGAAGAAGTGTAACTGTCACACAACAAATACAAAATCCCCAAATCAAATTCTTACGAAAAATCTCCTAAAAAGATGAAATCAACAACATTGAAGCCATTTGTAGTCATTTATACACTATCAATTAGTAGCATAGTACTTGTTCTTAAAGAGAAAGCCAGTAAAATTGTCATGGTGGACTGAACTGTGTGACTCAAGTCTGCTTTAAACAACAACAATGGAACAGTAAATGGAAGCAAAAACTACAACACAATTGAATACACTAGAGTTGTTAGGATTTGTGCCTTGAGAGCTTGTAATTTGTAAGTATTTAAATAAATAATAAATAAAATATGTTTATTTTATTCATTATATGTGCAATTGTATAATATTTGCTTTATATAAATATCATGAAACATTCTTGATTACTGGTGTAATATCAAACTAAGTATATAAGTGTTATGTACAAGCAGATTTAGCTTGAGATAAGTAATCTAAAAAGTCCGTAGAAAGCAAACAAAGTTGGGTACTTCGTTTATGACAAATCTATAGTTGCAGTCTATTTCGTATTTTATACGACAATCTTATCTGAGACTGTTCATGTGGCAACATGGAAATGGAGGCACCTTATATAATAAGGATTATATGGGACTGGATCATAATAAACATGAGTCTCTAACTAATATTTGTTAAACATAAATATTCATATTTGTCAACCAGATGATTATATATGAATTAATCTTAGTCCTGAGTGTATTATGAACTCCTACTTGTTGAGTTATATCATTTGATTTACACGGGTGAGATCGGTGCAGAAATCTGGTCAATAATTTCATACTTTGGGGATATGATTTAGTAAGTAGCTAGGAATATTTTATACAATAGTAGAATCCATTCTTTCTTGCAAGAAGTAAAAAAATAATTCCCTTAAAGGTTAATTCAAGTTTTGAACAATAAGAGCACTCAACTTTCTATTTATATGTAAATGAAAAGATAAATTCATAAGTTATTATGGATATATTGTTTATTAAAAAATCAATGGCATTTAAGGATCAAGAAATAATTAGAGGGGTAAAACGGACATTTTGACCTAGCTCTAATTATAAACTATTTGTAGAGAGTCAAATCATATGTAGTGATTAAATTAATAGACATTGAAAATTTCAGATTATATAAAAACATCCACAGTTTTGAGAGTGCAATCTTAGGTTTTTAGTGAAGTAACTCTAAGATTAATAATAGTGAATTATTTAATTAAAGAGTTTAATTAATAATTTCAATATTATTGAAGTTCAAAACTGTAGGTCCATTGAGTTCCCTTGATAGCTCATTTCACTATAAAAAAAAGTGTGTCTAGAATGTTGTAATTGGCCTATCCAACTACATTTGTTACTTTAGTAACAAAATAAGTGTTCACTTAATTTTTTGAATAATATTGATTATTCAAAATTATTTAATAATTAATTAGTTAGTTATTAATTATGAATTAATAATTATTTAATTAATTTTATAAGAGGTCTTGAATTCGATTCTTAATAGTTACCCGGGTTTAAATGAATTACAAATTAATTTATTTGAGGTCACAAGTTTGATTCCAGAGTCCAGCATAATTAATTTTAAATTAATTACATTATATGGGGTAATGAGTTTAATTTTAATAAACATGGGGTTCAATGTTAATTTTGATTAATGAACCCTAATTGTTGCCCATCAAAGGAAAAGAAATCATTTTCTTTTCAAGAGTTTTTGGTTATGCTATATGTATGTTTGAGAAATGGAAAGATAAAATCTTTCTACAGTAAATATAGAGAACAAGAACTTGTGTTTTTGTTTTTTATATAACAAAATCAAACACTCATCTTTTATAAGCATTTATTTGATTTTCTTTTTAGAAAAGAAATTAAAAGTAAGTGAACACAGTTCTATATAATTGTGCCCACTCACTTATTTCTTAGTGTAGAGATATATTAAGAAAGACAAGATGGTGAGCAATCTACAGAAATCAATACAAAAGGTAAAAGATTCGATCTTTAACAATTGTTGTTTTTCCTTTCAAGAGATTCACATGAAACTAAACCCAAATTACTAGGAGCAAGTCCAATTAATATGCTCACAGTCACACCACTCACCATCTTACTAACCTAGGTCTTCTCAAACCTCCAAAATTTTCAAAATAACAACAAAAGACAAACGTAACAGGTAAGAACTAAAAAGACAATCTTTGAGCAAAACAAAACAAATAAAACAAAAAGCAAAGACCCCAGATTCTTTTTTCCATAATCTAACACAACTGTATACCAAAAAAAAAAATCTTAAAAATAGAAAAAAATACAAAATTTATTATTTTTACCAGATACCAAAAGGTGGTGGTAGCAAAGAGAGTGAAAATGATTGGTTTTAATCGACCACAATGAAAGAGATTGGTTTTGTTTGGGTTGAATGAGAATAATATAATTTAAAAACGATTTAAAATACTATAGTTAGGAAAAATATAATTTTAGGCTGGAAATATGGATAACATTGCCTATTAACAAAACTATAATTTAAATATAATTGGCTTGGGTGAGAAAAATATAATTTAAATGGGGGTTTTTAATATTAATTTAAGAGAAGGGAGATAATGTAATGATGAAGAGAGCGGGAAGTAAAGCACTTATGTAGAGAGAAAAGATGGTGTAATGATGAAGAGAGAAGAGAGTGAAAATATTTATGTAGAGTGTGAAATTAAGTTATATTCAATTATTTGAGTAGATTTAAGTCATTGAAATATTCCTCATCCAATAGTTAACAAATCATATCAAAATTTATGTTCTCCAATCCGACCTCTATATATATGTATATCTATATATGTATGTATATATAGGTCTTGTTGGATACATTTGAGATATCGATATACTTGACCAAAAAAAAAAAAAAAGTGATTGTATCTTAAAATTGTTGATTGTAATTTATTATATTTTTATTATATCTAATTATATATATATGGTCCTAAAAGTACACTTAAGCTTGGCAAAATGGACAAGGTCTTCAGACTCGATCCATGCCCCGTTAGGATGTGATTCAGATATAGACCTTAACCATTTTTTAAAAGACCCTTAAAAGATTTGAGTCTAAAAAAACCCTCATATTTACAGGTAGGGTATGAGTCTTGTCAACTTTCGGATCCGATCAACCCAAAGATTCTATACCCATAACATTAGCCTCCTAGCTCTTAGTGCGATTTTCAGATTGGAAGCTAAGGCTTGCCAGTAAAAGCCAATGTGTCTCGATTCGTTTTGGCACCTTTTCAGATTTTGTCTTACTTTGACTCATGATGACCCTTTTCGGGAAAGCTAGTTGACGAGCTTTTATTCATGACATCGAAAGTTGGGAGAGCATAAAGAACAAGGCAAGTCCTTTAGGCCAGTGATAAACAAAGAAGAAGCCGAGGATGCTCTGACTCGCGAGGAGAGTGTTCACGTGGTTATGAGGTTGGACTTAACCATCAAGCTCCTCAAGAGTAAAGAGGAACCGAACAATGCAAAGAGTGAGCTGGAGAAGATCATACAGTGAGCTGAAGCTACTGAGAGGCGAGCTGAGGCTGTTGATCAGCGCGTTTAGGCTGCTGAGAAAGAGGTCGGTCTTGTGAAAGTGGAGGTTTACCCATGCTAATGAGGAAGCAAAATTAGAGGCCTCTAGATATAGCCCCCCGGGGCCAAGGTTTCGAATAAACTGCTTGCCAAGTTGAGTCTTTTCATTTAAAGCTCTTCATGACTGTGTTGTATTCATCTTGCTTCGTAATGTCATCTTCCCAAACTTTGGTGCTCATAAGTTGTAGTTGTATCTTCCAAAGTTAAAGGATTAAAAGCTCATAGGTAGCAAGTGCACCTCCTAGGGCTTATGACCCTCATAGGTCGCTTAAGCACTTTTCAGAGCTTAAATGCTCATAAGTAGCTGAAGCGCCTTCTAGAGCCTAAGAGATTACAGCTCACAGGTAGCACCTTCCAGAGTGCAAGAGATTATAGCTCATAGGTAGCACCTTCCAGAGCACATGAGACTACAGCTCATAGGTAGCACCTTCTAGAGCGTAAGATACTTTAGGTCATAGATAGCACCTTTCAGAGCGCAAGAAATTGCAGCCCACAGGTAGCACTTTATAGAGTGTAAGCGATTGCAACCCATAGGTAACACCTTCCAGAGTGCAAGAGATTGTAGCTCACAAGTAGCACCTTCCAGAGTGCAAGAGATTGCAGCTCACAGGTAGCACCTTCCAAAGCGTAAGAGATAGCAGCTCACAGATAGCACCTTCCAGAGTGCAAGAGATTGCAGCTTACAGCTAACACCTTCCAAAGCACAAGAGATAGTAGCTCACAGGTAGCACCTTCTAAAGCGTATGAGACTACAGCCCATAGGTAGAACCTTCCAGAGCATAAGAGATTGCAGCCCATAGGTAGCACATTCCAGAGCGCAAGAGAGTGCAGCTCACAGATAGTACCTTCCAAAGCGCAAATGATTGCAGCTCACAGGTAGCACCTTCCAGAACCCAAGCTTGAGAGCTAATAGGTTAGAGCCAGTCAACATTGGAGCGAGCCTTTGCCAAGCTATGTAAAGGGGTCAGAACCTCGCCTAGCACAATGTTGTCGAGCTACCCAGAGGGCTAAAATCTTAGCTAATCAGCGAAATAAATTGATAGAACTATCCAGAGGGCTGGAATCATTAGCTAACATAAAAAAAGGTCGAGTTGCGCCATATCCGATGGGTCGTACCTCAGCTAATGTAGCATGACTCAATTAAACTTCAACAAAGAAGAACTTGATAGAGAGGTCCCTGGTCACCTTTATCATTTTCTTAAGAAATCAATAAAACAATCATAAAGCAATAAATGAAATTCATAGCTTTTATTGATTTCTTAAATTAGGTTACATAATGACCTTCACTGCTAGCTCGTGTCCTTGTTTTGGAGCTCGCTATGGTTGTTATTGAGGTTACAAGTTTGCTAGTCCCACCATATAGTCTCTCAGGTGACCTTGCCTGATTAGGTCCTCAATGGCATCCTTTAGTTCCCAACAATTTGAAATATTGTATCCTAATCTCTTCTATTATCAATGCCACTTATTTATTCATGTCAGCTATAATGGACTGTAGCACTGCCTAGTCTAGCTCGAGCTGCGAGCTCACACCTCAACTCACCCAGGTAATCTCTTTCAATAAGTTCTCATTTCGTCCAACTTAGCCCAACTTACGAGCATCCACTATTCCAATGAGCTCGCTCAGCTCACCCTTTTCAGCAAGCTTCTACCTTCTAACTCAGCCCAATTCACAAACCTTGCCTAGCTCGGAAAGCTTTAATCCCGCTTGGATAGGCATTAATAAGGGCTTATGATCTTACCTAGCTTGTTCTTTGTGAGCTTGCACTCCAATCCAGTCCAAATAGGTGAGATGGAGAGCAACAGGCATAGCCCAACTCACTCCTCAATCGACCATCTTGACCAGCTGAAAATGGGCTAAGGGCCTCCTTTAGCTCACACATCGCTAGCTCCTACCCTAACTCACGTAAACTAATTTCTAACACCTCTTTTCTGAGGTTTTACATCTTACACACTCATTAACACACTCCGACTTCATTTTGTTTTACATACATACTCTTACAACATTTTATTAGCTTCACTACTCAACCCAGGTTACAACACCACAACAAGTTGTTCGACGGGCATTAAATATCCCAAACAACAATCAACCCATTTCAGCTCAACATTATTTCAATAATCTCACTTCGTATCAATTCATAAGGAAATTTTACAAAGCCTCATTAAGTTCATGAGAGAATCTCGTTGGATGAACTAATTGTTTAAGAAAATCTCATGAATTGGACTTAGAAAATCTCGCGAAAGCCCACTAGTGAGCCTATAAATAGATGAGACTTCAATGTGAATTGAGCATTCAGGCAGAGAGACAGAAGCTGCCAAGGCATGGAGCTGTTACTACATTCTTCTGGTTATACCTTTCTTTATTTTCTTCCTATGTTTATGCTTCATTTTAGAGCCATGAGTGGCTAATTTTTATCATTAGTTAGGGCTAAATTGAAACCCTAAATATAAATTCAATTCACTTATATTTTCAATGAAGTTTATCATTTTTGCATGGTTGTTGGTTAATATTTTAACAAATTCATTTTATTAAATCTTGCAAGTGCACAAATCATTTATTGTGCACAATGACAATCATGGGTCGATCTCATAAGGAGTTATTATCTCACTGTTAATTCCAAATTTATTCAAGGCAATTAAATAAAATGAAAAGGGGTTTCGAAATTGGGTTTTAAAATTAAATTGCAATGATACTAAATTAATTAAGAAAAATCAATAGAGAGAAATTTAGCAAGGACATCCTATCCACCACTAAACAATCTTTTAATATATGAATGAATAAATGAAGTATAATAATATTAATGCATGATGAAGACATTCATGACAAGGTATGATTAACTCATATCGTATGGATAATTCCTTAGTTAGTATGCAAATCGCATGATGTCTACATAGAAGCTTGTATTTCTAATTATAACCTAGAATGATATCTACTTAGGTTTAATAATTGGAATCCTCTAAGAACTAAAAGAATATGAATGTTACATAAATCTTAGAATATGATTTCTACCCTAGGTATCTATGAATTAAGATCTCTCAATTGGTTTGTAAGCAATTGATTGTTGCAAACTAATAATATTATGGTATGATGTACAATTTATATTCTTATAACATAATCCTAAAACTATGCTCTTACCAGTTAGAGAAATAAAATAAATAGGATATAATTAAAAAAGGGACATTAATTTCATTATGTGAAAATAATACTTTATTACAAACAATAATAGATTGAATTCATTTTTAGGCTTCAAGCCAGCCCTAAAAGAAAACATAAAAATAAAAATAACTAGAGATGAATAAATTGAAAAGTAGTTGTAGCCCATGCCTCTAATTTTTCTCCCTCTGATACGTGTCTTAACCGTGTGGAGGAGACTTCTATTTATAGGAGTTGACGTTGGCCACGAGTGGGTTTCTTGGTGTGAAAGCAAAACAAATAATGCTTGAGTGAAAACTAGAAATCGAACAAAATTAATGGTCGCCACTCCTTGTCACAGCTTCTAACTCTTTCACAACCTACTGCCCAGTTGCAAGATGTGGTCTCTGCTTCTTCTAATGATAACAAGCTACAATGCCTAGTCATAATTTATTCACGCTGTTTGCACTCTATGAGTTTGTGTTGCAACTTAGTTGTAATTTTTCTTCTCCATTTGTATCTTGTGACTAATCCCTGATTTGCACGATTTCCCAAAACTTGATTTCCTCATTTGTTTTATTTAGCTATTTGCTTAACAACCCCTCAAGCTTCTATCGGCCCAATTTGACTACTACCACCACAAATTCCTAAAAAGATTCCAATTATTTCATTTCAATACGATTGTCGCATGGTGAACTTTTCAAATCGGATCTTCAGTTTTCTCCACTGAAAGTAATTTTGAAAATCTGGCAATTCTATCTTTTCTTCTCTTAACCTAAATTTAAGCACAAAAACACAAAATAAAAGTACTAGTTTCATTCGACAATATAACATAAATGATAGATAAATGGGTATAAAATATTGATAATTATTGACCTAACAATGATGAAATCATTATCTCTAGTGTAATTGTATTTTATTTAATGTGTTTCTTTGATTGGGCATCTTAAGAGTATGTTTATAGGATTTGTGTTGAAAGAATATAAATCACACATCAAATAGGCATATTCTTTATTTGCAATATTCAATTGCGTAAGAACCAATTAAGGAGCTTTGATTTATAGATATCTAGGATAGACATCATGTCTTAGGATTTATGTGATATTCATATTCTTTTTTGTTTTTAATGATTTTCTATTATTAAACCTAAATAGATATCATGCTCAGTTATAATTATGAATATGCGTATCTACACAACATAATGTGATTTACATACTAACTAAGGAATAATTAATACGACATGTAGCATGATCATCAACTTGTTGTGAATATCTTCATCATGCATTAATATATGATTGCTTCATTAATCTCACTGAATGAATTGAGAGATTGTTTAGTGGTGGATAAGACGTTTTAACAAAGTTTCTCTTTATTGATTTTTCTCTAAATTAATTTTTTGCGATGGTTTAACTTTTAGATTAGAAAATTAAATTCAAAGCCCTTTCTTTTAATTTAATTGTTTCTAGATTAGGTTTTATATATATTTGGACTTAATATAATGTTAGAAATCTCCATGGGATCGACCCTTACTTGTCGCTATATTCAATCAAATGATTTGTTCACTTACTAGGTTAAAATAAATTTGTTTGTTAATTTTGCAACCAACAGAATTATATTTACTTATTATAATTAGACACATTTAGTTATAATAAGATATTAAAAAAATATAATAAATTATAATAAACAATTTTATAATACAATCACTTATGGTTTTTTGTCAAATATATCGATACTTCAAGTATATTGTAGAATGTGCCCCATATTTGTATGTTATGTTCAATAGAGTATTAGATTTATTAATATAAAACAAATACATTAAGTTTTGAAAATACATGTTAACTATTTTTTCCCTTGTAGTTTGATGTAATCGTTAATTACCTCTGTAGTTTCAAAAAATCTCATTTTACCTCCTACCATTATTGTTGTTACTGAAATGACCAAAGTACCCCCATTATTTTGTCTTTTTATATTAACAGTTAAATTTTGATTTTTAACATCAACTTTAATGGTAAGAGTTTCTTTTTTTTTAGGCATTTTCATATACTAGATAGGGTATTTGATCTAGTTCATTAATAAAAAAGAGAGATATTAGTGACTTCTAAAAGTACTGGGAGATTTCGGTATTATATAAAACGATGGGGCAAAAATAGTATTATCTCTTTTCCTAATATTATTGAAACATATGATTGATGGTTGAAAAAGTAAATGTGAAAAATAATCACATTTTAATCATATTGTTATACTTATATGTTACGAGATTAGAGTAAGTATGAAAAGTCATATTATGAGAGAAATCCAAATTCTATTATAACGCAAGCACCCAACTCCTATAGATGTATTATTATATCATGAATAATTGCTTGGTTAATGGCAAATAAGATTTTGAAAATGTGAGAGTAAATGATGTAATTTTATAATCAAGATATGCACATATCTTTCCTTTAAAATAAAATAACATAAAAAGATAATGAAATCTTTTACTTCTCTTTACCTATTAATCAAAAAACTCATTGTTTTAAAAATCGTCAATTAATGGCAAAAAATCACCGACTAATCGGTGATCAACACTGTGCTAGCTCAATAACCCTCAAATCGGGGGTCTTGCTCGCTATAGGTGAGTACTCGATCAAGTTGGCTAAGTAATCGGTCCAACTCGGCCTAGAACTGAGAGCCCAACCACTATACTTGTTTGAAAATTTTTCAACCAAAAAAAATGATAAACATAATTAATTCTAACAATTAAAACACAAATTGGGCAACCTTTTCAATCAAGAACAGATATGTATGCAATAATACAATTAAAAGCAAATAAATTAGGCAAATAAATGAAAAAAAAAAACTCATTGGGTATTTCTTTGAATAGTTGATGTATATAAAACATATCTAGTGCCATTGTTGATGATGAAGGCAGGACAAGAAGTGAGGTCCATAGCAGATAGAAAGGAGGAGGAGGAGGAAGAGATTGCTAGTAGTTGTGGTGGTGGTGTGTTGGTGGTAATGGATCAGATTGGGACCAATACAGCGTGGCCGCGTGGGTGGATGAGACCGGTATGACGATGATGATGATTTGTATAGGAGGGTGAGAGGAGAGGCATGAGATTATGAGATAGTAGACTGAGAAAATGGAAATATGATGAGGAGGAGAGAGACAACATGTGAGTTGAGATAGAGGAGGCTGTGAGAGAGAGGAGCCTGATCTGATGAGCATTTGTGTGCAAGTTTATATATATACAATTGAAAATTACACAAACCCCCTTGATGTTTGATAAAATTACAACAATATTTGAGTTTTGGCCATTGATTTTAAAAAAAAAAAAAATTAGTTTATGCTCTTAGATTTTAAAAAATAATAATTTTTCCTTAAAACGGTACTCATCAATTACTTATCAAGTAACCGATAAATTGCTAACTGCTATCTCACCGGTCGATTAGTGAGTAGCGATTTTTAGAACCATGATAAAACATTTTACTTTTAGGTTGAAAAAATGAAAACAAAAATAACAAAATATCTCAACTACTTATCTTAGGATATATATTATATTGCTATTTTGAAAAATACACAATTGTTCCGTGAAATCTTGATAGATTGTGAAATTAAACAAGAAAGAAGACAAAATATTAGAGAGAATTTGTATTTTTGTGTAGATTTAGAATCAATTTACAACCTAATATTTATAGTCTACAAGAATATACTAAATAGGAAGGTACAATGAATATAGAATATTGACTTCTATAATTTAGCCTAAGCGTTGGCTAAGACAACTAATATACAACTAATATTATAACAATATTGACCTCTATAATTTAGCTTAAACCGTGGCTAATATTATAACATCCCCCCTCAAACTCAAGAGGATTAACATGAAACAATCTTGAGTTTGGAAACTAATTCTCAAAAACGACCAGGTGGATGAGCCTTGGTGAAAATGTTAGTAGCTTGGTTAACGAAGGGAACAAACTAAAGTGTTACAGTATCTTGGCGAATATGATGCCGAATGAAATGACAATCAGTCTTAATATGTTTGGTGCGCTCATGAAAGACATCATTATGTGCAATCTTAATGGCACTTTCGTTATCACAATAAAGAGTAGTAGAACCAGCATGAACAACACCCATATCCTCTAACAACCATCTAAGCCAACGAAGTTCATCTATAGTATCAGCAATAGCTCTATATTCTACTTCAGTACTAGAGCGAGAGACCACTGTCTGTTTCTTGCTTTGCCAAGAAATCAAAGAATCATCTAAAAGAAAGCAAAATCTTGTAGTGGACCGCCTCTCAGTTTGATCACCAGCCCAATCAAAATCTGAGTAAGCATGTAGTTGCATGGAAGAATGAGCAGAAAAATGTAAACCATTAAAGAGAGTTCCTTTGACATAGCGAAGGATATGAAGAACTGCTGCATAATGAGTAGTGCAAGGAGCAGACATAAACTGACTGACTATATGCACTGCATAGGCAATGTCAGGACAAGTGACAGTGAGATAGATTAGATTGCCAACCAACTGCCGTAGTGAGTGGCATCAGAAAGAAAGGTACCATCTGTTGGAGTAAGGCGAACATTAACCTCAAGTGGAGTAGAAGTAACTTTACTGTCTGTTAATCCTGCTCAAGAAATGAGATCTGAGGCATACTTGACTTGAGAGACATAATATCTACTAGAGGAAGAAGTGACCTCCAGCCCAAGAAAATAATTAAGGAATCCCAAATCTTTCATTTCAAAGGACTGACTAAGTTATCTCTTGAGATCGGCAATACTGATGGTATCATCCTCAGTAATAATGATATCATCAACATAAAACAATAAAAGTGTAATACCACTATCAGTTTTGCGAATGAAAAGAGCAGAATCATATGAACTTTGGCGAAAACCGATTTTGGAAATAGTTGTGCTGAATTTAGAGAACCATGCACGAGGAGCTTGCTTAAGACCATACAATGCTCGACAAAGACGACAAACTTTATTGGGTGGATGGTCATAACCAGGTGGTGGTTGCATATACACTTCTTCAGTGATATCACCATTAAGAAAAGCATTCTTTACATCCATTTGATAAAGATGCCATTTTCGAGCAGCAGCAACAACAATAAAACTGCAAAGAGATGTAAGTCGAGCAACTGGAGCAAAATTCTCCTCATAGTCAATTCTATACTCCTGGGTATATCCCTTAGCTACAAGACGAGCTTTATAGCATTCAACGGTTCCATCAGAGTGAGTTTTAATTTTGTAAATCCACCGACATCCAACTACAAACTTGTTTGGTGGAAGATCAACTATATCCCAAGTTTGAGTTGTCTCCAATGCTTGTAATTCTTTTGCCATAGCTTGCTGCCAAACAGGGTTAGAACAAGCCTCACGAAACGTGTGAGGTTCATGAATAGGACCAGTGGTGGAATAACAATAATAATCTTGAAGATGAAGAGGAGCTTATCTTACTCAATTAGATTGTCTCAATAAAGGATTTTTAGATGAGAATGAAGCAATTGGATCAACAAATAGAGCTGACTCAGGAGGAGAGATCAGATTTGGATCAACAGATGTAGCAGACTAATTAGGAGAGGGCATAATAGTTGTTGATGGGATAAGCTCGAGAGAAGAAGCTGCATCAGAATCCTCAGGGAACAACTCAATTGAAGGGTTAGTAAAAAACATAGAAGAAGAGGTAACAAAGAATTATGACATAGTAGAAAACATTTTATGCTCCCAAAAAACCACATGACGAGAAATGCGTAAACGTTTTGTAAAAGGATCCCAACACTTGTAACCTTTATGCGTAGTAGAATATCCAAGAAAACAACACAATTGAGATCGAGGTTGTAACTTATTATACTCATACGGTTGTAAATAAACAAAACAAGCACAAACAAAAGTCCTCAATAAATGATAATTTGAAGAACACCCAAAAAGATGTTCATAAGGAGATTTATTATTAATAACAAATGAAGGAATACGATTTATATTATGCACAGCTATAAGAGTAGCTTCTCCCCAAAAACGTTCAGGACAGGATGAGGAAATTAGTAAGGCACGAATAGTCTCTAATATGTGTCTATGTTTCTGCTCAGCCCTACCATTTTGTTGTGAGGTACCAGGGCAAAAGTGTTGCAGAATAGTACCTTGTTCTTTCAAAAATCTAAGATGATTTTGTTCCTTGTATTCCATAGCATTATCAGACCTGAGAACTTTAATAGTGCGTGAGAATTGAGTTTTAACCATGCGTGCAAAAGTAGAGTATAATTTAAGTAGTTCAGAACGGTTGTGCATAAGAAAAATCCATGTAAATCTAGAAAAATCATCGACAAAGATGAGAAAATAATGAGATCCACCAAAAGTAGCAACAAGAGCTGGTCCCTAAATGTCCGAATGAACTAAATCAAATGGTTCCAAAGATATTGAATCACTAACAGGGAATGGTAAATGAACTTGTTTTGCAAGTTGACATGACTGGCAATTTATTTGTTCATCTTCCACAATACCTAATTTACCACTAGAAACTAAAGAACGTAGACGACTAAAAGAAACATGACCCAAACGAGAATGCCAAACATGTAAAGGAACTGAAGTAGATGATGCAGAAGCTACTGACGGAGAATTAACTTGAAGAGAGACAAGCTCAAACAATCTTCCAACTTTACGCCTTGTCCCAATGGTCTGTTTGGTCTGTGGATCCTGAACGACACAACCAGAAGAAGAAAAAAGAACATCAAAACCCATATCACATAGTTGACCAACGGATAACCAATTTAAACTGACTTTAGGAACAAGATATGTATCTGTAATTGATAATTTTGGAGTAGAAACATGACCAACATGAGTAATTGACATGGATGAACCATCAGCAGTATGAATAGCAGGAATATGTGATGCAGAGATTTTAGACGCAAATAAGGTAGGATCGGATGTCATATGGTTACAACATGTTGTATCAAAGAACCAAGAAGATTTACCTAGTATGACAGACATGGCAGAAGATAAATGATTACCAGAATTAGATGAATGATGATTTAGAAATGGTTGAAGCTCATGCAAAGAAAATGAAACGTCAGATGGTGAGGAGTCAACAATAGTAGAAGGATCAGAGGCAGCAGCTGTAACAGAGGCCACAGATCGTGGAGTATTACGAAATTGTGAGGATTTAGATTGAATAGCAGTAGAACCAAAAGATTGTTTTCGAGCAAGCTTTCGGCACTCTAAAATAAAATGACCAGATTTTTTACAATAACGACATTCAACAGAGCCATTTAATCCAACTTTAGATATTGGAGTGGCTGTAACCACAGCAAGAGTGGAGTGAGCATCAGAGATTGCCATAACTGTCTCACTACGTTGAATACGTAGCGATCCAAGACAAGTTTCTTCAGAAACCAATTGAGCAATAGCTTGGTCAAGATTTGGCAATGGTACCATATGCAGTAGAAAAGCACGTGTATGCTCAAATTCATGTCGTAAAACCATCAAGAATTGAATCAATCGATCTTCATTCCTGTATTTTTGAAATTTTTGCGCATCCTCCGTAGTGTCCTAAACAAGTTCAAAAATAGCAATTTGATCCCAAATAGAACGCATTTGTGCATAAAAATCTCGGACAGACTGACCCGGTTCTTGGGTCATGTGATATAGAATGCTTCGAAAATGATACCGAAAAACAAGATCACTTGTCACATACCGCTTTTTCAACATGTCCCAAATTTCTTTTGCAAATTCATAATAGCCAAATTCTTCATAAATTGCAAGAATTGAAGTGTTCCTAAACCAAGTAATAATCTGATGATTTTTGCAATCCCAATCTTCAAGACATTCCCCAAATTTCTCATCAAATTCTTCCTTGCCTTTAAGAGGATATTTGATATCTCCGATAACAATTCTCCATAATTTCCTTCCTTTAAGAAAGCTAGACATAGCTTGGGACCAAGTGACATAATTTGTGCCATTCAAAATAATTTCAAAAGGTCTAGATACCTCTAATCATCCTTCGATAGTAGACATGATTTGATTGATTTTTTTTTTTTTAAATATACGTACAAAGAAAAGAGAACACTGGTAGGATAATTTTGAAGGTTTAAGCTTGGGTTGTAATAAGAAAAAAAAAAGACTACGGGACAATGGCTTTTGTAGTGAATAAATTGATTGATTGAACGAGAATGTTAGAAACACAAATACACGAAAGACGTTTACACAGGCCACAGAAGTAGTGGCTCTGATACCATGAAATTAAACAAGAAAGAAGACAGAATATTGGAGAGAATTTGTATTTTTGTGTATATTTAGAATCAATTTACAACCTAATATTTATAGTCTACAAGAATATACTAAATAGGAAGGTACAATGAATACAGAATATTGACCTCTATAATTTAGCCTAAACCTTGGCTAAGATAAATAATATACAACTAATATTATAACAATATTGACCTCTATAATTTAGCCTAAACCGTGGCTAATATTATAACAGATTGAATTTACTAATGGACTTAGTTGACTTAACAGGCTTAATAAATTGTCAAAAGTTGGGTTAAAGAGTGAGACTATGTTTAGACTAGAAAAAAGAGTATAAATTAGAACAACATATGATTTATCTACTTACAACTAGTAAAAAGAATTATGATTTCAAATACAAATCTTGCAAAAATTACAAAAATAAAAGAGCAGGAGTAAGATATGAAAATCTTGCAAATTAATAACAAGTGTAGAAATTTAACATGGTATCAAAGCCTTTAACAAATGTCATAATGGGCTTGGGTCAAGTTTGCCAAAAAAGTGGTGATATTTTCATCCCTCTATAAGTGTATGTATATCACAAAATATAATTATTTTTAAAATTTCAATATTGTCCTTGATAACGTTATTGAAAAATGAAGATGAATTAATATGAAGAATGGAAAAACACAACAATGGAAGTCATGGAGGTACAAGGTTAGATCTTAACAAGAATAGAAAATGAACTATCCAGCCGAACAATTGGAACAAACAAAAAACTATCAACATATATCCAGCCGAAAATGAACTACCAAGTCATGGAAGCCCAACCCAGCTGAATAAAATGAACAGAAAACCTGGCATAACAGTGGCCAGTGGTGATATTTTCACATGAATGGCTTCTATGACCTGGTAGTTTGTTTTCAACTAGGTTGGAACTCTCATTCCCTCTAATGCTCACATGAGTGATTGGAACAATGGATTGGATAGTAAAATCTAAAAATTTTAATCTATGCTAAAGATTTGGCAAAGAAATTACAACTTGATGATGAAGATGAAGTGGTTTGTATTGTTGATGAAGAAGTTTTGGAAATAGACCTTTTTTTTTTAATTTTTTGTTTTAATAGGAATTTTGATGGAAAGTATGATGATGATGATGCTGGTGGTGGATGTTGGGAAGAAGAAAAAGGATATATTTGTATTTTATGGATTGTGATTATACATTTTTAATATTTTTTTAAAAATTAATGTAGAGAACATGCAAAAAGGGATGCTCATATAGTATTTTAAGGGTGTCAATATCGCCACTCTTGCCGAAAAGACAGACAATTAAAAAAAAATAAAAACTAATAATCATTAGAAGGGTATATATATGAATGGATGCCACCACTCAATACTAATGTTTTAGATTGCATTTGACAAATGTCAAAATGACTATGGGCGGAGTTCTAAGGAAAAAAAAAAACTTAAAAGGGATGAATCCCACATTGATGAGTTCGTTTTTTTTTTAAATCTTCACAACATATTGATTGGCTGCATTATTTGGGGACAATAATTAATGGACTGCAGGCAATTATTGATGACACTTGAGTGTACAAGCTGAGAAAAGTGTATTTAACATGCCTCTTGTCTTTTGTGTATTTGTACCTCTCTTTCTCCACAAAATTTGCATCGAATTATGTTCTGGAAACAAATGCCCATATTATGTGAATATATCTTCAAAATTTTTCAATAACCGCGCAATGCAACTGTCACCACAAAAATTCCCATAATCAAGTGCATCTCCTCTCATGTTCTATATATGTTGTTTCTTCTGTTGATGCTCTTATTATCGTCTTTTTCTATTCTTCGTACTTGTCCCGAAAACAAAATGTCATAGAAAATTCAGATATTAGAGAAATATTGTATCAATAAGCAAGTTTGTGCACCATCCCCGAACACAAATATTGAACGCTATTGTTGGTCTTTGTCAAATAAACCTTTGGTTCATAGATTTTGATTAGCGAAAACCTTTTTCCATATGATCAGAGTCCTCTTAATTTGTTATGATTTGATGGAAAATTTTGACATTTAAAATAAATTTGGGATTTAATTATTCATGATAGGCCTTTTTTTTTGTAAATTTTTAAATAATTGGAGATATGATGGATGAAATTAATGAATTTACATAGCATTTGATCTAATATTTGATTTATTTTTAATTACAATAATTTGTCTGTATTAATAAATTGGGTAAGAGCTTTTTGTAACTAAAACTTTAAATAAATGTATATATTCATATAAGCTATAATATGTTTTTAGAGGGAATTGAAAATCTAACCTTTTGGATAATAAATAGGGTTATTTGTGTTAAGAAGTGGTGTGTTGATCTCTATTTTAAAAAGCAAGGTGAGAGGCACTGCCTTATTGCCTTAGGGCCTGAGGCGCCTCAAGGTGACCACTTTAGGCAACAGGAATAAAACATCATGCCTCTAGAAGATGAGACGATCGCCTTAGGGCAAACTTGAGGCAAGGCACCCAGAGGCAGTCAACCTATCTTAAATGGTTAAAAATGTGGTTTTTTTTTTTTTTTTCAAAAGAAAAGAAAAAACCTAAATCTACTATATATAGCAGCAATCAGTCCTCTCTCCCAAAATTTGGTCTTTGTTTCTCCCAGTCTCCCATTTTTGGCTCATTTTCTCTCAAAATCATTTCCATCCATCATTGAAATCTGGCTTATCACACCTATTTTAGAAGTAGTCAAGTAACTGCTTTTTAGAGAGAGAGTAGAGAGAAGTAAAGCAACAAGAATTGTGGTGTTGAACAGAGTCGATGGCATCATGGTGGAGAGTGAATTCAAGGAAACTAGAAAAAGGAACTTTGGTGGGAGTGATAGTCAGTGGTGGTGAGTTAAAGAGCAAGAGATGGATGACAAGGTGAGAGGTGGGTGATGGATTGAAAGGTGAATGGATGTGAGTTGAGGTGAGTAAATGTGAGGTAGTTTATATATGTAAAAGGATTATTATTATTTTACTTTCTGAATTTGAAAATAATATCAAACTACCTTTGGTATTAAAAATAATAGCTAAAAAACGGTCCAACCATTAGTAGGTTGAAATTTTCCATCCAAAATTTAACAAATCCATTAAGGTTAAGGGTAAATGAGTAATATCAACATCTCTCTTAAAAACCTCACCGTTTTTCAACCTCTCTCATCGCACAACTCACCCTCTCTCCCACTCTCATGACTTACCATCTCTTTCATCACCTCCTAACCAAATGTCTCTCTTTCAACTATGATTCTTTCCCTCCTTCATTGTCTTACCATCTCTCTCATAGCTATAGTTGATGCTCGTCTGACCCGATCCACACCCAAACCAACCCATAGCCAAAACCTTTAACCAACAACCTTTACGCACATGGAACGATGATTGATTCCACTCTTTTTCTCTCATTGTCAAAACCATCATCGAACCCAAGAGCTAGCTTTGATGATCAATTCCTCACATTTGGATCTAAATCTCTTCCCTTCTCTTTCCCTCTCTCTTTCTTTCTCTTTACATATGGTTGGGTGGTATACATATAGGTGTGTGGCAGTGATGATGCTCTTTGTATATGTGTGTGGCTATGTTAAAGTTTGGTATCTACGAATGAAGTGTAGGTGTCGTCTATTTAGGTGTATAAAGGTTGGGTGGTATGGGTATCGTTGTGTTGGGTGGTGTTAAATGGTTTTATGGTGAGCGACGACGGTGTTAGTTTGACGGTGGATGGCGATGATATTGGTTTTATGGATAAAGTATGGGCGTTGTTTATTTGAGTGCATGAAAACTGCCTTTTTGTTTTGTTTTTTTTTGTTTTCTTGTCTTTAATGGAGATTTGTGCATTTGAACTGTGTTGTTTTGATTTTTTTTTTTTTTTAATTTTTTTGGCTTTATTGAAAATCTAGGTTCAACCTAGATCTTCAAACTTTGAAGATTCAGGATCTTCCACTTTTTTATTACTTTTTTGGCTTATGATTATGATTATGACTATTATTTAGCTTTAATGAAGACCTAGGCTAGATCTTCAAACTTATCTAGTACCTAGATCTTATTTTTTTTTTAAATAATTTTTTTTATTTTAATTATTAAATACTAAATGATTATATGTAATTATAGTTGTATTTAAATTTTTATTTTTTAAATTTTCAATATAGTAAGGGTATTTTTGTCTTTCATGAATTTGTCACAAAACCACTCAACTTGTGTAGGAATCTGCTTTTGAATTTATGACAGGGGTTTTTGGTTAGTATTTTCAAAAATTAGGTTGAACTGATAATACGTTCCATTTTAGGGGTTTTTATTAGAGTTTTTCCTATATAAAATGACAAAAAGATAAAAAGAAAAAAGAAAAAAAAAAGTTAGTGAGGATGGGTAGGGTGAGTGATAGGCGAGTTGGTGGAATGAGTAAATGGGAGTTGGTTATATATATATATATATATATATATATATAACAATAATAAATAAGTTAATGGGGGTCGGGTTTTATGTTATGTATATAATGATAAAAATATTTAAAAAAAAAGAAAGTTAGTGGGATTAGGTGGGGTGAGTGATAGGTGAGTTGGTGGAGTAAGTAAATGTGAGTTGGTTTATATATATATAATAATAAATCATAAAAAATAAGTTAGTGAGGGTGGGGTTTTATAGTGCATATATACAATTATTGTAAGCCCTTATTTCCCTTCTTTGAACTTTCTAGTATTGAAGGGTAGGTTAGGTGGTGAAAATATTAAATTTCCTAAATAACCTTAGTAGAAGGGAGAATACAATGTAATAAAAGTTAAAAAATTAATTTAAACCACAATGAATACAATAAAACTAAAGAAAGGGCAAAAGGGTCATTTTTTCAAATGAAGAGTCTTATATATAAATAGAAGTAATTAGAATAAATTAGCAGTGACAATTATGAAAATTCATAAAAGTTAATAGGATATCATGAAATTAGTATAAAGAGAGAGACATTTTGATAAATTTTTAAGTAATGACATGAGTTGTAAATAAGTGAAAGTCAATATATATATAGGTAAGTGTTAGTCATGACACTTAGCAAATTTGTTTGAAAACAAGAAGCAAAACCGTGAGTGTGTGTGTGAGAGGTGGACGACAATTGAGAGGAAGAAGGAAGTGATTTCTTCACCAACTTGTTAAGCCTCCAATCATCAACCTAAGGTATTTCTAAGCTAGAACCATAAAACCCAAGCAAGAAATAAGATAAGATATCATTCTCTCTCTCAACCTTGATGATAGTTGGAATTGTATGGGTATAATGATAGTTAGGTTGTTGTAGTGAGTTATGATGGGTATTTTACACTTAAAACTAGTGTAGAACCCTAGATGTGTGATATAGAAGTTTAAATGACATGTTTTAGTGTATGAATGTTAGACTAGGGTTTGTAAATGGGAAATCTTAAATGATGATTTGAGGAAGTGAAATATCAAAGAAGTTGTACATATGTTGTCTATTGAAATATCAAAGAGAGTAACTTAGTGAAAATAGTGAAGATAAGATGAAATGAAATGTTGGATGAGAATGTGTGGATGTCATGACATATATGGAATGGGTAATAACATTGTGTTTTGATCCAAATAAGCTTAGATTCACATATAATAAAAGTTCGAAAAACTCATAAAAGTGATAGAATTGTCAAAGGTGTATGACAGACCCCTTACCTTACTAGGCCTGCCGGCCGCCTTACAGTAGCCCTCTAGCGGATATCTGATCCAACTGGAAGGTTCCCGTAAAGCTACGCCGTTTACTTTTAAAAACTTTATATTAATGTAGAAACGTAGATTTTTTTTTTTTTTTTTTAATTTTGAGCATTTATAAAACGAGTTTACAAAAATTTGGGGAGTATAACAGCTGCTTTCCGGACATACCGCCCTGCAAATTTCAAAATTTGACACTTCTATAACAAATATTTCTCCACTACTGAGCCTCGGGCCCTCAAAACGTTTTCACAATCCAACCACAAATAATTTCAATTAAAATCCATAAATATATTTCATTTTCAATTAAGATAAATATACGATTTAATTTATCAAAACTTACTTTTATAAATACAAACTACCATATAATACAACTTTAAAATATTATTTACAGATATTCACCAAAAGTTGTATAAAATTAATGACATACACTTTTAAACTAAATTTATGCAGTGATGTTGTTGCGTCAGGCCACTTACGCGTCCGGTGGAGCCTCTTCTGGTTGACGGCTCGTTCCTGCACCTGGGGAGGATTTTTATAAAATAGAAAATAGGGTGGTGAGTATAAAACTCAGTGAGTGGATAGTTTTTCATTAATATGCTCTTTTTCTAAAGTGTATGCTTCCTCCCAAAATACTTTGTAAACTAATAATCTTTCTATAAATTTATAAAGATTAAGTGGAGAAACTTTTTCAAAAATAGAAACTAATAATCTTTCTATAATTTTATTAAAGTTACAAAACTGAGTAATTCTTATAAATATTTCTTTATTTCTTGAAACCGGAAATAATTTCTAATTTAATAAACTTCATGTCTATTGATGTGCTTTTCTCTTTTATCTCGCCAAAGGCAACCCAAGGAAACTTAGCTCCATTGTGACGGAATCTCTCGACGCCACAGGAGCTCGGGGATGCTACTAGGCGTAGTTGCAGATGTGGGAAACCTCTTGGGGTTACGATCCCCTCCCAACATCAGGCAGATCTACGCTACCATATGCGTGCAGAGGGCGACTGACAGACTCGACTTAACCCCCCCCCCCCCCCCCAAGTTAGTGTTAGTAACTGACTCTCCCAACTGCTCTTGCCATACACGCATACGGTACTTCGGCCGGAAACTCTGGGGGCTAGGGTAAACCCAAGGCATTTAAATCTTTTCATAATAAAAATCTCACTTTTCTTTTCTTTAATAAAAATTTTACTTTTCTTTTCTTTAATTGCTTGAAATAAAACTTTATTTTTTTTGAGGCCGAAGCCTATCATTTATAAACAACTTTAGCATGTATGAATTCTCGAGTATAATTACTTAACATACTAATTTACTTTAATAGTCAAATGCTTATAATTGCAATTAAATAAAATATTCATGCAATTCATATAAAATATGTAACATGCTAAAATAACTTTAAAATCACATAATAAACTCTTTTACTAAAACAACAATTAAATGACTCAATTCTCATATTGTAAATTTCTTTTCTAATCTCAACTTTGAAAGTGAAATTACTTTCGAAATATCTTATCAACTTGATTTCATGCATGTATATATATATATATTAAAAGCTTACTATTTTTACTTTGCTTAATAATAAATAAAGTTAGCATTTAGATTCAAGTAATATTCATACATGATAAAACTTAAAAATATGCAACCATTTAGTTAAACTTAATAACTTGAAATAAGGTAAATAACTTCTCATTAAAACAATTCAATACTAAAATTTATAGGTGCTAACATGGATAATCAACTTATAAATTCATCAAAACTTTTAAAGTAAAACCACTCACTATTCACTTCCAATTACTTCACCACATCTCCAACACTTCCTTTTGATTCTTGAGATTTTCTTATATTTTAATCCAACCAAAAATCTTGGTTTAGGATACATAAATATTACAATTTCAACTTCATTAAAATCTCATACACCAATACATAACAATATTATATTCTTGACAATCTTCCAATCACTTTCTAACCCAAACTTTTTGTATTTAAACTTATTCAACCATCCAACAATTTATACACTTTAATCCAACACATCAATTGCCAAAAGATCACTTAATCTAACTTAATATATATATTTATATATTCACCACTTTACCTTATCTTCCATTAATAATCTCACTTCAATTTCAATTATTTTCTTTGGTGCTAAAGTAATCAAACACATCATAATCACCATCCAAACACATATAATAATTCATTCAAGAATTCCATCATTCACTCACATAATTTCCAATAAAAATATATTAACTAATCATTTACTTTATCCTTCAATATATTTTCTAAATAAATTCACAACCCCATCAACTTTCCAATTAATATTCTCACATCCATTTCCATTTATTTCTTTGGTATTAAAGCATTCAAACACCTTATAACCATCATCCAAATACATTAAAATATTGAATAACACTTTAGGGGTCATTTCTTTACATTGAATACCTTAACACCCAAATTTTCAATTTCCATCTTTCTTGCATCTTTTTAATTCCAATCAATTTAAATTCATTCCCAAACCTTACACCACTTCTTCAAACATTAAAATCAACTTAAATACATGCAAGAACATAATGATCCATACACTAATATATATGTATATGTCCAACAACACAATCACTTGATATTTCTTTTCAAAGTTTCATTTCCATCATCATAAAATCTCACATATAAATTCATTTAACCATCCAAATAATCCCATCACCTCTACTTTATAATTTAATCACAAACTAATATATGACAACTTCATCATCCTCTTCATGTCAAACCAAATAATCACACATAAATAACTCAATAAACTATCAATTAACCAACTACAACTTTAAACTAAAAATTTCAATCCATTTCATCAACTTTAATGATCAAACCCTAACCCTTACCTCTCCAAATATTGATCCAAAGCTTCTTGATCCTTTTCCTTCACTTCCAAGCTTAGATTAGTGATGATCAACCTTGATTTATTCCATAAAATTCATTAAAACTTCAAATAACTCAATAACCTTAAAAATCCATCAACTAAACCTTAAATCACTTCTACTCACCTTCACCTTTTCTTGCAAAAGCTTGATGGATTTGAGAGGTTATAAGATGGGATCATCTCCTCTTCTTCTTCTTCTTCTTCTCCTCCTTCTTCACGGCTACAGAATTCCTTCTTCTTCTGGTCTGCTCTGCTCACGGTCCAGCTCTCTCTCTCCCTCTCGGTTCTGCTTCTATTTTCACGATTTTAGCTTTGCTTCACGATTTCTTCTCCTCTCCACTGACTTATCTCTCCTTCATTCAGCTATCAAGCATTCACTTATATACTAACACTTATTCCATGCCAAATTTGCCTTTAAACTAACTCTAAAATCACACAATTGCCACTAGTTATGCATGAATACCTTTGATTGGTCAATTATTTCATCCATTTAATGACTAACAACTCATCCCATTTCTTAATTAAATCTCAACTAATCACTTGCTTTTTTTGACTTGAAGATGTAACAACATCATTGGCCTTCATCCAAGGACATGGATTGTGCTTCTTCAATACATATCTTCTCATACACATTTAATGTTGCATTAAACTTAAATTTTAATCCTCACTTAACACCAATAAATTCCAAAAATATTCCATGATTATCCTATCATCAAATTGATCATGCAATACTCTAATTGGGTGTTTTAACATTTAATTCCACGCTTCAAAAAAAATTCAATTGACTAAAAACTCACTAAAATTCACAACGTTCTCAACGAGGGTATTTTTATCCATAACTATTCGGAATCTCGAAAATCCACTCAAACGAACTCATTTTTACTCTGTTTTAGTTTCTAATAACTCTAATTCATATTCTGGAGCTTATGATGTCCTGGGTCTATTTTCCAAAAACCACTATTCACGCGGATACTATTAACTAAAAAAACTATTCACCCGAAAATACTATTCATCGAAAAGTTTTTATTTCACGAAACTTGAGGAAATTTTCCTTTTCTCAAAATTACTATTCACTCGAAATCACTATTCACACAAACTCACTATTCATCTGAAAACACTATTCCATCCGAAAATACTATTTATCCGAGAAATACTATTTCTTCCAGGGAATTGAAATTCTAGGTCTTACAGTGTAGTTTTGAGTTAAGTTGAGAATCCCGAGCTCAATGAAGGGTTGTGATGACTTGCACTCTTCGAGCTTATTTGGGGTTGTTCTAGATCTCAAATCATACCTAGGAGTCATAGCAAACCATAGAATTTGGAAAGGAATGATTCCGATAAAAATTAAGCAAGTTATGATCAAAATAGTGTATTTAAAGAGTCGTAAAGTGAGATGTGAATGTAAATACATTCTTCAATGCATGAAATGAATATATTTGATCATAATTAAGTAAAAAATCCTTAGATATGAAAGAAATGACATCGTCGCTAGTTTGATGCAAAAATGTGCATCAAAAAGTGTTAAAAAATAGGCATTTTTCATAGGTTTTAACCCCCTATACTTAGAATTTTTCGAAACCGTTTTATGAGTGACTTAAGTGAGAGTTAGGGAGATTATTAGAGTGAAAATGGAGTGAAGAAAATAGCTAGGATGGGCCCTAGCATAGCCTCGAGTTTGAGGGGGTCCAAAACAGTGATTTTACGTTTCGAGCTTCCGGTGACCATTTTAGGCATTCCGGAATGTCCTTAGGTGATAATAAATAAGACCCATGCAAAAAAAATCGAAATTAGAGAGTATCGATTGAGTTAAAATCGAGTTGGAAAGGTTATAGTGTAAAGGGTTTTTAATGGAGTAACTTGTATTGGAAACTCTACTTTTAAGTTTTGAGTTATACATTTGAGTAGGTTATAATAAGAAGTAGATATGTAGGTGGTGAGTAAGCAAGCGAGGTGTGAGAGGCTCGTTGAGGCGATTGGGCATATTTGAATAGAGGTAAGTGTTACATGGCTTACATTGTCTAAATTTTAATTTAATTTAAATTATCACTTGTTGTTGATTTCAAGTTTTATAAAATGATTTTAAAATTATGAGTTCAATGCGAGTAAAACATCCTCTATGGGATCAATAAATGAGAATTTAAAAGTAGAAGTTGTTCTTATGAAGTTTGACATAAGTTCAACTTAAAAACGCTTTAAGCTAAGCAATTTTGTGTCTAATGCATTTAGATTGAAAAAGCATTTTTAAAAGTCATGTGTAACCCCTCAGAGTTCGGAGTATCTAGCACTACATTGCGACACAGATAATTCCGCACGTAGCTGTCTAGATTTGTAGTATTGGTGCTATGTTACGATGTAGAAAATTCTGCTCGTAGCTGCCTAGAATTATAACTTCTTACAATATGCTGCAATGTAGAAAATTCTGCTCATAGTTGCAAGGGTTGTCAAGCAGTTACACTACAATATGCGATGTAGAAAATTCCGTATATAGTTGCCAAAAAGTTACAGGTTGTTAATACTATAATTGTGACATAGAAAATTTCACATTATAGTTGCCCAGATTTGTCATAGTTTTACCCTACATTGCAATGTAGTGAATTCCACAAGTAGTGGTCAAGTTATTTTAATAGTATCATGGTTGGTGTTAGTTGAAAATCGCCACATGATAGTTAGAGTACTTTAAAGGTACACATGGTGAGTTTAGAAAGAAAAGTTTTCAAAATCAAAATTTTGGATATTTAAGAGATTTGTAAATCGCTATGTATTTATATAATTAGAATGCTTCTTCATGTCGAACTAATACCTTAAATTTTTGTGTAGTGTGTATATACCACGGAGTGCTTTTGCAGGTGATTTTGTGTATCAAGGAAACCATCACTAAAATTCTAGGTGGGAAATTTGAAGATTTCATCATATTAATGCACATATCTATTTTTGGAATTTGATACTTGGGAAATATATAATATATTGATATATTTTGGTAAATATGGAGTTGTATCATATATTTTGTGCATCATGTGTGAATTCTTAAATTCCATATAATATATATATATCGATATGCATGATTAACATTTGAAATGTTATGAAAATATATGATTGTGGAAAAGTATGTTGTGGAAATATATGTTTGAGATATCTAAAAAATTGGGTGGTGAGTTGAAATAGTACGAAGTGTATTTTCTTTACAGGTTAAATTTTGAAACCCTTAAAATGTAGTCGTTATACTGCCGAAATTTTTGTAAACTTGTTTTAAAATGAAATTGCTTACAAAAGAAAGAATACTTTTGAAATGAGTTAAGGAATCGGGCAAGATTAAGGGGTTCGCTCCACAGATCTCTCTATTCCGACAAGTCGGATTAAGAGAAGTTCGTCGGAGTGCCCGACGGGACCCTCCAGATAAGAGCTTAAGGAAGGTCTGGTTAAGGTATAAAAAATAAAAAAATAAGTTAGTGGAGTGTGTATTTTCTTTTTTTTTAGAAAGTGGAGTGAGATATAATGATAAAAAATAAAATCTTCTTCATCACTCAAAGTCTCAACATATCTGCTCCTCCATTCAACAGCAACTCAAGTTAGGTTTTTCTTTTCTTTTTTATTTATTTTTTATTTTTTTCATTTCATTTGGAATTGAGGTGATTGCCTTAATTGCCTTGAGGCCACTGCCTTGCCTTGCTGAGGCTTCATTGCCTTGCCTTATCTTTTTTCTTTTAAAAGATTGGTAATGACTCACCTAATTCAGCATTAAATTTACCTTCGAACACAAGTCCTATGAAAATTTGTCAATTCCACAATCCATCATTGTTGTTGTTATTACCTGGCTACCATCAAGAAAATTGTGTTGTAAATCTTGCAGCTTAAAAAAAGATATAATTGTTATCATTGTAATATTCCTAATATTTATCTTCCACATGAATTCTTTGCATAAAAATAACAACTCTTATATGTACCTTACTTCTCATAAGTTCATTCTATTTAAAAAAAAAAAAACATTTTCTTTTGAGATATTACAATAAACTTGAAATTTTAAAAGCGAATTAAAGATACCTCAAACTTAAAACTCTGAAAATCCAATTAGGAGGGACATACCACTAATCAATCTCATTTTGTATACTTTCATCAGTTATTATATGTCATTAAGCTGCTAATAATAAACTTGTCAAATCAAAAATCAAAATGGATAGTAATTAAGAAACAGACAACACAAAACATCTTGATGGCTTACCTTAAGATAAGTCATCTCAATGTCATTAAGATGCATTAACTCTTATTCTCACACCTAAAGCAAGGAAGAAAAACAAAGTTACATAGATGTAATTACAAACATGAAAGTCGATAAACTAATTCAGTACAACTTCGACATTATGACATTTGGAAGGTCAAACCAGATCCTGAAAACTTCTCTTTTATTAAACTATTCAGGTGCTCTGACATTGAAGGGGACAAATAATTTGTCCAATCTCCCACCAACCCTTTCCTGAAATAATGACTATTGTGAGGCCCCGGGCTGCTGGTTTTTATCTTGTTCACCTCCAAATTTTTCATGCTCTCAAAACTACACAACTTTACTACTTCTCTTATCACCCCTTGGTTCTCTTCATCATCTGAAAAAGGACATCCTAAAAAGTTAGCCAATTTCTTAATGTAAAAGAGGGTATCATCCCTTACGTCTTCATATTTCAAGAATAATATCTTCTCAGGATTATTTAAACTAGTTTTCCAGTAACCCAAAATATGTTCCCAAAAAGGGCCAAAGTTTTGGATTGCAAGGCAAGCCTTCTCAAAAGCCTCCTCCAATGAAAGTGGCTTTCGTTTTTCATCGTGAGCAAATTTTGACAAGAAATGCCACATGGAGACGAACTGATCCAAAGGGTTCCTACACATATACACAATGCGACATTTCGAATTTACTACGAAACGTGGCCGACATGAATATGGTATATGTGTTCCTAAAATCCTCGGGGTAGGAAGGTGTTCAAAACTAGGTATATTATTTTTGTTTATAAAATATTCAATCTCAACAAAAGGCACTAGCTCATGAGGATTGGTGGTGAGTATGGGGCTTTGTTCAAATGAACATTTGTGACGATGAATAATTGCATATGTGAGGGCCTTCAACCAAGTGGTACCTGATTTCGGGAAGACAGCCACTATTATATCACTGTCTTGTGCTTGAAAATGCCTCTGAGAAGGTATCATGCCAGCAAGAAAATTAGTAAGAATCCAAACACCTTTGTATCGATAGAGAGGACTACCAGTGATGTTGTAGGCATTTCAGGACTGAGTTCACCAACTGTGCAGCCGGCGATGTTGATAGAAAATTTCAGGACTGGGTTCGTTCATCTTCTTCTAACTTCAACGATGGGTTCGTTCATGGTTTAACGAAGATGATCTAGGTTTCGAAGCCCTTTGAAACCAAATGGAATCTGGTTTTTGGGTTCAATTGAGTTTGAAGCATATCGGTGACTGTGGCCGGCAATGGAGGCTGCTAGTTTGATTGATTATGAAACCAGATGTTGTAGTGGTTTGAGGTTGAGGTTGCAGTTCTGTCATTTGTGGAACCAGATGTTCTAGCGATCAAGACTGCCAACTCATGAAGGCTTGAGGATGAAGCCGAACCCAGCGTGATGTTTTGGTTCACCAGGTTAAACTTGGTTAAAGACTGGTGATGAACCTGCTTGAGGTTGAGGTTGCTAACTCATGGAGCCTTGAGATTGAACCAGGTTGAAGCCTGCTGACAAACGGTCATCAGCAGTCAGGTGATGACGATCTGGTTCATCATTAGACTGGTGACTAACCAAGTGATAAACCGTCTGGTGATAACGATCTAGTTCATCAGCAGTCTGGTAATGAACTAGATTACCGGATTTTTAATTTTTAGTTTTTTAAATATTTTGAATACTTTTTTTTTTTGAATTTTTTCTTGATATTATTTTGGCTTTCAATTGATTTTTTGTTGAAGTGCTGATGGATGAGAGATTAAGTTGATATTATAAGTGTTGTTTGATTAAAGATGAAGATTGATGTGGTGATTGGATTGAATAGGAAGATGTGGAGGATGAATTTTTTTTTTTTTTAATTCATTTTATGTTAGGGTTTAGATTTAATTTTTATGTTCTTAATTTTTACTTTTATTAAGGACAAAGCAGTCATTGTACATTTTGTAATTAAAGTGATAGATAAAAGAGTATTTTTCATAGTTTTTAATTGGTTTGACTATTAGTTAACTGACGAAAGGAATTAATTTGATACTTTTTTGAAAAGTTAAGGTTCATTTCATGTTTTTTTGAAATATAGTTAAAATTTTAATCATTTCTCAAAACTTAGGAACTAAAATGATTTTTATCCAAACTGAAATTTAAAAAGTAAAATACAATTGAAGAAGAAGTTATGTGTAAAATAAACCTCGAATTCGAATTATTAATATGAAACGAAGGTTTAAGTAAAATCCAATGTGTCAAAAATCTCTACTCACTAATTGACCGACGAGACAGTGGTTAGCAGTTTATCTATTATTCAATGATTAATAAATGATTAATTGATTAGTACTATTCACTAACTGTGTAAGGGGTGCTTTTATTGAGTTTTCATAATCTCAAGAGAGGTTAATATCATTATGACCAATATCAGTTATTGGTACAATTTTATCAAACGTCAAGGGCGTTTGTGTAATTTATCATAATATATATATAAACATAACCACAAACTTTCATAATCTCAACGTTAGTAGAACACAACAACCCCTCACTGCCTCCCTCTCTCAAACACTTAGTGCCTTCACCCCACTTCTGCCACCACCATCTTATTTTCGCTGTCAATGATCCCACTTCCCTTCACCACACTATATAGCCCTAATGCCTCCGAAATCAGCGGCACCCCCACCACAGAATCAAAACCGTCCTTGGCGACCTATGGTCAGGGATCCTCCATGCCAACAACGGCAACCAGCATCATCTTTGTCCCATTTGAAGAGTGAACAGGAGCTTGACTTGGTACTCCTTGTTCCTCTCTTCTCCCTATCTCTCTAACCAATCAATTTCATGTATTTTGGGTTGTGTTTGTTAGGGTTGGTGGTTGAGTGTTCATTAGTGTGATGGTAGCTTTTTTTTTTTTTTTTGGCGGGGGGGGGGGGGGGGGGGGGCAAGCTGGTGGTGGTGGTAGGTGTTTTTCAGACAATTTTATGGTCAGTTTGTGTCGAGTTGGCCGAGTTGGACCGATTATTCTACCAATTCAGTCGATTACTTTCATTCGATGAGTAGGACCCCCAATCTAAGAGTTATTGGATCGACACGATACTGATAATCGATTAGGTAGCAAAAAATTGGTCAATTTAGCATATTTTGGGAATAATGGTAAAAATCACACAATTATTTCGTATGTTGGATTTAAATCTAAATGAATTTTGTTTTGGTGGTTTGGGTTTTTGTATATTTGTAATATTGATTGTTTAAGAGAAAAGGATGTCTTGAAATTTGCCAATATCTTTAATGATTATGAGATGGAAGTTATATGTAATATTGAATTTATTTTTATTATTTTACACAAAATTTGAGAAGGTCTTATTGTAATAAAATCGCTCACAAAAACATATGTGGAAATTCCGAAGGATTCAATAATCAAATTTAAAAGGAATTCAAGGACTAAGAATCTACCTATAGTTGGTTCGTATACAACTCAAAAATATCACGAAGATCTTCTTATACCCTAGCTTCATTGTTTTTTTTTTCCTACTTTGTATTTAAATCACCATAAATCTTTTCACTTATTTTTAGAGTAACAAGTGAAAAAGAACACGAACTTATTTCTTCGATCCAAGCGCATTTTGCAGGATAAGTGGAAGTGTATGGATGCATTTTTTATAATAATTTTCATTTCCAAAAACAAAAAATGAGAGAGAGATGTTTGATGGCATGTTTTTAAAAATGTGTTTTTGAAAGTGGAAAACACCTTTTCGAAAAGGGTAAAAATCATTTTAGTCCCTCAATTTAGAAAAATTATCAAATTTTTAATTATATATATATTTTTAAAAAGGCTTAAATAAGTCCTAACTTTTTTTAAAAAAAAAAGTGTCAAAGTAATCCTTTCCACTAGTTGATTAATGGTCAAACCTAATTGTTAGTATAATGTGTGAGGATAAAATTGTTATTTCAAATTATGATATACGATGGAGACAAGTGTAGGATGTTGATAAGTTGAGAAAAAAAAAATAGAAGAAAAGTAAATTTTATTAGTATGACACATACCAACCACCACACACAAAATCCACCACTAAAAAACTTTTCCACACCCCATTCATCCACTGAACGCACACCCCATTCAAACTTTGTCAACCCATATCGAGTTGACCTATGAAAATTAAAAAATCAAATGATTTTTTTTTTTAATTTATTATATGAAGCATCCGTCTGAGATGGTTTGCTTCGACTGAGATGGTTGCTATTGATGTGATTTTCTGATCAATGAGAATTCAATACCCAGTACCTGTAATCAATGAGAAACGACACAAAAGCCAAGAACGAAACAAGAGACAGAAAGTCAAGAACAAAAACAACACGAAGATTTTACGTGGTTCAGCGAGTGCACCTATGTCCATAGCTGTCTCTCAATAATCTGACAGAGTGATAATATATTATTGCTTATGTGTCTCTGTTTACAATGAATTCAGCCTCTTATTTATAGAGGAGAGAGGCATTACAAATCGGGTAACAATAAAACAGGGAGATAATCACATTAAATGCATTTCCTAATCAATTGGAGCAAAATCAGAAAACTGCCGCGTATATCTCAAGATCACGTTGACTGAGTTCAAATTTGAATTAACTTCTGTTTCTAGTGAGAGAATCATGATCAAATCAGGGTAACTGCCTATTCTAGAAGATTTCGTATTAATTAGTCATTGGGCGAGTTGTATACTACTTTGAGCGATCTCAAGCTGGATCTCGTTGAGCAGCGAACTGCCCATGGCGCGAAGTGTATAACGATCTATAGCCTGGCTATTGAAATGAGCTTATTGGTGCGAGCTATGAAGCTCGCTGGGTTTGGAGTTGATAACTGAGCCTTGTCTGTTGAGTTTTTTTTTTTTTTTTTTTTATTGGATGGACTTGTTAAGCTTTTATTAGACTTTTACCAGTTCATTTGGTGAGTTCAGAAAATACACATAACATCAGCCCCCCAGCTCTCAGTTCGTTCTACGAATTGGAAGCTAGAGCTCGCTGGTAAAAGCTAACTTGAACTGATGTTTCACGCTCTTTTAAATCCATTCCCATAAGTTTTCAACACGTGGCGTTCATATAGGCGATAATTGAGCTAGTACTGGCGTGTCTCGGGTTATGCACATTTAATGTACACGTCTTTCAATTGATGGCTGCATGATTACAAAATCGTTACTCATACTGCATCGTTGGATTAAGGGCGGTTACACATTCTCCAGATCGGATGGCTGGGGCTCGAGCTCGACAACCTATATAAACTGGTGGAGCCCTTCGTTGCCCTGTTCACTTGTCATTTTCTTCCAGCCACCGAGTCTTCTTTGTTGCGCCTCTCACTGGTTTTCTACAAAATCTTCAATTTCAATCGTCATTTTTCACATCTTCAATAAAGATTCACGGTAAGTTTTTGTTCAACTTCAAGCTTTCAGTTTTTTTATTTACTATTGCTGTGTTGATGTTGCATTGTTGTTGCATTTTAATTTCTAGTTTTACCATTACTGTCGTTCTAAATGCTTGATATTCTTGACGTTGGATCTTTGTGGTTTTGGGTTTCTTATTGAGCATGACTCTTCAGTCTCTATTGATATGATCCTATAACTTATTTGCTTGTGATTTGTTTACTGTTTGTGGCCCATCATGCATGTAAACTGTAGGATTAGGCACTAGTAGATTATTAGCTCATAGTTCGTTTCTTCATAGGTTTGAGTCCCCCATTATGCTGGCAATCTGTAAAATAGGAAACCTTCTTAGAAAACTTGAGCATTTTAATAATCTGTTTGCCGCAACCTAATCATACCCCCTTTGTATAGATGTCTTCAAGTGAAGTCTGTAATGTTGTTGATAAGGCTACTCAGAGCAGAGATGGGCAAGTTGAAGCCTAGATCATTTCTGAAGCAGTTCGTCGAATGGCGTTGGGGCGACGAGCTCATAAGGAAAGGGAAGCTCGCGAGGTGTTCGCACACTATTCTTCTATAGTAGATGCTTTCGAGCTTAAAGGACTTGCTCTTCAATTTCACATTCCTAAGAGCTACTGTGCGATGTCACCCACTCTTGACAACCATGCATGCTATCCTCCAATGGGGTACATTACTGTCAGTACCCAACATCTTGAGCACGAGCTCAAGTTTCCAATTCCTTGTTATCTGATCGAAGTCTTGAACGCGGTCAAGCTCGCCCCATTCTAGCTGACTCCGAATTCGTACTCATAGCTGACCTCGTTGACTTTGGCCTTTCTTAGAAACGCTCTTCCTCCCCCAACTCCAAAAATCATTGCTTATCTTTATAGCATCAAAATTGGTTGTGTGAAAGGGGGAAAACGATATGGAATCTACTACCTTGCAGCTCACTAGTCAGAATATAAAAACCTCCTACCCTGAGGAGATGCGAAGGGCAAATCCAACGTAGTGGCTTACAAGACGAACTGGTTTCTCTTCTCATGTCCTTCTCTCGTAGGTCTTAACAACTTCAGTTTTGTTCTAAGTCCAGGTACACAGAGGGAAATCTTTTAACAAGCTACAATAATAATAATTTCTTTTTTTAATACTATGTTTTGCAGAACTGAAGGCGGACAGGTCTCCTCTCAACAGCGAGAAGAAGAGGGCTCTTAGGGTGCTCATGAGGTTTGATGAAACGAGCATCAGCAACAAATTTGATCCGGCCTCCTCCAGACTTATAGCCTTGCTCTTCTTGAAGATTCTCCACTGATAGACCCTAATAGGGACATAGAAAGCATGGGTGAATTTGTGCTTCCTTCTGTCCTTGATGTACCTACCGAAGAAAAGGATGCCCCCGCCTCCCTATCAGTTCTAGCTCCTACCTCTACCTCGCAGGCAGAAATAGCTCCAGCTCTTGTTCAAACTCAGGCAGCTCCAACTGTACAGATAGATTCATCTCCCTCTCCTATTCAAACAACTGTTCCAATAGCTTTATCATCTGCTCAAGTAAACCCAGGTTCCACTCAAGCTTCAATTCCTACTGAAGCGGCTCCGGTTTCTGCTCCAGCTCATGCCTCACCTACAAATGTATCTCAAACAACTGTTTCTCCAATTTCAACTTCCACTTCTGGGCGAGCTCCAGCTAGGAGAAAGCTTACTCTTCGGGAGTTCCCTTAAAAACGGCCTACTAAGACTCCAACCTCTCCAGCTGCTCCTTCAAAACGACTTGCTAAGGCACCAGCTCCTTCAGCTGCTCCTTCGAAGCAACCCGTTAAGGGAAAAGTTCCCCTAGTCGTGGCTCCCAATGAGGTGACATCTTCAGAAACAGCGGTAGATCTTCCCTAAGTTCCAGCCCCCAACTCGCAACCCAAAGCAGGGGATGTCCATCTTAGGTCCCGCCCTAGGAGACCCAAGCTGGTACTAGCAGGGGTGGAAAGAAAAAGAATATGGGTAAACGTGCCTCGACCACGCAACGTCATGTTTACATAGGTACGGAGCCTGAGGTCGCAAAGGCTGAGGAGACTATCGCCAACCATGGTAGACCCCGAAAATGGACCTAGGGGAAGATACTTAAGGTCCTTCCTTGACAACTGGCCAAAAATCATAATGACTCATGCAAGGGCCTTGGAAAATAGATCTCTCAAGGGAGTGGATTTAATGAATACATAGTTCAGCACTCTATGCTGGTAACGTTTCTTTCTTTTTAACTCTTGGCTTCTTCGTTTTCTCAAATGCTAACTCGCAGAATATCAGTTTGCCTTTGGAGCGACAAAGTGAAGGAGAGGGACTAGATTTGCTGAAGACTGCATAATGAGGCTGGAGGACGAGTTAGAGAAGGCTAAGGAGGAAATAGCATCCTTGACTGAGAGAGCTCAAGATGGGAGAAGGTTCGTGGAAGGCCATGAGGCGATGCTAGCTGAGGCAAACATAGCTAGATAAACAGTTGAAGAGGCTCTGCTGCAGGTAGAAAGTGATTATGAAGCTATGAGGTCTTATCTCACCATCTTGCTTCATAACTGTGAAGATGAACGTGACAAGGCAAGTGATGAGTTGAGGCAATCTGAGCAACGAGTTGAGGCTGCCAAGAAGCAGGCCGAGCATGCGGAGAATGCAGCACAGCAGACTGAAAAGGCAGAGCACTGAGTTGAGATTACAGAGAAGCAAATTGAAGTGCTCGGGTAACAAGTAGAGGTTGCATTGCAGCAAGCTGAGGTGGTCGAGAAACGAGCTGAGGCTGCCGAGCTGCAAGTGGAGATTGCAGAGCGAGAAGCTGAGATTGTCAATCGTTGCGCACATGACACCAGTGTAGAGTTTATGGTTTTCAAAGAGAGACTTGCTCAGGACACGGAAGTGCGGATTGCTGAAGCCGGAGATGAGGCTGAGGAAAGAACAGCCATTAACTTCCTTTACACGCTATGGATGTCCTATCCTAAAATGGATTTTTCTATCTTTGGTGATAAGGAACTCTAAGCTATGGAGAGGTTTAAAGCAAAAGCTACCTCGTCTCTAGTTATAACTGACGTGGTTCTTTTGGCAGTACAAATGCTTGGTGCAACTTCTCAAGCTGATCCCACTGGTCACCGAACTCTTCAGCTCATCTTCCAGTGAAGACTCTCTTTTAGGACTAGATTCTCCTCAAAATCCGTAGCTTGCCTCGTTTTTTGTTCTTTCTGAACTCAATTTCTAGTTTTTTAGTTGATTTGTTTTTAACTTGTAATGGAATTTTAAGATTAATGAAATTTCTTTTGGCTTATATACTAAATGTGCTCGGATTTCTTCATTTAATCACATTTATTTTCCTAAGTCATGAGATTTCATGCGAACTGATCATTTTAGTGATATGTAACAAAGCTAATTTAATAACTTGGGTATTCGCTAGACTAAGCTAATTTATAGCAAAATCTTATAAAATGGGCAGTAGGTTGGAACCAAGTCCGTTTTATTGAAATGTAGACAAGCTATGTAGGGATATGTAATCTCGCCTGCTTTTTGGCTCTTTTTTCTTTTTGGCAAGCTATGCAAAGGTACGTAACCTCGCCTGTTTTTTAAGCTCTTTATTTTTGGCGAGCTATGCAGGAGTACGTAACCTCGTTTGCTTTTTAGGCTCTTCTTTAGCGTGGAAGCAAGCTATGCAAGATGGAGCTCGTTAGCTCGATAACTCATCCATTTTAAATATATTAAATATTAGAGTAATCGCTCAATAATAGAAATAATGTGAGGAAACTAGAGCTTTCATTAATCTATAAAATGATTGATTTACAAACTAAGAACATGTAATCAAAGGATTATCGATAGTATGGTCGAAGATGCTCAGCATTCCAAGCTCGATGGATTTCAACTCCATTCACATTGGTTAGACGATAAACTTTATTCACCAAGTTTTCTTTGATAATGTATGGACCTTCCCAATTTGGGCCTAAGGATCCATCACTAGCTTTGTGAGCTCCAGGTTAAATGAGACACAGCACTAAATCTCCCACGTTGAAACGACGAACTCGAGGTTTCCTATTGTAGTACCTCGCGATCCTTTGTTGATAAACTGCTACTTTCAAACAGGTTGCTTCCCTTGTCTCTTCAAGTAGATCAAGGTTTGTGACCAGCAGCTGGTCATCGTCTTTTAGATTGAAGGTCACTCTGCGCTACAAGGTCATTTGTGGCTCTACAGGGATCATAGCCTCATATCCGTACACCATCGAAAATAGCGACTCTCCTGTGGTGCTACGAGCTGTGGTTCTGTAAGCCCATAACACCTTCTGAAGCTCGTCTATCCACGCTTTTTCCTTTGCTTCCAGCTTCATCTTCAAAGTCTGCTTTATAATCTTGTTCATAGCTTCAACTTGGCCATTGGTTTGTGGGTAGTCCACTACTGAGAAGCTTTTGACTATCTTTAGGTCGTTGCAGAACTTGAGAAACTGGTCGCTACTGAACTAGGTCTCATTATCTGTCACGATCTGCTGGAGAATTCCAAATCTACAAATAATATTATTCCACACGAACTTTTCAATCTTCGTCGTGAAAATTTCAGCCAATTTCTTTGCTTCCACCCACTTAGTGAAATAATCAACTGTGACCACGATGTGCTTACATCTTCCATGAGCTGTAGGTAGAGGCCCAATCAAATCCATCCCCCAAATTGCAAAGGGCCATGGGCTTATCATTTGTTGGAGATAGGCTGGTGGAGCTTATGGAACCTGAGCGAACCTCTGACACTTTTCACACTTCTTCACCAAGTTAGTCTTGCTTCATAGTGGGCCAGTAAAAGCCCTATCGAAGTGCCTTATGAGCTAGAGATAGCCCCTAGCGTGGTTCCCACAATGGCCCTCATGAATTTCCCTCATCACAGTTTCGCAGTCTTGGCTATCAATGCATCTCAAGGGTAGGGCTGAAAACCTTTTCTTATACAACACATCATCGTAATTACAATATCTAGCTGCTCTAGCTCACAAGCGCCTTGCCTCTAACTTGTCACTTGATAGCTTCCCATCTTGCAAGCAGTTCACAATTAGGCCTATCCAGGAGTCGGGTTGCATAGTTATGGTCATCATTGAAGCGTGTAGGAACTCTACTGGGATCGCCCCGAGGAAATCTGTGTCTCGGATGGTTGCAAGTCGAGCCAGTGCATCTACATGCGAAATCTGAGCCCATGGAATTTGCTTTACCTCGTACTTCTAAAAAGCCATCTTCGGTCCTTTGTTTTGATATTCCCTTATATATGGAAAATCACAAGCTAAGAATCGTTGAACACTCTTAACCGCTCAACTCGCATCTCCTTGGCTAAGCACAGTTCTGTGAGCAATGCTTCATACTCTGCTTCATTGTTAGTAGCCTGGAAACCTAATCTCAGAGCACAAAGGATCTTATGGCCCTCAGGACTGATCAATAAGATTCTAGCTCCGGACTTCTGCTCGCTAGACGATCCATCAACATATAATTCCCAAGTTGGCCTTTCGGAGGATTCAGCCTCTTCATCTGCTGGTCCTACAAATTATGTAATGAAGTCTGCCAAAGTTTGGGCCTTGATAGTCATTCTAGGCTTGAATTGAATATCAAACTGTGCGAGCTCCACCGCCCACTTGAGTAAGCGACCTGAGGTGTCAGCTTTCTAGAGAACTTACTTGAGTGGATACTGGGTGAGGACTTTTATCGTGTGGGCTTGAAAATAAGATCGCAGCTTCCTCGATGCGACTATCAGGCAATAAACGAGCTTTTCCATCTGCAAGTACCTAGTTTCAGCATCCTGCAACCTTTTACTCACATAATACATTGGAAATTACGTTTTCTCTTCCTCTTTCACCAAAGCAGCACTTAAAGCTTACTGAGACACTCCCAAGTACAGAATCAGTTTTTCTCCTTCTTTGGGCTTAGAAAGGAGTGGAGCTCGTCCCATATACTCCTTTAACTGTTGGAAGGCCACCTCGCATTGCTTAGCCCACTTGAAGTTCTTTGCCTTCTTCAAGATGTCAAAGAACGGAATGCATTAATCTGTTGCCTTCGAGATGAACCTACTGAGTGCAGCGACCTAGCCATTAAGGCTTTGCACATCCTTCACCTTTTTCGGAAACCTTATTTCAATCAAGGCTCTGATCTTTTCAAGGTTAGCCTCGATGCTCCTACTGTTCACCATGAAGCCAAGAAATTTCCTAGAAGCTACCCCGAATGCACATTTGTGTGGGTTTAGCTTCATTTGGCAGCTTCTTAAAATCTAGAACATCTCCTCCTAGTCGCGCACATGATCACCCATCTGTTTGGATTTTACTAACATATCATTGATATAGATCTCTATGGTCTTCCCAATCTGCTCTTAAACATCATGTTTACCAAGTGTTGATAGGTCGCTTCTGCATTCTTCAGTCCGAATGACATCACCTTATAGCAATAGAGGTCGCGATCTATCACGAACAAGGTGTACTCTTCGTCCTTAGGATTCATTGGAATTTGATTATTACCCGAGTATGCGTCTATTAAACTCAAGATCTGATGTCCAGCTGTTGTCTCCACGAGTTAGTCTATTCTTGGTAGGGGAAAGCTGTCTTTTGGGCACGCCTTGTTTAGGTCAGTGAAGTTGATGCAAGTCCTCTACTTTCCATTTTTCTTCTTTATCAGCACAGGGTTGACGACCTAAGTTAGGTAGTAAGCTTATCGGATGAACTTGTTCGCTAGTAACTTATTTACCTCTTTCTTCAGTGTGAGGTAATGCTCTCCCATCATTGGTCTTCTCTTCCGACGAACTGGCTTGTGGTAGGGATCGATGTTCAACCTATGCGACATGACCTTAAGGTCAATCCCCATCATGTCTTCATGATTTCATGCGAATACATCTAAGTTCGCCTTTAGGAAGTCAGCGAGCTGGGCTCTTAGTTCTCAAGCTAAACCTCTTCCCAACTTCAAGCACCTCTCTGGATCTGCTTTGCTGACTTGAACATCTTTTAGTTCCTCAACTGGTCCGATAGCTCGGTCTACATCTACCTCGTGAGGGTTAAGGTTATGACTAACTCTCTTTTCAGTCATGGGTCATGGCTCGCCCCTCGAAACCACGTTCACTTTCTTTCCTCTTATGCCTATCTTCACAACATCCTCATAGTAGCGTCTGGCTAAGTGCTACTCTCCTCGAACACATCCAACACCATTGGGGGTTGGAAACTTGATGGTAAGAGTTCTGGTTGAAATGATCACATCCAGATCATTCATAATAGGTCTTCTCAGAACCACATTGTATGTTGATGTGCAGTCAATAATTAAAAAATTAGCTAGCACGGTAGCTTGGTGACCTGCTTCCCCGAGCGTAAGTGGCAACTTGATCTGGCCCACTGGTACAATAGCATTTCCAGTGAAACAGTATAAAGGCTCTGAGGACTGTCTTAATTGTTTTGCTCCTAGCCCCATCTGATAAAAACAACTTCGGTACATTACATTCAATGAGCTCCTAGTGTTAATCATGATGCGTCATACTTCCATGTTGCTGATCTTAGCTCGGATGACCAGCGCATCATTGTGAGGCCAAACCACACCTCTAGCATCCTCTTATGTAAACACAATTTCATCCGAGGTTGTTTTGCCTTCTTCATAGGTCTCTCCAATCCACTGACTTGTAAGGTATGATTTGCCTCTCAAACATACCTCTCGTGCAATCTGTTTGAAGCACCTATGATATAGGGGCCACCATAAATAGTAAAAATAGTCCTTACCGCAGGCTCATGCTCAGCTCGGGAGCTCGTTGGGGCTGCTACTGTTGATGAAGTCGTTCTTGCAGAGGTCGCGAGTCTGCAGGTCTCACCACATAATCTCTCAAGCGACCTCTCCTAATCAACTTTTCAATAGCGTCCTTTAACGCCCAACAATCTGAAGTATTGTGTCCGACCTCATTATGATAGGCACAAAACTTACTCCTATCTTTGTGCTGAACAAGAGCTTTCAAAGGATTGAGCTTTCCAAAGTCTTCTCTATTTCTTTCAGCTATAAAGATCCTGTTCTGTGAGTCCGACAGGATGCTGTAACCATCATAACGATATTGACGCTGAAGTCGCTCACTCTTGGGCTCTCTCCTTACTTTCTTTGCAATTTGGTTGCTTGAGCCACTACTTCTACCGTCGTTTTCATTCCTGCTATTATTTCTCTTTTTCGTCTGGCTGAAACTATCCGCTTCATTCTTCTTGTTGGATCTTTTCGGGCCGAAGGTCTCTTCCCACATGATCTCATTTGCAACTCGCTCGTAAAATTCTCCCAAGTCCTTCACTAGGGACTTGTAAATACTCTCATACAATTTTCCATCCTTGCGCAACCCGGCTGAGATCGCAGTCAAAAACACTCTCGTCTGAAGGGCTTTCCACATTTGCGACCTCACGTCTGAACCTAGCGATATAGTCTTTCAATGGTTCGCCCTAACGCTGGAAGATGGTAGCCAGGTGGCAGGATGGTACAAGCTGCCTTCTCAACGTCCTGTATTGGCCAACGAACTTTTGCTAGCACTCCTCCCAACTTCCTATGTTACGAGCTGGGAGATTCTTGAACCAAGTCCTCGGAATGTCCCCCAAGGTGGCTGAAAAAATGCAGCAGTTCACTAACGGGTTATCCGTCTGCAAGTCCATCTGGACATTAAAAGCATCAAGGTAGTCATAGGGGTCGGTATCCCCATTATACTACTGGATGTTTGGCACCTTGAACCTTGATGGGAGAGGCTACGTCTCGATCTCCCTTATAAATGGAATTCTTTCCCTATAGTGCCCATGCTGGTCGAGGGCGCCAGGTCATGCTTCTAGCTACTGGACCCTCTGAAGGAGTTCCTTCACGTGTGGGTCTCAGGGCTTATATCTCCTTCTATGGTCACGACCTGGAGAGCGGCGCTCTGTCTCGTACCTTTGGCTCTCTCTGAACGAGTCACCAGCCCGATGTGACCTTTTATGTTGTTCATTGCTCACTTCGTCTTCCTCGCGCAGAGGTGCAGCTCGGACTCTATCATAGGCTGCTTCCACTCGCCTGCTTCCATCTTGGCTCACCTTCACAACCAAACTAGCAGGGCGTGCGATTTCCCCCTCCTCATGAACTGGGGGAGCTCTAGCTCTGGATCTTGAATTGAAGGAACGAGCTGACCTAACAGGTCGCTGCACCTCTCTAACTGGTCTTTCTAGTGCCTGCACTCCATGCTGCGAATATACTTGCCTAGGAGCCTCTATCTCAACCTTGAGTGCGTTCTACACCTGAGCCTGCACTAGCATATTGAAAGCATCTGCAAGCTGTCTAACTGTATTCTCTAGCGTCTTTTGCCTACTATACCTATTACCCTTCAACTGCTTGAGCGTTTGGAACTGGCTGACAAGGGGGTAAAGGCGGCATGCCTACTGCACCACTTACTGCTTAGCCATGAGATGTGCCTGTTGCATGCATGGGTGCGTCTTCCACCTATTACGCATCACGTTGCTGCTGACTGGTCTGACTCTCTGCATAGTTAGCCTATGAGCCCAAATATCTGGTTGTCTTTATTCTTGCCATATGTGCGGAAAATTGATGAACTACGATGAAACTGATTGTAGTATGTGCTCTCCTTCTAACGCCAAAATATCGACGTGATTTTCTGGTCAACGAGAATTCAATACCCAATACCTACAATCAATGAGAAACGACACAAAACCCAAGAACGAAACAAAAGACAGAAGGTCAAGAACAAAAAAAACACGAAGATTTTACGTGGTTAAGCAAGTGCGCCTACGTCCACAACTGTCTCTCAATAATTCAGTAGAGTGACAATATATTATTATTTATATGTCCCTGTTTACAATGAATTCAACCTCTTATTCATAGAGGAAAAAGGCGTTACAAATCGGGTAATAATAAAATAGGAAGATAATTACATTAAAGGTATTTCTTAATCAATTGGAGCAAAATTAGGAAATTGTCCTGTATATCTCGAGATCACGTTGACTGAGTTCAAATTTCAATTAATTTCTATTTCTGGTGAGAGAATCATGATCAAATTGGGTAACTGCCTATTCTAGAAGATTTCGTATTAATTAGTCATTGGGTGAGTTATATACTGCTCTGAGCGATCTCGAGCTAGACCTCGCTGAGTAGCGAACTGAGCATGGCGCGAACTGCATAACGATTTGTAGCCTGACTGTTGAAACGAGCTTACTAGTGCAAGCTGTAAAGCTCGCTGGGTTTAGAGTTGATAACTGGACCTTGTCTGTTGAGCCTTTTTTTTTTTTATTGGATGAACTTGTTGGGCTTTTATTAGGCTTTTACCAGCTCATTTGGTGAGTTCAGAAAATACACATAACAGTTGCACCATCTCAGATGAAACATCCGTCTGAGATGCACTCATCTCAGATCAAACCATCTCCATCCATTTAAGATGGATCCTTGTGGTGGTGGTGGTTTTTTAAGGGCTGGTTTGTGGATAGAAGATGAAATCGGATAGACGAAGGTGAAGGAAGATGAAGAAGGTGAAGAGGTGAAGAATAAACTGGGTTTGTGGATATTCAAGAATCTAGGTTTGTGGATATTCGATCCTTAAAGACCAGGTTTGATCGAAACACAGTTTTTTCTCCATCTTTCTATTGTTTGCTCTTTATCTCTGAATTTTGTAATATGGGTGTGGTTGATATGTGGCTGTGAGATTGGTTTTTGGATACAAGATAGTAAGAGCAGCCATGGTAGGAGTGGAGAGAGAGATGGATGAGATTGTTTCATAGAGACTTTCGATTTATAGTTGTGGCAGAGATGGAACCCACAAGGTTTTTCGATCTCCATCTATCACGGTGGCGATAGAGATGGAGTCGACGGAGATGGAGACTCCATATCTATGTTTTTTTTTTTTTTTTTTAAATGCTCCATCTCTATGCTGTTGTTGCTTTCGCAACAAACCCAGCCATTGAACCCAGAAATTTGTCTAGAGTGAACCCAGAAATTTCTTTCTGCAACAAACCCGAACCTCTCCAAATTGAACACAGATAGAAGTGACCTACTGTGTTTGGGTCACTTTGCAAGAATCTGGGTTTGATCGAACCCTAGATTAAAGAGAGATTGATGAATTGATTTTTTATTTTAAATTCATGTAATTTTATAATTTTCTTTAGTTAATGTTAAAAGTTTTCAATTTTTAAGGTTAAATATCATTTTCATTATTTTTAAATTAATTTTTATTGTTTTGTAATTTTTATTAATGGTTTATTCTCTAATTTTTTATTATTTTAATTTTCCCTTTTTAAATTTTTCCCAAAATTTTTAGTTGTAAAAGCCCATCAAGTGTATTTTTGTAATCAAATATTATTGTAATATTTAACTTTGACTAAGGGTATAATGGTCTTTTGCCCGTTTTTAATGAGTGCAAAGGTGAAAGAGTCTTTTCATATTTTTTGTTAGGTTTAACCGTTAGTTAATTGATAAAAGAGATTAATTTGTCTTTTTTGTTTTTGGAAATATTAGAGTTCATTTAAGCCCTTTTTAAATATAATTAAAAATTCAATCATTTTTCAAAATTTAGAAACTAAAATGATTTTTATGCTTTTGAAAATCATAACTAAAAAAATGAAAATCAACATTTTTATATTTTTCATCATTTTCAAAAATGTATTTCAAACAAATCATTACTTTTTCATCTAAACAACTATTACACTCATTTTCAAACAACACTAAATACATTTATATCATTTTCAATTTTTGAAAATAACTTTTAAGAAATTCTATCAAACACATTATATTCATCAAACACATTTATATTATTTTCTGTTTTTTAAAGTAACTTGTACGAAATTCTATCAAAAACATTATATTTTCAAAAACATAGTTTTTAAAACTTATTTTTCATTTTTAAAACTAGTTTTCAAAACACCATTTTAAAAATGATTGCAAATTAATCTCTTCTTTTTCCACAAACAAGAAAGAAACAAGCTGCAATACATGATAAGCCAACAGGCTAGGAGTGACAATTCAATATAGATAGCAATAGGTCATGGTTTGTATGAACCTTCATAAGTGCTTGAAAGTGGAGGCAAATTTTATTAAAGAGCAAAGAAAATTTGGGAAGAGAAAGTCCAGATCCAAAATGATGAAAACATGTATATATATATATATATATATTAAATTTGTTCGATATATATTATGTGAAAATCTCTTGGCTTAATTTAAAATTTTTTTTATTTATTACGATGGTTGAAAATAAAATGAAATGCACTCTTAATTAATTTTGGTTACATATAAAATGTACCTGTTATGGTTTATTTTTTAATAATAATAATAATAATAAACTTAAGTAAAATGATAATATTATTTTTTAAAATAAATGTTAAATTTTGTAAATTTATTTTAATGATTTAAATTTGAAATTATATTTCGTAATTGAATTTATTTTAAATTCTAAATGTCAGCTAAAATTTTGTTTCCACATGTAGCATTTTTATTTTAAATAATTCTTGTTTCAATTAACATAATTACATTTTATTTTGTATCCACTCCATTCATGCAAGAAATACATGATTGAGTATAATTTAGTTAATGTAATCCTATCATATTCAATTCAATACATTTTACATGTATGCTCGAAAATTTATATCCATAACACTAATTAAAAATGTATCTAGTGTTACAAAAACGAGAAAAACCTTTCATGCATACATCTTGTGGGCTCTAACTCCGATGATTAGCGAATAGAGTGAATGTGAATAGTTTTATTTTTTAGAAAATGTAGTTTAAACTCTTAAAATTATAATATATATATACAAACACTTAGTGTAAGCTCTCACCCAGATTTATTATTTTATGGTATTAGAAATCTTCGAATTGAGTTACGGTCGAATAATATGCCTCCAGTAGTGTTATTTGAGGTTTATTATATTTTCGTATCGCAAGTCAGATGTCATTTGGTTGACCCCGGTACGAATACAAAGTGATTAAAATTGATTTATGTATTAATCAAGCGAGGTGAGCTTACGGAATAAAGTAAAAAATATTTTATTTCAACCAATAAGAAATGAGATAAGTGACTTTTAAAAGTAGTGACTATGGTTGTGACACGTGTCATCTATTGATTGGTTGAAGAAATAAGTGGACTAAAGTGCGTCAAGTGGACCAATAGAATTAATGTTTATATATTTTTGGACACTAGTACAATTATTAAAAGTTTGAGGTGATAAAGTGAGATTTTCTTGAGGGACTTTTTAGCAATTGAGCATTAGTATATATAGTAGTTGATTTTGTCTCATTTGCTTCATTTTTGGACGTGAGAAGCAAGAGAGAAAGAGAGAGTCGGGCAAAAGAGGAGCCGAGACCGTAAGGGAAGGAAGAGAAGGTGATCTTGTCCGTATCTCGCCACGATTTCTTCACCAAAATCGATCTTTATCATCTCCTCTAGCTAGCCAAATGAATTTGAAGTAAAGATATCACCTATTGAGTGAGTTATTTCAATTCAAAGTTTGACGATTTCTATAAAACTCATTTTATCTTTTGCTTCTTTTTCGAATTCGAGTTTAAGGATGATAAAAGGAAGATGTGAAGATGATTTTGGTGTGGTTTGTGAGTGGTTTAATGGAAGAACAAAAGATGAAAGGAGAGAGGGAAGTATTCAGCCAAGCTTAGGGTTTGTATAACTCCTTTTTTTTTTTCATCCATTTGAGACTTAATTTATGCAATTTAGATGCTAAGAAACCTATTGGAAGTGATAGAATTGAAAAAGATAAAGTGTAGAGTTAAGTTAGGAAATTTCGAGTTAGATAAAGAGACTGTAAAGACCTACACTAGTTGAGCTCATTTAGGATTATTTTAGACCTCAAAACATGCCTAAATGTCATAGCAAATCATAGAAATTGGAAGGGAACGATTCCGATAAAAATTGAGGAAGTTATGGCCAAAATAGTGTAAGTATGTAATCGTAAAGTGAGATGTGATCACAAAAACATTCTCCAATGCATGAAATGAATCTATTCGATTATAATTGAGTAAAAGAACCTTGAATATGAAAGAAATGAAGTCATTGCATGTAGGATGTCAAAAATGTGCATAAAAAAGTGTTGAAAAATAGATGTTTTTCATAGGTTTCACCCCCCTATACTTAGAATTTTTCGAAACCGTTTTATGGGTGACCTAAGTGCGAGTTAGAGAGATTATTAGAGCAAAATTAGAGTTAAGAAAATCTCTAGGATAGGCCCTATCATAGCCTCGGTTTTGGGGGGTCCAAAAACAGTGATTTTGTGTTCCGGGCTTCCGGCGATCATTTTAAGCCTTCCAGAGTTTCCCTAGGTGATAATAAATAAGGCTTGTGCAAAAAAATTAGAATTCGAAAGCATCAGTTAAGTGGAAACCTAGTTGCGAAGGTTTAGACGTAAAAAGACTTTTATAGAGTAGTTGAGTTTTATGTGATTTCTAGCTTTGTGTTAATGATGTAAGTGATTCTAAATGAGTATTCAATGTTTTAGGGTGAAGGCGGAGTGTATCAGAGGATTTCGGAGGAGGTTCGCTTTTGATCGAAAGACGTTTTGTAAGTAGAAAATCAACCCTTTCGAGTTTAGTGTTATTTACATTTCATTTTATGATTATATTCCTTTATTTTATTATATAATTGAATTGTATATGATAATCACATCTTGTTAGTTTTGAGTTAACTTCATATTTCTACTAAGAATAAATGAGAGTTCAATATTTTAGGCAATTTGCCTTAAGAATAAGTTTATTTCAAAAAAAAAAAAAAAAGATTAAGCAAAAGTATTTTATAACACTTATGGTTTACCCTAGCCCCATTTAAAGACCCAGTGATGTATTCTATGCATGCATGGTAGATAAGAGAGAGTCACTAACTAAGAGTGGAGTTCGGACGACTCCTGAGAGATGAGAGTCAGTTGAGTCACCCTCTGTATATATAGGGTAATGTAGTTCAAACCGATTGCATAGGGGTAACGCGTGCCTAGAGTTTGCGCATCAGCGACTACATAGGGCAGATTCCTTAATTCCTAATGGCTAGCTAGAGATTTGATACTGTCACAATAGGAGTAGTTTCCCTGAATTACCAGCAAGCCGAGAAATAAGAAAGTTTTAAAAAGAAATTCAAAATGAATTTCAGAAACGGTTTTCGAATGAGATTATATAAAGTATATTAGAAAATATTTTAGTTTTATTAAGTTGTTTATCTCATTGAATTATACTCACAGTTTGATTTCCATGTGTTTCTTAAAATATTCCCTCAAGTGCAGGAACGAGTCGTTCAGCTGGCAAGACATAGATAGAGGCGCAGCGAGACTGGCGGATGACTTAGATATCATTGTATAGCTCACTTTTGGTCATGTGCATATTTTGTAGTAAAACATGATGTACATTGTAAATATAAATACAAGTTGTTGGATGCATGTTTAGAAAACTTTTTTGAGAAGAAAATTATAGTTTTTCCATCAGTTTTTGTGATTGGGTTTTTCCGTGTTGGAATTGAGTTTGGAACGAGGACCTGAGGCCCTTGGTAGTTGAGATTTGTGTGCTATAGAAGTGTTTTTAAATTGCTTTTGAATTTGCAGGGTAGCATAGTTCAATAAACAGCCGGCATGCTGCCAGATTTTCATCAGAAAAACGAAAAAAATTTTATCCTCGCCATTTAACAAATGGGTTCAAAATAAGTTCGAATTAAGTAACGGTGCTCCGACAGGATTCCTTTGGGCTAAAGTTAGAGTTTGTTGGAGTTCTGTAGGAGTGCTATGAGGTCTTTCTCAGGTTTGGAGGAGGGATTCGGGAATGCATACACTTAATTAAAAAAAAATGATTACATTTTAAAATATATGATTATAATTATTATATATAATTATAATTAAACATGTGTGATTACAATTAATAAATATGATCACATTTACTAATTTATTAATTATGATCATATTTTTTTATTATAATTACATATATTTAGCTATAATTGTATATAACAAAGTATAATAACATGTTTTATAATATAATCACATATTTTTTTGGCAAGTATATGTATATCTCAGATGTATTTAAATAGATCCCTATATATTTGTGTATATATATATACATATATATATATATATAAGGATCGTGTTGTGTGCACCGGGTGTAAACTTATACTTAACAACAAAAATATGTTATTACATTTTAAAATGTGCATTGTAATTTATTATATATGAGTACAACTAAATATATATAATTACAATTAGTAAATGTACTCACATTAATCACAATCAGTAAATGTAATCACATAAATTAATTGTAATCACATATCTTTAGTTATAATCATATGTAATAAATTATAATCACATATTCTAGAATGCAATCACATATTTTTTTTATTAAGTGTATGCATACACCGGGTACATTTTAAAATGCACCATATATGTGTGTGTCTGTATGTGCCTATATCTATGTGTATATATATACACACACATATATAAACATATATATACACACATATGCGTTTGTATATGTGTCCATATATATGTGAGTATATATATAGCATGTTATATTCACCTTTCATTAGCAGAAATGTTTCATTCATAGGCAGCAACTGATTTGCTTGTTTAAAGAAACATGAAACATCATCAAAACATAGGATTACTCCAAAAAGAACATGCCATTACTTCAATAGACAGCCCTTCACCATCTCCTGCTCTCTCACGCCATAACCATGTACCGCCATGTCACATCAGAAACCGACACCGTTGCCCCCTTAAAATCCCCTCTGCTAGAAAACAAAATGATGAGCCTCCAATCCTTTTTCCAAAAGTGAAGAATAAACAATCCTAGAAGTCTCTCTCCAAACGGAAAATCTTAACCGCTATTAAGGTTCTATCGTTTCTCTCATTTCCTTTTGTCTTTCTAAAAAACAGTGAAAATAAATCGACACATTTACCCATCAATATCCCCGTATTAAAAGTTTATATGTACGACTTACCTGACCTATTCAAGTACGACGCATTGAGCACTTTTACAAGGCACGTGGCCACCGCATTGTGATGCCGCTCGAGTACCCGAGCCACCATCACTCGGTGGAGTGGCACCTGCTCCATGACCTTACCAAACCCACTCTGAACGGGTCGGGTTGGTTTTGAGCAGAGTTTCAGACCCAGAACCGTGGATCTATTCTTTGTGCCCCTTTTTTTTCCATCATTGAGCACTATGGTGAATAAGATACAGTGGTTTATACTTGAGTCCGATAAGGCCCGACGAAACGTGAACTACAACTATAACCACGAGGCGGTGCAGGAGGAGCTAGTGGAGTGGCTAGAGGAGCAGTATTATTGGCGGAGGAACCAGGGATGGCGCAAAACCCGTATGCCATGCCTTGGGTAATGGACAGGATCCGAAATAAGGTGTTGCTGGTTTCGGATCCGGCTCGGGCTCCTCTAATCAAGGATGTTTTGATTCCATACTGGCATCGGATCACGGCCTATGAGGGACGGTTGGTGTTGAAAATCGCAAGACTTAGATGCTTTTAAGAGGAAATCGGTTCCAAAAGGTGTAAGTGAATTTATAGTCATTTTCAAGTGCAGGATCCGAAATTTCTAATTCCTATCTATTCTAACTATAAGCTCATGTTTCACTAATTTAACAATAGGTAATGTTCAGAAAACATATAAATATTTATGGAAGGATTGTAACACCCTTCACCCGATTTTCATTCGAATGGGAACTCAATTCGAATGATTCTACCTTAATCGGTTTATTCGTTATTATTTTACATATATGCACTATAATTTTTTATTTTTTTTCTGAAAATTCGATAGAGGTTTCTTTGTTTTGAAAAACCCAAAATTTTAAAATCCTGCAATTTTGAACAAAACACTTCTAAAATATATCCGTTTTCTCAACTTCCCTTTCGAACCCTCCGTCCGACTCTAAATCACTTCCCCACACAACTTGTATGAACTCACATATTTATTTAAAATCACAATAATGAAAGTAAATGCAAAATACAAGAATAGCGATAATTATCTTACAAGTCATTTTACACTACCAAAAACATTTCTCCACTTTATATATCTTATTATGTACAGAATTCCATGTATACCAATATGTGTACGTATATATACATATGTTTGTCTCAATGCACTTAAACACAATTGTATACACGTATCAAAAGAATAACTATCCACAATGAGAATGAATGTGACTTGTCGGAAGTGCTATCGATATCTCTTCAGCTTTTACCTACAAAACCCAATTCAACAACCTGGGCATTGTAAATCCTATGTGCTAAGTATTTCTACTTTGTGGGTTTACACAGATTGTAACTTCAGCATTTCCCATAAATATAAAATTGTACGTAAAGATTCTACAGTTCTCAAACTTTCATAATAAATCGTAAAGAACCGATTTGCTAGTAAACACACACATAAAATACATAAAATTTCTCAAGTATGACCTTACAAATCAACTTTTACCATTTTCAAATATTTGTAATGATACATAATAAAATTGGATAACTTACAAATACGTACAAACATTTGTATCAGACCACTTTTTCATACACAAATATACAATTTTCTCATAACATTTTCTTAAATACAAGCTGTAAATCACTATTTCATAATTTTCGAACTTTTATAAATTATTTTGCAAAGAACTCAAATTACCATTCACCGTACATATAAACACAAATATTTTCATTTTTAAGCATATCAACACGATTTTCTTTAATAATGTTCAGTGCCCTTTGTAAACAGTAACACGATACCATGGGTTAGAAAATGAGTTTCTCCGGTATCGAACACTCAGTGACTACCCGTCGGATCATTTTCTCATGTAATACATTAATTCGGGAATCAGACACTCGGTGCCTCTCAAGGTCCATGAATCCAGTATCAATGTATATCGGAAAATCGGTGTAGTACTGCTATAATCACCCTACTGGCATGCCAAGTTCTCCGGTATCGGACACTTGGTGACTACTCACCTAATCACATTGCATATAATACATGAATTCTACAACCGGACACTCGGTGTCTCTCAAGGTCCAAAATTCAAAATTTTCGTTTCAACAACTCGGCATAATACTGCTAATATTTCCTTATTGGCATACCAATTTCCAATGTTTACCTACCAATCTTCAGGTTTACTTGGGTCATTATAAATTTTATTAATTTCAAACATTTAACCATCTATTGCTTTCCATTCCAGATAAAATTCCGTTAGGAACGTAACAAAGTAAATTTCAATCACACATCTTTTCATCTAATCAAAGCATTAAACGTACTTCACAAAGCGTCACTTTACATTCAATTATTCATCAAAATTAATCAAAGACCACATTACCCTTCACCTTACTAGTATACGGTTAAGGTACTAACATGATCCAATTCTTTCCCACTTCTTTCCACTTCAAATCAAAATCATAAAATCGCAATCAATTTATATTTTATAACAATTTCAACAAAATAAATTCACAAATACTTTTCATGCCATTTTCGGTCAACATCCACTCTTTTCCCAAACTTCCCAAATTTCTAATCATCAAATACCACAAAATCATCCACAACATAATTCACACATACTTATGAAATTTATTTTAAAAAATTTATATTCTAAAATAAACAACACCTCTTTCTAGCAAGAGTGGGTAATATTACATATTAAATTTAAATTACCCCTTTTTCATTGTTTCATCAGAATATCAAATATATGTCATAAAACATCGTTTCACACTCACACATTAGTCAAAATTAGGCAAATATCACTTTATCCCTCATTTAATTTCCATACCAATCATATTTATTCTTCAAATTTGGATTTAAAGATAATCATGTACTAGAGAAATTTAATTCTTGATATAATCTTTCCAACTAACTTCCTAACCAAATATTTATTTATTTATTTATTTTCATTTAAACTTATTCAATTATCCAACAAATCTCTAAATTAACTCTTTAACACAATAAAATGTTAATTAATCACTTAATCTAATTTAACACATGTATTTAAGAAATTCACCACTTCACTATCTTTCCATCAAATTTTCTAACATCCATTCCTTTGAATTTCTTTGGCACAATTGCACTCAACACATCCTAAATACCATCAAAACATATTAAAAGAATTTAATAACAACCTTACACCCATTTCTTGACATTAACCACATTAACACCCAACTTTTCAAATTTCCATTTTTCCTACATTCTTTTAATCCCAACCAACTTTATTCCAAAGCATTACACAACCCATTCCAACATTAAAATCAATCTAAACACATGCAAAACACAAATGATCTATACACTAGTTTACATGTCTATATTTTCATTCACTTGCATTTCTTCCCTAAAATCATCTTAAATTAATCCAATACCACATATAAACTCATTCCAACTCTAAAATTCATCCAATTACCTAAACTTTTCCAAATCAAACACACACACTAGTACATAACTCACTAAGTTATCCACTTTATTCCAAGATCAAAAATCACACCCAAATGCTTCAAACAATTATCAATTACTTAACCAAATCCTTAAAACCCAAAAATCAATTTAATTTCATCAAATCATAATATCAACCCCTAACTTTATCATATTTAAATTTTGATCCAAGAATCCTTGAGGTTTGGTTTCACTTCCATGATCAATATAATGATGATCTAACTCCATCCATGCCATACAATCTAACAAAACTCATTTATCTCAACTATAAAAATTTTTACCCATAAACTAGTTCATGAACAATTCAACTTACCTACACACTTTCCATGATTTTCTTGAAAATTCTAGGATGGGTTTTGAGAACTAGAGATGAATGAACACCTTGGGAACCTCCTCCTTTTCTTCTTCTTCTTCTTCCTTCATGGTACCACCTCCTCTCTTATTTATTTATTTATTTTTTTGGTTTTGCTCCTCCCTTCACCGTTCAACTTCAATTTCAACTTGTCTCTCTCAGTTTCTTGCTTGTTTGGACCGACTCTCCCCTCTTCCTTCATCCATTCATGCATTAAGTTTATATACTAACTCTTGAAATTGACTAATTTTCCCTCTAACTAACTTAGAAATTACCAAGATGCCATTAGTCACCAGGAATCTCATTTGATTGATCACTTAAATCAATCTCATTTATCTCTAACAAATTCCATCTATTTCTAGCTCAAGCTCAACTAATCACTTTGCTTTTTGACTTTAATGTGTCACACAACCATTGGTCTTCATATAAGCACATAGATTGTGCTTCTTGATTAAATATCTTCTCATGCCTTTCTTTAATATTTCTTAAACTTAAATTTTAATCCTCATTTAATATTAATAAATTCCAAAAATATTTTATGGTCATCCTATTATTAAATTAATCATGCAATATTCTAATTGGGTATCCTAACCTTAAATCCCAAGCTTCGAAAAAAATTCAGGAGATTTCGAACTCAAAATTCGCAATGTTTCCAGCAAACGTATTTTTATCAATTAATCTTCGAAACTTTCAAAATTCATTTAAACGAACTCATTTTTCCTCCATTTCAATTTCATGAGGCTCTATTACTCATTCTATATATTTGCGATTTTCCGGGGTCGAACTCAAAAAGTCACTATTCACACTTTATTATTCATCCGAAAATCATTATTCATTCGGAAAACACTATTTCTCTCAGGAAAAATGAAATTCTAAGTTTTATATGTCAAACATCCAATTATTCTTCCTTTCTTGTTTCTTTTGATTTGATGTTTTCGGAACTCCTGAATTCAGCTTTTTTGGGACTTTTTTTTTTTTTTCAAAATAATTTCGAAATTCACTAGGGCCAATATTCGAACTACCTACATACTCTTAGTAACTTCGGTGACTCTTAAAAGTCATTTCATGCCCCTTTTTGTCTCTTCGTAAATTCACTAAATCGCCTCCGATGATTTCCGAATTCATTTCATTTCTTTCGAATCTCCTTCGAAAGTATTGTACGAGTTTCTAAAATATTTCTTGAACATTTTAATACTCATTTTGACACTTCTCTAACTTTTCAAAATTTTTTAAAAATCCTTTCGAATTTCTGGTTGGATCCGGAAATGGTTTCGTTTTATTTCAAACGAATTCATTTTTGATCCGTTTAAATTTCCTTAGACTCTATTACTTATGCCGGAGTTTTTCTAACTTTGAGGTCCGTTTTTCAAAATCTTTACTATTCACACGGATATTTTTCGTTCTAAAAACAGTATTCCTTTCTAAAAATACTATTCATCCAGATTTTTTATTTCTCTTAAATAGAGGAAATTATGGGCGTTACAAGGACCTTTTAAACAAAAGTATATATAGGAAACTAAATTAAATTTTATCATAGAAGCTGGTGAAGGAAAATATGTTAGGTTGAATGTAGAAATTTTGTTGAGAATGTACAATATTTTTTTAAAAAAAATTATTAGAATTATAATAATTTTGCTGATATGTCATGATTCTAATAATCACATCAAAGTTTGTAATAAAAATGTTTAAGATGGTATCAACTCATTTTCCTTTTTTTACTTTGGATGGTATCAATTCTACTGTGAATGCAGTTGATTTTAGATTTTCTCTAAGGCTTTATTAATTTGTGCAGGAAGGAGAAGTTCGTGATATGCTGTTTAGAGTTCTTGAAAATAATGGCAATATCATCATAAAACACGCATTATTTTCAAAGGAGGGTCAGCTGGTGGCTTCTCATGGGATGCATTCATCCAAGTTTTGCCTGCATCCTACAGGTATCGCCAGGGATGTAGTCAGAAATTTGTTTTAGGTTGGCTAAAATAAAATTTTTAAATAAACATCGACATTATGAAAATATTTTATAAATTAAAAAAACATAGATATACCTAGTTAGAGAAAATAATTTAGAAATTATATAGATATACTTAGTTAAAGAAAATATAATAAGTCTTACTTACCCTTTAAAAGTCATATTATAAATAAACAAAAATAAAAGTAAAAAGATTGAATCAAATATAAAAGAAACATAAAATGTAAGTAAAATTAGATATCAATGAAACCGTAACTAAATATATTTAAATAATTAAATTTATCAAATATGAATTATAGCATAATAATACTATAACATCAATAATCTTTCATTTGTTATACATAGACAATCTATATTTTGAAAATTATAATTTATAATGATTACCACACTTTAAATTAAAGAGGCGTTAGGAAAAAATAAATAAATTTCAGTAATATATTATTCAACTAATATTATGATAAAAACAAACAAAGTGTGAAAAATTTAAGTAAAATTTCAGATATAATATATGAAATAAAATAATTAGATATGCAATAGTTTAATAGAATTATAAATATAAACAAGAAAAAATATATATAATAGGTTTGGAATAAATATGTATTTAAAAGAATTCATAAATATATTTTCTAAAATAAATATAATTTTATTATTGTAATTTTTTTTTAACAAAGTGGCCTAGCGTAGAGTGAAGTCATTAACTATAAAACTTGAATTATAGTTACCCTAAGATTTTTAATCAATATAATCATTTTATATAAACTATTTAGATTCATATAAAATAAACCAATAATGATCATATCTAAATTTTCCTTAATTAAAAATATAATAACCCTAAATTTTTAAACAAAATAACCACCTAAATTCATAAATTTCACAAAATAATATATTTAATTTGGAGACCAATTGTTGATGTTAACACAAAGATGGAATGAAACCACGTCTAATAATGTAAGTTAATAATAAAAATTAGTAAAAATTTTAACATTAAATAAAATAATTAAATATGTAAAATTCTTAAAATACATACATAATATGGAGAATATGAAGAATGGAGTCAACAAAAGTTATCTTTTGTTTGTTTCCACCATATGTTTAAGTGAAAAAAAAAAAAGAAAAAAGAAAAAAGAAATTGAAATGGATTGGAAGTAGAATCACAAAAAATTAGGGACAAAACCAAGAAGTCGATGACCATTGGCCAATCAAAGTCAATGGATCAAAGCAAATTGGTATGGTGTGGTGCTCAGCTACACTGCACAACAAAAATATTTTAGAGGAAGGGAAGGATATGCATGGACTATGGTGAAATTAACGTTAGAAGCCAAGAGATTTTGTTTGTGAAAATGGTGCGATATGTTGTCGAGTGACTATAGGAGGAGACCATTTAAAAAATTTTATCAAGGAACTGTTGTAAGTCTTTGGAATTGGGCCAGCCAATGTGTATTGGGCTTGAGACAATTTAAAAATTTTTATCAATGGCCAATTGCCAAGGCTATTGTATGTCTTTGAAATTGGGCCAACTAGTGTGTATCAGGCTTGGCTAAGTGTTCATAGTAAAGTGTAAGCCTAAAGGGCAATTCAGTAATATTTTTAAAATTTTTTCAAATGGGCTAGGTAGGCTTGAGCCCAACCTAGCCCAAACATAGCTCCGTCCCTAAGTACCACTCCGGCTTCCTGCAGACTCTTTGATGTCATATTTAGTGTAGAATCCAAAATTTCATTTTTCTAAGAAAAATAATGTTTTCTGAATGAATAATATTTTTGGATGAATAGTATTTTTAAATGAATAATAATTTTGTATAAATAGTATTTTTGAGTGAATAGTATTTTTGGGAAATAAAAAATTTCCTTAAGTTTCGTGAAATAAAAGTTTTTCGATGAATAGTATTTTCGGATGAATAGTATATGCGTGAATAGTGATTTCGAAAAATGGACCCTGGACATCATAAACCCCGGAATAGGAATTAGAGTTATTAGAAACTGAAATAAAGTAAAAATGAGTCTGTTTAAGTGGATTTTAAAGGTTCCGAATATTTATCGATAAAAATACATTCATTGGAAACGTTGTGAATTTTAGTGAGTTTATAACCAATTGAATTTTTTTCGAAACATGGGATTGAAGATTAAGACACTCAATTAGAGTATTACATAGTTAATTTGATGATAGGAGGACCATGGAATATTTTTAAAATTTATTAGTGTTAAATGGGGTTTAAATTTTAAGTTTAAGGATTATTAAAGAAACACATGAAAGGATAATCATCAAAGAAGTATAATCCATGTGCTTAGGTGAAAACCAATGATGTGTTGACACATTTAAGTCAAAAAGGAGATTAGTTAGTTGAATTGGAGCTAGATTGGCATGAATTTAATTAGTGGAATAATTAGTGCAAGAGTTGGACCAATTAAATAAATTTATTTATAATTAATGGCAATTGGGTGATTTTAAACTTGGTTCAAGGGCAATTTAGACATTGGTAGGTGTTAGTATATGATGGGACCATTCCCGAATTCCTCCTCCAGACTCGAGAAAGACCCCGTATGATGGGACCCTTCCCGAATCCCTCCTCTGGACCCAAGAAAGATCCCGTAACACCCCGAAAGAATTCCTACGAACCCTACACTCAGTCCGGAGGAATCCCGTCAGGGCATCGGAAACTCATCTATCCAGATATTTTGACTTCTTTTACAAGGTAATAGTGATAAAAAAATTTTTGCTTTTTCGTAAAAATTTCGGCAGTATGCCGTCTGTTTTATGAACTATGTCATCCTGCAATTTTCAAATACAATTTATAAAAGCACTTCTATGAAATCAATTTCTCAACTTTTAGAGCCTCCGGCTCATTTCTCACAACCCAACCACAAACAAATAAATAAAATCTTAAAACTGAATTTCAGAAAACTTTAATAAAACATTTTTAACTAATACATCCACTATTTCTTTAAACTATTTACAACTATATATATAAATATATACATGATCAAAATAACAAAATATATACATGTAGTAGGTGTCGCCTTATGCGTCCACCTGCACGTTTGACTGAACCTCGTCAGCTGGACGACTAGCTCCTGTGTCTGTGGGAGAATTTTTAAGAAAAACATTTAAAGAAAACTATGAGTATAACTTAGTAAATGGTTAATTTATATAAATTAAAACTCATTTCTTGATAAAATATTCTCCCAAAAACAGTTTTTAAAACTAAAATGCTTTCTAAAGTTCTTTTCTAAAACACTTTTTGAAATCTTTTATTAAAATCTTTTCTAATACTCGCCTACATGGTAACCTAGGGAATATCTACTCCTGGCATGGTAGCATATAAAATCTAGCTAACCACTAGGAGTGGGAATCTATCATGTGTAGTCGCCGAAAGCAGGCCCATGCTGCGGACCGATTACACTACCCTATACATGTATACGAATCACTCATGTCTTGCTCACACAAGAGTCGACTAGACTCAAATCTCACTGACTGACTTCCTCTCATCTACCGTATCACGCATAAGGCATTCGACCGGGTACTAAACTGGGGTTAGGGTAAACCATAGGCTATTAAAATACCTTTTTCTTAATACATTGAAATATTCTAAATCTCAAGACCATAAGTCTAAAATCTTTAATTCTAGCACATTCTCATATACATAAATAATAAATTAAAATTTTTATTCTAGAATTATAATATAAATGCAATTAATAAATGAATAACTATTCATAATAAATTTTTTTAACTTTACAATAAACTTTAAGGAATTGTAAACTTTGAAAACGCGTAGTTCCACTCACAACATGTCCTCGGATAGAATCCGATCATTCTCCGTAAGCCTCCGAAACTCTCCGCTTTTATCCTCAAACATCAAATATCCATTTAGGGTCACTTAACTCTTTCAAATAACATTCAAAATCAATAAAAATTCCATTTATCTCTATTAATACCCTTTAACGTCTAAACTTTCGGATCTCAATTTCTATTCAATTGAGGTTTTTGAAATCCGTTTTCTCTACATAAATCCTACTTATTCTTTCCTAGGAATACCTTAGTATACTCAATTTCATCATCGAAAACTCGGAACGAAATTCACTCGATTTAGCTTACTAATAAAAATAATTTTTCGTTGCGAACGTCCGACAACTTCAACAATCAATCCTCTAGTGTTCTAACATCCAACTATGATTAAATAAATGGTTTCGAACGTTAAACGAACGCATTTAGAAGGATTTTGGAAAACACTCTTCAACTCGTCCATTTAGCTCCGAAATCGATCCTAAACTTTTTGTTTTCAAAATCTAATTTCATAAGATTATTCTCTAACCTTTAAATCATCAATTTAATGCCTTAGAATCGAAAACAAACTCGGATCCCACAAACCCATTTTTTTTACCCCACTTTCTCTCTCTTTCTCATCCATTTTTCTTCCATCAATTCACTCACAAATTACACCAAAATCATTCTCACACCTCTCTCTCATCATCCCTAAGCTCAAATTTGAAAAAGAAATAAGAGAGAGAATGAGTTTTCATATAAGACATCAAACTTTAAACTGAAATAACTCACAAAACAAGCGATCTTTTCGCTTCAAATTTGTAGAGTTCGCTAGAGGAGATGGCAAGGAACAACTTTCATGAAGAAACCTCGACGAAAATCGAACCGGATCTTGTCTTCCTCTCTCTCCCTCTCGGCGTCGCACACTCGGGTCTCTCTCTTTTTTCTCTCTTCTTTTCTTTTCTTATTTGCTTTTTCACGACCAAATGTCTCCAAATGAGACAAAATCAACTTTTATATATATTAATGCTCAATTACAATTTAGTCTCTCATAAAAATTTCATTTAATCACCTCAAACTTTCAATAATCTCACTAGTGCTCGAAAATATATAATTTTTAATTCTATTGGTCCACTTGGCACATTCTAATCCATTTATTTCTTCAACCAATCAATAGATGACATGTGGCACAACTATAGCCACTACTTTTCAAAAACACTTATCTCTTTTCTTTTTGGTTGATTTAAAATATCTTTTACTTTATCCCGTGAGCTCACCTCGTTTGATTAACACATAAATCACTCATAATCACTTTGTAATCTTACCGAGGTCAACCAAACGACATCCGACTTGCGATACGAAAATATAATAAACTTCAGATAACACTACTGGATGTATACGATTCGACCGTAACTCAATTCAAGGATTTTTAATACCATAAAATAATAAATTCGAATTCTCATTTCAATAAAACTTTCAATACCTAATCCTTTTGAAAAATATTCAATAAATATTCTACATATATCTTATGGCCAATTTAACTTTATAAGCTTTAATTTCGGTCTAATACCTCTCATATATACTTGATAAAAAAACTGTTCCTAACCTAAATTCAATCGAATAAACCAATAACTTTTTATACGTATCTATAGCTTAAATACTCGATTTTTATGCCCATTCTCTTTAACCCATTCTCATTCACTTGGGTTGCACTCCTTGAAACTTTTGCATATTATACTCATGTGTGATCCATGCATACTTAACTTAAAATATCCATTTTGCCCTTTTTATAATCTAATTTCACTTCGACCGGAAAATATTCTAAAAATATTCCATAATCATCTAATCTTCAAATTGACCATGAAATACTTTAATTGGGTGTCTTATCTATCAATCTCATGCTTCGAAAAAATTTCAATTGGGTTTAAACTCATTAAAACCCATTAATCTCTCAAAAGGGCAATATCGTAATTTTTTTTGGATTGCTTAAAACTAACTCAAATGGTTTTTTTTTTATCCATTTATGTTTCTCTATACTCTCTTGCTATTTTCGGACCTTTTCGACCGTTAAGCTCAATTTTCGAAAATTTCACTATTCATCCGAAAATTTCTGTCCGAAAAATACTATTCACCAAAAACTTTCGTTTCCCACCGAATCTCAAGATATGACCCTGGACAATATAACCGGGTCCAAATTTAGTCTTAAACACTAATTTCGGATCTTTTCCGAAAAAATCACTATTCGTTCTAGATCCGAACATTATTCACCGAAAATTCTCATTTCTTCTTGACATGACACTTAGGGCCTTATAAATATAATCGAATTCTAACCGGGCCCCTTGCACTATTTCTGGACTCTTTATTCTCTATCAGATTGTCGGAAATGAATTCTCCGATGAAACTAAGATTAGGGTTTCTCATCGTAACACCTCGAAGGAATTCCCATGAACCCTATACTTCATTTGGAGGAACCCCGTCAGGGCATTGGAAAATCATTTAGCTAGATATTTTAACTTCTTTTACAAGGTGACAATGATAAAAAAATTTTTCGTTTTTTAATAAAAATTTCGGCAACATGTCGTCTGTTTTCTAAACTATGCCACCTTGTAAGTTTCAAATACAGTTTATAAAAATACTTCTATGAAATCAATTTCTCAACTTTCAGAGCCTTTGGCTCATTTCTCACAACACAACCATAAACAAATAAATAAAATTTGAAAATTAAATTTCATAAAACTTTAATAAAATATTTTTAACTAATACATCCATTATTTCTTTAAAATATTTACAACTATGTAGATAAAGATATACATGATCAAAATAACAAAATATATACATGTAGTAGGTGTCGTCCTATCCGTCCGCTTGCACGTTTGATTGAATCTCATCGGTTGGACGACTAGCTCATTTGATGGAAACGAAGATAGCGAGCATGGACGACAACGAGAAAATTGGACAATGAGGCAATTGAAGACTATTAGGTTTAATCTTGAAGGCTTTGGGAGCTAAGTGAAGGCAATTGGAGTTAATTGGGCTTTAAATAATTTGGGCTGAGTTTATTTTAATTGTAATGAGTTTATAAATTAATTGGGTCTATTTAATGTTATATTGGGTCTTAATTTATGTAATGGGCTGAACTGATATATTTAATTAACTTAAACCCATGTTTAATTATTTTAAACCCATAAGTGTGTTTAGTAAGCCCAATTGTTAGGGGGACTGTTAGGGTTTTATGTTATGTTTTATTTCCTTGCCTATAAAAAGGCTTGTAACCCTAAGCAAACATAAGTTGGAAGTTGAATGAATAAAGATGAAGCTAATTTGAGAGAGTGAATTTTCTCTTTTGTTCTTTGTGAACATGTGATCTTATCAAACTATGCTTGTGGTGATCAAACCATGACTTATCTCCCATCTTCTCATCTATGTCTTGGGAGTGACGTCAATATCTTTCTTTGATAATTTTGGTTCTTGATTGAGTTATAATCATTGGGTCAAAGTTTTTTATAACTTTGGTTTCTTGATTGATATATAATCAATGGGTCAAAATTTCAACTTTGACCCAATGATTAGAACTCAATCAAGAACCAAAATTATAAAATAAGGATATTGACGCCACTCCCAAGACATAGATGAGAAGTGGGAGATAAGTCATAGTTTGATCGCCACAAGCATAGCTTGATAAGATCACATGTTCACAAAGAACAAAAGAGAAAATTCACTCTCTCAAATTAGCTTCATCTTTATTCATTCAACTTCCAACTTATGTTTGCTTAGGGTTACAAGCCTTTTTATAGGCAAGGAAATAAAACATAACATAAAACCCTAGCAGCCCCCTAACAATTGGGCTCACTAAACACACTTATGGGTTTAAAATAATTAAACATGGGCTTAAGTTAATTAAATATATCAGTTCAGCCCATTACATAAATTAAGACCCAATATAACATTAAATAGACCCACTTAATTTATAAACCCATTACAATTAAAATAAACTCAGCCCAAATTATTTAAAGCCCAATTAACTCCAATTGCCTTCACTTAGCTCCCAAAGCCTTCAAGATTAAGCTCAATAGTCTTCAATTGCCTCATTGTCCAATTTTCTCGTTGTTGTCCATGCTCGCTATCTTGGTTTCCATCATCCTACACCTGTGGGAGAATTTTTAAGAAAAATATTTAAAGAAAAATATTAGTATAATTCAGTAAGTGGTATAATTTATATAAACTAAAACTCATTTCTGTATAAAATATTCTCCCGAAAACAGTTTTTAAAAACTAAAATGCTTTCTAAAATTCTTTTCTAAAAAATTTTCTGAAATCTTTTCTAATGCTCGCCTAAATGGTAACCTAGAGAATATTTACTCCTAGCGTGGTAGCATATATAAAATTTAGCTAACCACTAGGAGTGGGAATCTATCATGTGTAATCGCCGAAAGCGGGCCTATGCTACGGACCGATTTACACTACCCTATACGTGTATATGGATCACTCATGTCTCGCTCACACAAAAGTCGACTAGACTCAAATCTCACTGATTGACTTCCTCTCATCTACTATATCACGTATAAGGCATTCAGCTGGATACTAAACTGGGGCTAAGGTAAACCATAGACTATTAAAATTTCTTTTTCTTAATACACTAAAATATTCTAAATCTTAAGGCAGTAAGCCTAAAATCTTTAATTCTAACACATTCTCATATACATAAATAATAAACTAAAATCCTTAAGCTAGAATTATAATATAAATTCAATTAATAAATGAATAACTATTTATAATAAATTCTTTTAACTTTACAATAAACTTTAGAAAATATAAATTTCAAAAACTCGTAGTTTCACTCACAACACGTCCTCAGATAGAATCCGATCCTCTTCCGTATGCTTCCGAAACTCTCCGTTTTTACCCTAAAACATCAAATATCGATTTAGGGTCACTTAACTCATTCAAATAACATTCAAAATCAATAGAAATCTCATTTATCTCTATTAATACCCTTTATCGTCTGAACTTTCAGATCTCAATTTTTATTCAATCGGGGTTTTCGAAATCCGTTTTCTCTACATGAATCCTACTTATTATTTCATAGAAATACCTCAGCATACTCAATTTCATCGTCGAAAGCTCGGAACGAAATTCGTTCGATTTCACTTATTAGCAAAAATCATTTTTCGCTTCGAACACCCGACAACTTCAACAATCAATCCTTTAGTGTTCTAACACCCAACCATGATTAAATAAATGGTTTTGAAAGTTAAACGAATGTATTTCGAAAGGTTTCAGAAAATGCTCTTCAACTCGTCCATGTAGCTCCGAAATCAATCCTAAACTTTTCATTTTCGAAATCTAACTTTATAAGATTATTTTCTAACCTCTAAAACATTCATCTAATGCCTTAGAATCGAAAACGAAATCGGATCCCACAAAAACCTATTTTTGGCCGTGACTTCCTCTCTCTCTCGGTGTTACTCTCTCGGCTCTCTCTCTCTTTTCTTTCTTTCTTTTTCACGATCAAAATGTCTCAAATGAGACAAAAACCAACATATATATATACTAATACTCAATTACTAAAAAGTCCCTTAATAAAATTTCATTTAATTACCTCAAACTTTCAATAATCTCACTAGTGCCCAAATGTGGATAATCACAAATTTTATTGGTCCACTTGTCATATTCTAGTTCACTTATTTCTTCAACTAGTCAATAGATGACATGTGGCACATCCATAGCCACTACTTTTCAAAGTCACTTATCTCTTTTCTTATTGGTTGAATTAAAATATCTTTTACTTTATTCCGTGAGCTCATCTCGCTTGATTAACACATAAATCACTCATAATCACTTTGTAATCATATCGAGGTCAACCAAACGACATCCGTCTTGTGATACGAAAATATAATAAACCTTAAATAACACTACTAGAGGCATACGATTCGACCATAACTCAATTCAAAGATTTCTAATACCATAAAATAATAAATTTGGATGAGAGCTTACAGTGTATAAAGTGAATGCAAGAATGGATGAATGAAGAGATGTGATTCGACTGAAACAAGGAGCAGATCGTGAAATTGAAGCAAAACCCATGAGCTGAAAGAGAGCAGAACCGAGACCAAGTGCAGACCAAGAGGAAAAAGGTTGCAGCCATGAGAAGAAGAAAGAGGAGAGAAGAAGAAGAAGAGATATCTAGTGTGCCATCCATCCTTCTCTCTCTAATCCATCAGGAAATTTGAAGAATAAGAGTGAAGAGAGTTGTAGGCAAGTGATTAATTTCATGAAATAGTTGTTGGATTTTTAAAGTTTGGTGATTAAATGAGTTTTGATGGATTTTATAGAATCATTAGAGGTTGATCATCATCAAATTGAGCTTCGAAGTGAAAGAAATCATCAAGGAGTTTGGGTCAAGTTATTTTAGTAAGGTGAGTTTGGGTTTGATATATTAAATTGATGAAATTAAATTGAATTGGTATTATAAGGCTTTAGTTGATCTTTTGATGGTTGTTTGATGCTTGTGGATGTGATTTTTGAGTTGGAAATGGAGAGAATAGCTTGGGTATGACATGTACTAGTATGTGATTTAGTTGGGAAAGATTAGGTAATTGGATGTATTTTAGTGTTTGAATGAGTTTATAGTTGATATTAGACTTATTTGAGATGAACTTTGAAAAGAAAAATCAAGTTAATAAATTGTAGGACAAGTATACTTGTGTGGACCACTTGTGTTTTCGCATGTGTTTATGTTGATTTTAATGTTTGAATGGTTGGTATGATGTTTTGGAATGAAAATGAATTGACTGGTATCAAAGAAGTAGATGAATAATGAAATTGGAAAGTTTGGGTGATTATGTTGGTTAAGGTTAAGAATGGGTGTAAATTTGTTATCAAATCTTTTTAATGTGTTTTGATGATGTTTATAAGGTGTTTGAGTGCTTTGGTGCTAAAGAAATTAATAGAGTTGGATGTGAGATTATTAGTGGAAAATATGGTGAAGTGGTGAATTTATTGAATAAATATATATTGAGATGGATTAAATGATTCATTGGCATTTTATTGTGTTAAAGATTTAATTGAGTGATTTGTTGAATATTTGAAGAAGTTTAAATCCAAAATGTTGGTTAGGAAGTTGGTTGGAAGATTATGTCAAAAATTGGAATTATATTGTATATTATCATTTGAGTTTAAATTGAAAAAATCATTGATATTGACATTAAATTTAAGTGGAAAAGGGTGATGAATTAATGGTGGAATGTGATTTTAGGTGATTTGAAAACAAAAAGAATCAAAGGGAGGTTTTGAAGGAGTGGTGGAGTAGTTGAAAGTAAATTGTGAGTGGTTTTATTTTATTGAGTTATTTTAATGAAATGTTATTGACATTATTACAAGCTATTAAGTTTAATTCAATTCTATCATATTTTTAAGTTTTATTATACATGTATATTTCTTGAATTTATATTGTAATTGTATTTATTTTTAAGCAAAATAAATTAGTAAGCTTTTGATATATATGCATGTATGAAATTAAGTTGATAAGATATTTCAGAAGTATTTTCAATTATAAAGTTGATATTAGAAAAAAAAGTTACAAGTATATGGAAGAATTTTAAATGTCTTTGGTTTACCTTAATCCCCAATATACTCAGTCGTAGTACCACTACGTGTATGACAAGATGGTTGGGATAGTTACTAGCTTGAGGGGTTGAGTTTGAGTCTGTGAGTCGCCCTTTGCACATATATGGTAGTGTAGATCTGACTGATATTGGGAGGGGAATCACGACCCCAAGAGTTTTCCACATCTGCGACTACATATGGTAGCATTCCCGAACTCTAGTGGCGATGAGAAATTCCGTCACAATAGAACTAAGCTTCCTTGGGTTGCCTTTGATAAGATAAAAGAGAAAAACACGTCAATAGATGTGAAGTTTATTAAATTAGAAAATTTATTTCTAGTTTCGAGAAATAAAGAAAAGTTGATAAGAATTAATTAGTTTCTTAATTTTAATAAAGTTATAAGAAAATTATTAGTTTTATAAATTATTTCGGGAGGACATATATATATTTTAGAAAAGAAAATTTTAGTTAAAAATTATCCGCTCACTGAATTTAATACTCACAATTCTTTTCATATATTTTTGAAAAATCCTCCCTAAGTACAGGTACGAACTGTCAATCAAAAGAGGCTCCATTAGACGCGTATGTGGCCTGATACGAAGATATCACTGCATAGGTTTATCCTCGAAAATGTATGTCATGCATTACATGCAACTTTTGATGAATATATTTGTAAATTATCTTTTGGGTTATTGATAGCTTTTTGTATTTATAAAATTATAATTTTGGCAATGAAATTATATATCTATGTTAATTGAAAATGAAGTATATGTATGAATTTCAACTTGAAAAATGTTTGTGATTGAATTATGGAAATGATTTGAGAGTTTGAGGCATAGTAGTGGAGAACTGTTTGCCATAAATGTGTTAAATTTTGAAATCTGTAGGGTGGCATGTTCGAAAAACAGCCGTTATGCTGTCAAATTTTTATAAGTTCATTTTATAAATGTTTGAAATAAAAAGAAAAGATAAAGAAAAATTTTCCTCCACTCTAAACGAAAATTTATAAAAGTTACAAAAAGTAAACGGTGTAGCTTCACGAAAACTTTCCAGTTGGATCAGATATTCGCTGGAGAGCTACCGTGAGGTAGCCGACAAGCCTAACAAGGAGAGGCACTTGTTAGTTAGTCTGTGTATCCCTGTCGTAGTCAATGACAACATTAATTGCCTTTTGAAGACATCGTGATTTATAGAAAGATTGTTGTCTTTGTGAATTCCACACTTTTTGTGAAACCCGGGTTTCTAGCTAGAATGCTAAGAGACATATCTACAAAGAGAATTCTTGAGTACCAGCAAGAGTTGAAATTGGAAAGGAATGCTATCGTTATCTTTTGTTCCAAAGCTTTTTGTTTCATCTCCACTCTTGATGTGTTAATGGAAGTAAATATCGATACTACCATGATATATTTTATATTTTTTAAACTTTCGTTACTGATATAGAAAGCACTATTGAGTTAATTAGTGATAATACTTTTGATGAATAATGCTATACTTTTTCAATATTTTTTCATTTTTTTAAATAATGTGATAAGTTGATTTATAATAATTATTTTAATGATAGGATGTTGTATTGATGAATAATACTTTAGTTACTGATATAGAAAGCACTATTGAGTTAATTAGTGATAATACTTTTGATGAATAATGCTATACTTTTCAATATTTTTTTCATTTGTTTTCAAATAACGTGATAAGTTGATTTATAATAATCACTTAAATGATAGGATGCTATATTTATGATTTGATAATTAAAAATAAGCTTGCCACATTATTTCAGCGATACTTTTAGGTACTATAGTAATTTTCTATGAATTTTATTGTTTTCAATCATATGTTATGTCATATTAGTGATGTGGACTAATATACTGCATGTTGAATGCATGGTGATTAGGTAAGGCGATACTTTGACTACGATGAGGAACCAGATGGACTAGTGAATGAAATTTGGCATCAAGTTTTACAGATCTTCCGTTGATTAAGCTAATGATTAATCGAGACAAACGGCTTGTCTAAAGAGATTCAAATAAGTGAGATTGTTCTTGCCTTTGCTCAAACGCTGCTAGCACAATTAAAACCATTGTTTGGCTATAAATGATGCCTCTATACCTATAGAAGAGTTTGCCTAGCTATTTGGTTTTTTGGAGTGTATTTGGTCCATGGATGGATGATTTTTCAATGAAAAACAAGCAATGCAACATATCTAGTGAGTCTGTATGAAAAGAATTTGAAACTACTTATATTGCTTCCAGGGTCAATCGTTTTTATACACTTATTGAGGCTGTTAAATTTATTTTATCAAATTTTATTACTCACATGATAACTGTATGTTTACTAGTCTTATCGGGTTGTCTTCGGAATAGATTGAGAAGGTGGATAGTAGAACTTTTTGTAATATTTATTATATTGAGACTCTTAACTTTTGATATGTTTCCAAGTTCATTTCTTGTTTGGAAAATATTGATGATCTAATGAACAAAAAGGGCCTAAATTTAGGGAGTTAATATTTTTGCCTCAATTTATTGTTTTTAACATTTAATGAGTTCGAATGGGTATGTGGTTAGACAAAAATGTCCTTTGAAAAAGAAACTGTATGTGGTTAGACAAAAATGTCCTTTGAAAAAGAAACTAACTTCATCTTCTCCAATCTCTTTCAGAATCGCTCTTTGTCTAACGTTTTTTCTAACAATTTTTCTTTCTTCTCCATCTGATATCTCTTTTATTCTTTTTCCTTTTCCTTCTTTTTCAAGAAGTGATCAAATATGCAATTCTAAGATGTGTAAGAGTTTCTATTGTTAGTAACGTAGAAAAGTCGTCATGACTTATAATAGATTTTCTATTGTTATTCAAGACAAGAACTGCAAATTTGTAGAATGTAGAACTACATTTTGGGCGAGAAGCGCTCCTCGTTGGAGATGGTAGAAGAAGAATAAAGATTGTCACATCTCAACCTTAAGTCTTAAAATATTATAGTTTGATCATTTCCCATTAACTTTAATTTTTTGGGTCCAGTAGTAATTAACATAGTATCAGAGTTTGGAGGTCTATGGTTTAAACATTTTCTTTCCCCCTTTATCTCAAATTCTTGTTAAACATGTTATAATGGTAGGAGACGTTTAGTATGTATTCAAAATTTATCACTTTGTCCACATTACATATAAAAGGACGTGTCACGTGTTAACTTCAAATTTTAAATACTATAGTTGGATCCATTTTTATCGATTTTAGTTTTTGGGTTTGATAGTAATTAACTAAGATAAAGGATAAAAAAGAAGGAAAAGGAATAAGAAAAAGGGAAAATATGAAGGAAGAGGAAGAAGCAGAAAGGAAGAGGAATAGGAAGAAAAAGAAGAAAAAAAAAAAAGAACAAAGATGAGTGACTTTGAAAAAAAATAAAAAATAAAAAAGAGAGAGAGACTCTAGTGGTGGAAGCAATCGTAGAAGACAATCAGAAGTTGAGGAGAAGGAAAAGTTATTTATTGTTTTAAAGGATAATTTTATCTAAAAAATTACCACTTAGGACTTAAACGTTAAAAACATTGAGAAGAGATAAAATATCAACTCATTCTCCATTTGTACCATCAAGTGACACTTCCGTATAGTAAAATCCTACTATTAACTAAGTATTGGTTTTGACTTTAATTGAGTATGTTTGATATGTTGACTAAAAATTTATTATTCTAATGTCAAAATCTTTTTGAAATATTTTTTTCCTTGGTTTGGTGCCAACTTGAACTCTTTTAAATTGTATACTCTATCTCTTACCATAAGTAGTTATGCACTTTTTAATCCTCAAAGAGGTAGAGATTCAATTCCCATATATATTATAGCTTGGGTGGGTATATATCCCTTGTTGTAAGAGTAGTTGTTTCTCGTTTATGCCCATTCAATGTCATTTATAAAAGAAAAGCACAAATTTTAGATTTATTTGAAAATTCTTTTCTTCTTTTTTGTTTTTGAAATAAAAATTCTTTTTGAATTTTATTTTTTAAAAATAAATTGTCATAGTAGGGGTTAAAGAACACACTAGACAAAGGCTGATAAGATTCGTGTTGAATGAGTGAGAGATTTTTAAGGTTTGTTGTGTAATTTTGTTTTTGTCTATCTCTAAGGTTTGCTTTGTAACTTTGTTTTTGTTTGTTTCATATTCCAACATATTCTCATTTTCCTTGTCACCATCTCTGTTTATTTTTTATTTTATTTTATTTTTTCTATTTTTTAACTACTTCATATTACAGGAACAGGCAATACAACTGGAACCTCCTAGGGTAAACATTAAGACACAGACTAGAACAAACTTTTAGAAACTAGGAGGAGGAGAGACCACACAAGTGGGTAAATGTCACAACCTAAACCTAGACAAAGGTGGGAAATGTAGCTTGAACCCTACACTCAAAGGAGAAATAAGGGGGTGGTGCCAACTTCACCAACTTTTGTTAGAGATATTTTGGACGTTTATTACTACAAATTGTTTATTATTTTTGGGGTTTAAATTTTTATTTGTGATGATAAGTTAGGGTTACTATCTCTTTGAATGTTTTATATGTTCATGATCTTAGGTTCTTAATTTTGTTTATGTTTATGTTTAGGTGCCAAAATGCCCTAGTTCATTTGTGAAGATTTGTTGGTTGTTGCTAACAGCCATACATACATACATATATATATACACATGTATATATTTTAAACTTGTGATAGTTATTGCTAGCTTCCAATTTTCTTTTATTTTTTTAACAATTTATTGCAATAGTTACAAATTGCTTTTTTGGATTTTTGTTGCAACACGTGTGTTTTATTTGATAATAATAAACCCATTACAGTTTTACATGGTTCTTATAAATTGTTTATTTTCATGGTGTCTAGATATGGATAGAGGCAAATTTTGCTTAATTTACTTGCCACAGAGCTTCAAACACAAATGTTATGCATTTCCATTTTATTAATTGCAGCCTCATATTGCGCAGTTGCAAGACACCACGATAAGTACTTGCTTGTAAATCTTACATTTGCCAGACATGAGACACGGATTTCATTTTTAGATAGTGTAATAGGTCAAAGTGATAACGAGTGTCTGAATCAATAACAAAGGACGGATAGGAGAACATTTGACCTTTTAGAAATACTTCGTTTCGTTGTAGTGGTGGGTTACAATCCGATGGTCTTGTGAGTATAGAGGAGCAAGTTTGTAAGTTCTTACATATACTTGCTCATCATGTAAAAATTCGTATTATGCCAAATAGATTTATTGGATCTTCTGAGACAATTAGCAGGTATTTCAAAGCTGTTTTGAAAGCTAGCTGTATTAAGATTACATGATGTTTTACTTGCGCCCATGAGATGTGGAAATGGTTTAAGGTTTTTTTTTTGTAAAAATTAAAAATAAAAGTGTCATGGATATTTTGAACGTTTTCTCATTTACAAAATGAGTATCTTTTAGTAGAATTGTTTGGGAGCATTAGACGGGACATACATCAAGGTCCCTCTACCTAGTGTTGATCATCCAAGATATAGAACAAGAAAAAGTTAAATTGCAATAAATGTATTAGGAGTACGTTGCTGTGATACAATGTTTATATTTATATTTTTGAGACACGAGAGTTCAGCTTCAGATTTTAGAGTACTTCAAGATGCTATAAGTAGGCCAACCTGGTTGAAAGTTCCAACCGGTAAGATGAGTGTTAGAAATAAAGTTCCAACGTATTAGGAGTACGTTGCTGTGATATGATGTTTATATTTATATTTTTGAGACACGAGAGTTTAGCTTTAGATTTTAGAGTACTTCAAGATGCTATAAGTAGGCCAACCTGGTTGAAAGTTCCAACCGGTAAGATGAGTGTTAGAAATAATTTTTTTTTTTTTTTTTGATAATTTACTAAAATGGTTTTCTAACTTATTGAACTATTTATTAAATATTTTATTTATGTTTGAAACAGATAGGATATTATTATCTTGCGGATGCCGGGCACACAAACAGTGAAGGATTCCCTTGCACCATATAGAGGAACAAAATATCATTTATCTATTTGGAGAGAAGGATGTGTTCCCCAAAACCATGAGGAATATATTAACATGAACCATGCATTAGCAAGAAATGTGATCAAACGTTGCTTTGGCCTTCTTAAAAAATGTTGGGCTGTTTTGAGGAGTCCATCTTTCTATCGAATAAAATTACAGTGTCATATAATAACAGCTTCTTGTTTGTTACATATCCTAATTAGATGAGAAATGTCAATATATCTAGTGGAGCATGAAGTTGATATTATCGAGAATGATGACAATACTGCGTTCAATAGAACTATTTCTCAAGTTGGTTCATCGGATCAATGGAGTGCTTGGGAGAGATAATCTTGCTGCTAACGAAATGTCAAAGCATGGAGAAACAATCACTAAACGTAGGATTTATATCAATTTGTATTTTATTTGCACAATATTATATTTATCTTTCTGAATTATTTGTGTTGGAAGTACTAGCTGTAATTGAAATTGGTGTAGGGTGATGTGTACTGTGACGCTACATTTTAATTTGGCTGTAACATGCATGTTGACTTCGTATTTTTCTCTTCAATTTAACTTCTACTTGGGATTTTATTTAATAAATTAAATGTATTGTGTACTTGTCTATGTAGTTATACAATGATCCATGTTTAGCTTATAACTACTCAATAGCTAGGTTCATGCCATGTTTTAAATATTAACTTAGGAGAAAAATTCAAAATTCGAAAGAAAAATTTGTTTTCGGCCCGTTTCAAGAAAAAATTTGCTTTTAGACTCTTAAACAAATTAACTGCATCTAGTATCCCTTATTAACCAAAATACCCTTAAATATAAAAATCTTAAATTGGAGGTAAGGTGATGGGAGATTCTCCATCACGACGGATTGTGACGGGAGGCTCTCCCATCACAATCTTTCGTCACGAATGATCTCCCATTATGTTGTCTGTGATGGGAGGCTCTTTTGCCATGGGCGTCTATAACAAGAGTCTTCTAGCACAGTGTGTATTTACTCATAGGGGTATTTTGGGAATCATGGGGCACTGGATGCAATTTATTTGTTTAAAGGGTCAAAAATAAATTTTCTTTTCAGAGGCAGTAAAAATGAATTTTGCTTTTGAGATGTGGTCAGTTTTTGAAATTCCCACTTAGTAAAAGCTCATTTTAAATTTGAATAGTTCCTTCGGTTGCATGAAGCATCTTTCCAGCTCTTTCAAATCTTGTTGCACCAATTGAGAAGGTATGCTCCTTAACCAAAAGCTGAGATTTATTTTGTGTAATTATACTTTTATTTTAACATATTAAGCATCTTGTTTGATCATTAGAAGGCCTATTGAGAGACTTGGGATGTGGGCTGTTAATTCCCTGTAGTATTTATATTTGATTCATTGATTAGAAAAATAAAAAATAAAAGACGTATCAGGTAATATGGTTTCCTAGTGCCACCAATATCGAACTTTGATTTTTTTTTTTTTTTTTCAAATAGGTTGATTAGAAAAAGTGGATTAGCTGTTATTATTCTAGTATTATTGTTAGAGACTTTTGTTCTTCTGTATTTTGTGTGTTTTTGTGATAATAATTTAGCCAAACCATAAAATCATTTTACTTTCTATAATAGATTTTAGACAAAGGTTTACAATATTCCCTATATGCATGGACAAAAAAATAGTTGATGAACTGCAGGAATGGATGGAGAAAATAACACCATGTGGATCAAGATCGTAAAGTGCCCAAACGTAAATGGACAAGATTTGAGGAGGAGGCCATAGCAGCTGTTAGTATATTGGAGGAAATAGTCGCACATAGTGGTACATGTGATAATGGTGCCTTTAGACAAGGAACAACAAGACAAGGAGAATAATTAGGCTATATTTGACACGCAGGATTGAAATAGATTGGTTTAGATTGGAATGAAAAATCACTGTCCCATATTTGATGAAATTTAGGATTGGATTAAAAATTATATCATATCATATTCAGTGTAGGTTGGAATTGGATTGGAATTAAATTAATTAATTTAAATTTTTTTTATTATATAAAATTAATTTTATAGAAAATTTGTCAAAAAATAACAAACCAAATATCATTTCCCAACTTTAATTACTATGAAAATCCACAATTCATCAAATCATCATCTTCCAAAATTCAATATCATCAATCCATAGTTCATTAATATCATCAATCCAATTCATCAATATCATTATCTCCTACAACAACAACATCATCAACAATATTAAAACATCATAACATTAACCACAAAAAAAAAAACAAAAAACAAAACAAACAAAACAAAACAAAACAAAAACAGAGGACACAGAACAAGGATTCTGTTCAAACCTAAAACCTGATGGTTCTGGGTTCATTGTTGAACCCAGAACCATCTGGTTTTGGGTAATGAACTTAAAACTATCGAACTCAGAAAGATGGTTTTGGGTTCTTCCTAAAATCACCCTAACTCAGAAGCAAAAAATAGAAGAAGAAGAAAAAGAGGAGATGTTCCATGGATGTGTGATCGAAAAAGGAAGGTGAGAGAAAGAGAAAGACGGGGAGAAAAGAAAGAAGCTAGGAGAGAGAGACAAAGAGAAGAGAAAGAAGCTGAGATAGGAAATCAGAATTCCAATCCCACCTAATGACATGATTTTGATTGAGATTAAAGAATCCTAAAGGAATGGGAAATGAGAGGAGTTTGAGATTCTTGAATCTCAACACTATTTCATTCCAATTGGTCTTCAAACATGACATTTAAGTAGTTTGAGATTTTGAATCCCAAATCAATCCCATGTGCCAAATATTACCTTATTAATAGTCAAAGACTCACTACCTAGCTTTGGACTTAATTAGAGTTGTCCCCTACATTGAGTCAAAATTGAGAAAATTAAAGAAAGATTATAATACAATTTTTGACATGTTGAACATGAGTGGTTTTGGCTGGAATGATGTCAAAAATTGAGTTGAGTTGATAGGGTTGAGGCTTGGTAATCAATGTGCAGGTTAGTGATAATATGGTGCTATTAATTATAATCTTTTTGTATTAATATTATATATGGATTTAACTACACTGTTGGTTGGATAACCTTACCTAATAATTACAATCATTGGATTGACTTCGATAACTATCCTTACACCTATCTAATAGATATAATTAATAGGTAAGATTATCCAACTAGTAAGATAGTCTAATCTATTATGTAGATAAGCAATCACTTTGCATATGTGATTTGCTAACATAATTTTAATTGTGTTGTAGCATCATCCACATGCCAAAGGATGGAGAGGTAAGCCTTTTCCATTGTATGATAGACTTACAAATATCTTTGGAAAGGATCAAGCTATAGGCAAGGTTAGTCAAACATACACCTGTTATCATGGGTGCGCAATGAATGATATTGAAGAAGATAATCAAGATAATGATGAAGATTTTAATGACATTAATGAAGGCTTATCTTTAGGGTCGGTAAATCAGTCCATTGTTTAAAAATGATTGATTTGGCCAAATTTTCACCAGCTAATTAGTGATTGATATCCTACCAATTAGCCTTACTCGGGCCAAGTACTTGATCAGGTAAGTACTTGATCAAGTGGGCAGCGTACTCGGGCCAACTCAGCCAATTCGAACCAACTCGCCTAGTTCATTTTTTTTTTATTTTTTTTTTCGGAATCATTGATAACCACCCTCAACCTCTGTATCACTTGAACCCTCCGCACATAATTCAAACCACCTTAACAATAATCTAGCTTAACGAAAACCACTCAAACCACTGCAACTAAACTTCAATCACTCCTCAAATCACCCCTAACCTTTGCACCAAAATAAAACAATGCCTAACTAACCAAGCAAAAAAGAAGAAAAAGAAAAACCAAAGAAGATAGAGGGAGGAGAGAAAAGAGAAAATATAAAAGAGAGAGAGAGAGAGACAACAACAAACAAGCACTGATTAACATGCCACTATCACCATTTTTGGTAACTTGTTATCGTGTCAAATACCACCTGAAAAGCAAAAGAGATGGTAAAAGGTGTGGGTGGATGAGATCTGTTTTTTAAGACGATGATGATGATTTGCATATGCGGGTGAGAGAAGAGATTGAGAAAATGAAAATTTGATGAGGGGGAGAGAGGCAGCATAGGAGTTGAGAAAGAAGAGGGTGATCTAATGAGGGTTTATGTATGTAAGTGAGTGTGTGTGTGTGTGTGTGTACATACACACCCAGACAGTGGTTTAACAGTCAAAGCCTCTGAACTTTAAAATAGTTATGATAAAAAAATTTCAATCATCCATTAGATTTGACGGATAGGAAAAATGAATATAAAAAATAAATAATTAATTAACGTTTGATTATTATCTTCATAAGAAGCTTTTATGAGGTTTTTTTGGTAATAATCAAATGATAATTATTTATTTCTGTTTTTATCTTTTTTCTTTTTTTGTCCATCAAATCTAATGGATAATTAAGATTTTGTGATTCTAAATTTTTTAAAATTAGAAGGTACTTACTGCTAGAGTTAGAAGTATCTTGGAGAAGTCAAAATACTTGAAATGATGACTACTCAACAAACTATAGATATTAAATTTCTGAAGATGAGCAAATGGAGTTCGTTATGTCACTTCTTTCAAACATGTGATTGTCAAGTGATGGTCTCTTTTTGTAAGGCAATTTTTGCTGATAATAGTCACGACTTTATGTCATTTTTTGTAAGGTGCAAATTGCCAATATTGTTTATTGATGTAATGTACCTGATGAAAATTGTAACTCTTATAGTCACACTAACTAAACTTGTCTTTTGTTATACACTTGGATGTGTAATTAATAGGATCATCTCAACTTCTGTCTCGAATTTGGAAGAATCCTATGAAAATTGATGTCTTTTTAATTGAAATATGTATTACTGAAAAATATTTTAGAAAAATCATCATAAGTTTGATTGTTGCTTTCTAAATATAAATTAAACAAATCGAAAATCTGTACATTTCTCATGTTGGGCCCTTGGATTGATGGAAAAAATATTTCAATTGTAAAACTATTATGAAACATTTACAAAATCTAGTTAATTAAAAATAAGATATACAAAATGCAAAATGTTCTTCATTATGTGGCAATTCTCACAATATGTAATAATTTGCACGAACTTGTGGCAGATATTTGAAACAGTGAGTTTATAAAAGAGTGAGCGTTAACATCCAACGAGTGGATATAATTTTTCATAAAAATATTTCTAAATAAAACATAACATATAACTGGTAAGAATAAATAATTCTTATATCATAATAAACCTGTAATATATGTATAAATCCGTTTTATAACTTATAAAATATAATATGTAACTATTATTTGTAAATCTTTTTTGAAATCTCTTTCAATTAACTACATAAGTTTCTCTGGTTTGGACCACCACGCTTCAAGCCTCCTTTGGATCCTTGTCTATGAACTTATGACTCTTATACACATAACACATGTGTGAATCCCTAGTCTCTACTCAACCAAAATAATAATTTATTCTTTATCTACTTTATAAATAATATCATATTATTTTTGAAACTCTTTTTATTTTCAATAAATAATAAAAGTTGAAACATAAATAAACATATATAAACCAATTTAAAATTATCCATTCACAGAAACTTCTTTGCTTAATAAGTCTGAAAAATTATGGAGGAGACTTTTTTTTCTCATATAAAACTTTCAAATACATCTCTTCAAAAGACTTTCATATACATATACATAAAAAGAGGCTGGTAACAAAGGTGACTAGTCATATAGCAGGATTTGTATATACTAATAAAAACTCCAAATTATTTTAACATATATTGTCATAAAGACTTCTCCACTCAGAAAGCTCCAGTATTCTAAAGTTTACCTCTGCACAAAGAAACATATAATACAAGAACTAGAATTAAAAATAAAATATCATGTAAATATAATTATACAATTACAAGGAAGTCGAAATTAATGCTTATGTAATTAACATATAAATTAGAGAGAAGAGCTAGGAGAGAGTAGAAAAACTTTAAATGGAGACTAATTCAAGAATGTAACATATTGGACCATACGCTTATATAGTAAAATTACGTTGATGTATAGATTAGTGAATGACATGGTACATACATTATGACATGTTGTCAACAGTGTCAAGGCCTATAGTGCCTTATATCACATAATATTTTTGGTCCAACATTGTTAATACATGGTTGGGCAAAAAATTTAGAAGAAGTTTTGAAAAGTGCATTATCCTTTATTAAATGCATAGTGCATTGAGGCATTTGATGCTACCAATATACTCGATTCTCTCATATTTGAGAAAATGAAGCCCCTCGTCTTCTATTTCTTATTTTTCAAAAATTTTAAGAAGTTATTGAGTGCTGCATGTTAATGTTATAAATATAAATTCAGCAATTGAATTGATAACATTGATATCAAAACCTCAATTTGTATTGATGAAGTTGTTTGGTTGCTCGAAAGATATCGTGTTTCTAATAGTAGTATTATGGTTTTTTTTTTTTTTTAATTATTGATTAGAAAATTATTAAACCAATTACAACTACAGAATTTGGTAATTCTCATATAGTTATGACAGTTAAATCAACTGATCAAAAAATTCATAAAAATTGCAAATTAATAAAAATATAAGTGATGTCATTCAATTAAAGTATTTTGATACACAAATAAGATGTGCAAAGTCGATGATATCATCTATCTAGTTTACAAATATCATATACTCTTAGAACTATGTGACTCTTTTATTTCACTAATAGAATCCTGGCCAACAACGCTATAGCTTAGTTAATACCATCCAATCCTGCAAAACACAAAGAAAAGCACAAAGAGTCAAGAGAACTAGCTTCATCGAATTTAGCACACACAAAAGGAGAAACAATTTTTAATATAATGAGCATATATATCAAAATTATTTCTATTATGTAACATACTATTTAAATATAGAATAATATACTACATCAATTTATTAAAGACTTGTTGGGGAAAAAAGATATACGTACTTTGAGCAGTCGATGTCTGATGTGATAGGGAATGGAAGTGACACCCCACATAATTTAGGAAGAGCTCCAGCATTTTTAGTATCAACCTCAAAAGATCCTGCTGCTTTCTTCAAGCATTCACAGAGTGCTTGGAGATCTGGCTTGGTCGTGGCCATGGCCTTCTCATTTGCCACGGCCACACAACACAGTGGGGAGGGCTTGTCTGCCCTCTGAGCCAAGAATGGCAAGCAAGGCGCCAATGTGATTACAGCCCTTGGGCATGATATCAATGCTTGTACATAATTTGCAGTACTCACTACCATAACCACAATAGTAGCCAAAGCTAGAATAGACTTAGCCACCATCATTTTCTTCTCCAATCAGTTAATGAACAAAACATTAACTGTTATAAAATTAAAAAGAATTCAACTTGCTTTAGTGGAGAAGAATTTAGGACTTCGGTTGTATTTATAGCAAAAATTCTTGGGTGAAGCCTTGGCCACATTTGGCAAGTGGATTGGATTAAATTAGATTAGATTAAAATGAATTGGATTGGATTGAGTTGACTTTGAAAAATATTGTCCCATGTTTGGTAGAACTTGTGATTAGATTAAAATTATATCATCTTTTATTTGATGTAGGTTTGGATTGAGTTGGATTGGAATAAAATTAATTTACATATTTTATAATTTACTGAAAATTAATTTTATTTTTTTTAATTTGAAAAAAAAAATTAAGTGGAGAGAGAATTTTCATTCCTAAACCCATCAAATTCCCCCATTTTGGTTGGAAATCAACATTTCCATGAGAGAAAGATCTAAAGACTTTGGGATTGAGTTTAGAATCCCATCCATTTCTCTTCAAATATGGGATTTGAGAGATTGAGCTATTTTAAATCTCGTACCCACCTCAAATCACATGATCTAAGAATAGCCGAGAGTTTAATATGCATAGGGCTGACAATTTGGAACCTACCATGACGGGTTAACTGACAGGCCCCTCTCCTTACTAGGCCTGTCGGCCGCCTTATAGTAGCCCTCTAGTGGATATCTGATCCAACTGAAAGGTTCCTGTAAAGCTACGCCGTTTACTTTTAAAAACTTTCTATTAATGCAGAAACATAGAAAAATTTTTCTTTTTATTTTGAACATTTATAAAACGAGTTTACAAAAATTTGGGCAGCATAACGACTGTTTTCCGAACATACTGCCCGGCAAATTTCAAAATTTGACACTTCTATAACAAACATTTCTCCACTACTGAGCCTCGGACCCTCAAAACGTTTCCACAATCCAACTACAAATAGTTTTCAATTTAAAATCCATAAATATACTTCATTTTCATTTAAGATAAATAGATAAATTAATTTATCAACAACTACATTTTATAAATACAAAATACCATATACAATCCCAAAATGTTATTTACAACACATTCATCAAAAGCTGCAATGACTGCATGACATATACTTTTAAACTAAATTTTTGCAGTGATGTTGTTGCATCAGGCCACTTACGCGTCTGATGGAGCCTCTTCTGGTTGATGGCTCGTTCCTGTACCTGGGGAGAATTTTTATAAAATACGAATATAGAGTGGTGAGTGGATAACTTTTCATTAATATGTTATTTTTCTAAAGTGTATACTTCCCCCCAAAATACTTTGTAAACTAATAATCTCTCTATAAATTTATAAAAATTAAGTGGAGAAAGTTTTTCAAAAATAGAAACTAATCGTCTTTCTATAATTTTATTAGAATTACAAAACTGAGTAATTCTTATAAATCTTTCTTTATTTCTCGAAACTGGAAATAATTTCTAATTTAATAAACTTCATGTCTATTAGCGTGTTTTTCTCTTTTATCTCGCCAAAGGCAACCTAGGGAAACTTAGCTCCATTGTGACGGAATCTCTCGACGCCACAGGAGCTCGGGGATGCTACTAGGCGTAGTCGCAGATGTGGGAAACCTCTTGGGGTTACGATCCCCTCCCAACATCAGGCAGATCTACGCTACCATATATGTGCAGAGGGCGACTAACAGACTCGACTCAACCCCCCTAAGTTAGTGTTAGTAATTGACTCTCCCAACTGCTATTGCCATACACGTATACAGTACTTCGACCGGAAAACTCTGGGGACTAGGGTAAACCCAAGACATTTAAATTTTTTCATAATAAAAATCTTACTTTTCTTTTCTTTAATAAAAATTTTACTTTTCTTTTCTTTAATTACTTGAAATAAAATACTTTTTCTGAGACCGAAGCCTATCATTTATAAACAACTTTAGCATGTATGAATTCTCGAGTATAATTTCTTAACATACTAATTTACTTTAATACTCAAATGCTTATAATTGCAATTAAATAAAATATTTATGCAATTCATATAAAATATATAACATGCTAAAATAACTTTAAAATCACATAATAAACTCTTTTACTAAAACTACAATTAAATGACTCAATTCTCATATTGTAAATTTCTTTTTTAATCTCAGCTTTGTAATCGAAATTACTTTCGAAATATCTTATCAACTTGACTTCATGCATGTATATATATATTAAAAGCTTACTATTTTCACTTTGCTTAATAATAAATAAAGTTAGCATATAAATTCAAGTAATATTCATGCATGATAAAACTTAAAAATATGCAACCATTTAGTTAAACTTAATAACTTGAAATAAGGTAAATAACTTCTCATCAAAACAATTCAATACTAAAATATATGGTTGCTAACATGGATAATCAACTTATAAATTCATCAAAACTTTTAAAATAAAACCACTCACTTTTCACTTCCAATTACTTCACCACTCCTCCAACACTTCCTTTTGATTCTTGAGATTTTCCTACATTATAATTCAACCAAAATCTTGGTTTAGGATTCATAAATACGCTACAATTCAACTTCATTAAAATTCCATGCACCAATATATAACAACACCATATTCTTGACTAGTCTTCCAACCACTTTCTAATCCAAAATTTTTGTATGTAAACTTATTCAACCATCCAACAATTTATTCACTTTAATCCAACACATCAATTGCCAAAAGATCACTTAATCTAACTTAATATATATATATATATATATATTTATATATATTCACCACTTTACCTTATCTTCCATTAATAATCTCACATCAATTTTCAATTATTTTCTTTGGTGCTAAAGTAATCAAACACATCATAATCACCATCCAAACACATATAATAATTCATTCAAGAATTCCACCATTCACTCACATAAATTTCCAATAAAAATATATTAACTAATCACTTACTTTATTCTTTAATATATTTTCTCAATGAATTCACAACTCCATCAACTTTCCAACTTATGTTCTCACATCCATTTCAATTTGTTTCTTTGGCATTAAAGCATTGAAACACCTTATAACCATCATCCAAATACATTAAAATATTGGATAACACTTTAGGGGTCATTTCTTTACATTGAACACCTTAACATCCAAATTTTCAAATTTCCATCTTTCTTGCACCTTTTTAATTCCAATCACTTAAATTCATTCCCAAACCTTACACCACTTCTTCAAACATTAAAATCAATTTAAATACATGCAAAAACATAATGGTCCATACACTAATATATATGTATATATGCAACAACACAATCAATTGATATTTCTTTTCAAGGTTTCATTTTCTTCATCATAAATTCTCACATATCACTTCATTTAACCATCCAAATAATCCCATCACTTCTACTTTTATAATTTAATCACAAACTAATATATGACAACTTCATCATCCTCTTCATGTCAAACCAAATAATCACACATAAATAACTCAATAAACTATCAATTAACTAACTACAACCTTAAACTAAAAATATCAATCCATTTCATCAACTTTAATTATCAAACCCTAACCCTTACCTCTCCAAATCTTGATCCAAAGCTTCTTGATCCTTTCCTTCACTTCCAAGCTTAGATTAATGATGATCAACCTTTATTTAGTTCATAGAATTCATCAAAACTTCATATAAATCACTAACCTTAAAAGTTCATCAACCAACCATGAAATCACTTCAACTTACCTTCACCTTTTCTTGCAAAAGCTTGATGGATTTGAGAGGTCACAAAGCTTGGATCATCTCTTCTTCTTCTTCACGGCTGAAATTTTCCTTCTTCTTCCCTCACGGTTCAGCTTTGCTCACAGTCTGCTCTCTCTTCTCTTTTTCTCTCTTTTTGACCGTCCCTCACACTCTCTCATTTGGTCTCTCGGTTCAACACCCCTTTATAACTAATGTGAGTTGCTTTTGTTGACCAAATTGCTTTTGTTTTGTCTCGGTTCCACAGCCCTTTTATGACCAATTGAATTTGCTTCTTAATTGTTTGCCTTTTTGTTACTTGTTTGACCACTTCTTTGCTCCCTTTCTTACTTTTTGTTTGTTTGTTACTTTTGCTTCTTTGTTTGACCGAGTCTTCTCCTCATTTCTTGCTTTTTGTTTGTTTGTTACTTTTTCATCTTGTTTAACCGAGCACCATTCTTGATATCACTTTCATTCCGTTCATTATTTATTTATTTATTTATTTTCAACTTTATATATCAACCACTACATCACCACTCTTCCATCGGTTAATTCAAGCTCACATGGATTGTGTTTCTTGCTCAAGTTATTTCCATGCAATGCTCACACCAAATCCATGTATACTTAAATGAAATATCCATTTTGCCCTTTAATATAATTAATTCTCATTCACACTCCAATAAAGTTCAAAAATATTCTATGGTCATTCAATCATCAAATTGACCATGCAATACTCTAATTGGATGTCTTAACTTTCAATTCCATGCTTCGAAAAAAATTCAATCGGTTATAAACTCATTAAATTTCACAACGTTTCTCGCGAGGGCATTTTTATCGATAAATATTCGGAACCTTTAAAATCCACTTAAACGAACTCATTTTTACTCCGATTCAGTTTCTAATAACTCTAGTTCCTATTCTGGAGCTTATGATGTCCGGGGTCCATTTTTCGAAATCATTATTCACGCGGACACTATTCACAGAAAATACTATTCATCCGAAAATATTATTCACCGAAAAATTTATATTTCATGAAACTTGAGGAAATTTTCCTTTTCCCGAAATCACTATTCACTCTAAAACACTATTTACACGGAATCACTATTCATCTGGAAACACTATTTCATCCGAAAATACTATTTATCCGGGAAACATTATTTCTTCCAGGGAAATGAAATTCCAAGTCTTACATTAACACAAAACCAACATGATTACTATGGATTAGGGTTGAGTATAAACTGTTTGGATAAATAAATGGGTCAATCCGTCCAATCCGTTTACTAATCAAGTAGGGTTCGTGTTTTCTTCAATGGGTAATGGGTTGACCCGTTTAACAATGTTAAAAAAGTAATTTCATATTGGGTGAGTATTTATGTAATTTTAATGGTAAATATATATATTTTTATATTTTGGATTGTATTTGTGGATGATTGTATTTTTTTAGGTTTTGAATAGTATTTGTAAATTTAAGAGGTCTTGTGTGTCTTTATTTTAATTTTATTTTTTTATTAGATTTATATTAAAATTTAAATGTATTAAATATGGTTAAATGAATTATAAACGAGTCAATAAATAAATTATTAAATGTGTCGGTTAAACGGATCACTAAATGGGTCATTAACGGGCCAATAAACGACCTTAAATAAACGGGTTAATCGTGTCAACCCGTTAATAATCGTGTCGTATTCGTGTTGAAAGGATTCAACCCGTTTATTAATCGTGTTGTGTTTGTGTCGGATCAAAAATAATCAGGTCGTGTTTGTGTCATGTCCAACTCGACCTGCCAACTCGAATTGCCACCCCTAAATATGCGTTTAACTACCTTTTGATCACATGTTATTAACTAATAGAAAAGTATTTAAAGTTTTATTATAATTAATTATGTGCTTTTATTTTACTGAAATTAGGCAACTGTAATAAAGCTTCGACTTGCTTGAGTTTATATATGACAGACCTCTCTCCTTACTAGGCCTGTCGGCTGCCTTACGGTAGCCCTCCAGAGGATATCTGATCCAACTGGAAAGTTCTAGTACAGCTACGCCGTTTACTTTTTAAAATAACTTTCTGTTAATGTTGAAACGTGATAAAAATTTTTCTTTTTATTTGAACATTTATAAAATAGATTTATAAAAATTTGGGCAGCATAACGACTATTTTTCAAACATGCCACCCTGTAAATTTAAAAATTTAACACTTCTATAACAAACCTTTCTTCACTACTAGGTCTCAGGCCCTCAATTCATTTTTACAGTCCAACCACAAACATTTCAATGTGAAATCCATAAATATATTTCACTTTTATTTAAAACAAATAGATAATTTAATTTATCAAAACTACATTTTATAGATACAAAATACTATATACAATTCCAAAATATTATTTACAATATAGTCATCAAATTTTGCATGGAATGCACGGCCTATACTTTTAATCTAACTTATGCAATGATGCTGTTGCGTCAGGCCACTTATGCGTCTGATGGAGCCTCTTCCGGTTGACGGCTCGTTCCTGTACCTGGGGAGGATTTTTATAAAATACGAAAATAGGGTGGTGAGTATAAAACTCAGTGAGTGGTTAAAGTAATCTAACTATATGCTGGTTTAAACTAACTCCTCCCAAAAACGGTTGGAAAATAAACTTTTAGGTTCTAAAACTAAAAATGATTTCTCGCATTCTATGATTAATTTCAAATATTTACTCATTTAAATATCTCGCATACTAAAATAATTAATTCATATGTTGAAATATATCTCGAATACCGTACTTTTTAAAATGCCTTGCATGCACAAATATAAGTAAATGATACAACTTGGAATATAATACTGAAAAATATTAAATAACTAGCATGCATAAAAATTTTATTAAAATTACAAAATTGAGTAATTCTTATAAATCTTTCTTTATTTCTCGAAACTGGAAATAGTTCTAATTTAATAACTTCACGTCTATTAACGTGCTTTTCTCTTTTATCAAAACTGAGTAAATATTTGTATAAACCTTTCTTTATTTTTCAAAACTGGAAATCAGTTCTAATTTAATAAATTCTTTATTTCTCAAAATTGGAAATAATTTCTAATTTAATAAACTTCACTTCGTTTTAAAATGTTTTTCTCTTTTATCTCGTCAAAGGCAACCCAGGGAAACTTAGCTCCATTGTGACGGAATCTCTCGACGCCACAGGAGCTCGGGGATGCTACTAGGCATAGTCGCAGATGAGGGAAACCTCTTGGGGTTACGATCCCCTCCCAACATCAAGCAGATCTACGCTACCATATACGTGCAGAGGGCGACTGACAGACTCGACTCAACCCCCCAAATTAGTGTTAGTAACTGACTCTCCCAACTGCTCTTGTCATACACGTATACGGTACTTCAGCCGGTAATCTCTGGGGGCTAGGGTAAACCCAAGGCATTTAAATCTTTTCATAATAAAATTCTTACTTTTCTTTTCTTTAATAAAAATTTTACTTTGCTTTTCTTCAATCACTTGAAATAAACTTTACTTTTCTCTAAGGCCAAAGCCTTTCATTTATAAATAACTTTAATACGTAAAATTCTCAAGTATAATAACTCAATATACTAAATCGCTTTAATACTCAAATGCTCATAATTGCAACTTAATGAAAATATTCATGCAATTCATATAAAATATATAACATGCTAAAATGACTATAAATTCACATAATAGACTCTTTCACTGAAACAACAATTATATAACTCGATTCTCATATTATAAATTTCTTTTCTAATCTCAACTACATAATCCACTTTGATTTCAACATATCTTATTAACTTAATCTCATGCATGTATATATATCAAAAGCTACTAATTTACTTTACAAAAATTAAATGCAATTGTAATATGACTTCAAGAAATATACATGCATAGTAATACTCACAAAAATATGCTAGAATTAAATTAAACTTGATCGTTAAAATAATGTCCATGGCATTTCAATAAAACAATTCAAAAATTTAAAACCACTCACTGTTCACTTCCAATTTCTTCACCACCTCTCCGACACTTCCCTTATATTCTTGAGATTTCCCTACAATTTAATCCAACCAAAATCTTGGTTTAGGATTCATAAATATTAAAATTTCTAACTTCATTAAAATCCCATACACCAATACATAGCCACATTATATTATTGACTAGCCTTTCAATCACTTTCTAACCCAAACTTTTTGCATCTAACTTAATCAAATATCCACAACTTATTTACTTTAATCCAACATATGCTTTACCAATAGATCATTTAGTCTAACTCAATATATATATATATATATATATTCTCTACTTTACTTTATTTTCCCTTAACAATCTCACTTCAATTCAATTACTTCCTTTGATGCCCAAATATTCAAACACATCATACTCACCATCCAAACATATATAAAATTCATTCAAGAACTTCACCATTCACTCACATAGATTTCCAACAACAAATACATTAACTAGTCAATTATTTTATCCATCAACATATATTCTCAAGAAATTCACAACCCTATCAACTTTTGAGAAAAGATGAAAAGTTTGAATGGTCAGGTGCCTATCAATAAAGCTTTGATGAATTGAAGAGAAGGTTGACATCCGCTCCTGTACTTACATTGCCTACGGGGACAAATGGCTTTACAGTATACAGTGATGCCTTGAGACAAGGCTTAGGGTGTGTTTTGATGCAGAATGACAGAGTTATCGCTTATGCTTCTAGACAATTCAAAAATCATGAGCAGAACTACCCTACCCATGATTTGGAGCTTACAACTGTTGTGTTCGCACTAAAGATATGAAGTCATTACTTGTATGGTGTTCCCTATTGGATCTTCACAGATCACAAAAGTCTACAATATTTCTTCACGTAGAAAGAGCTGAATTTGAGACAGAAGAGGTGGTTGAAATTAATCAAAGACTATGATTGTACGATTGAGTACCACCTCGGGAAAGCCAATGTAATGGCAGATGTTCTTAGTAAGAGAACTACCAGCACGTTAGCGCAGCTGAAGATGGTATATCTTTCGCTTCTGGTGGAAATGAGGTCTCTAGGAGTACATTTATAGATAGTAGACTTAGGGGTATTGTTGGCTACATATCATATTCGTTCCATCTTGGTGGATCAGATTAGAGAACAATAGAAGCAGGATCCCCAATTGATGAAGTTAAGATAGGAAATTGAGAGCGGGCAGCGATCTAATTTTGTGATCAGGATGATGGTACAGTAATGACGGGTTAGCGGTTGTGTGTACTGGATGTGAGAGATATGAAAAAGGGGATTATAGAAAAAGCTCACTCCTCAGCTTATGCCATACATTCGGGTAGTACAAAGATGTACCACACTTTGAAAGAGCATTACTAGTGGAGAAGAATGAAGAAGGAAATAGCAAATTTTGTCTCTAAATATTTAATCTGTCAATAGGTGAAAGCAAAGCATCAGAAACCCTTAGGGTTATTACAGCTCATCTCTATCCCGGAATGGAAGTGGGAGAGGATTACTATAAATTTTGTGGTAGGGCTTTCACGTAGTCAAATAGGGCATGATGCTAAATGGGTGATTGTAGACATATTGACGAAGTCCACTCATTTTCTATTAGTCAAGAACGATTATCCTTTAAGCAAATTGACCCAGCTTTATGTTGATGAGATAGTAAGATTTCATGGTATGCTAATTTCCATTATATCAGACCATGATTCAAGGTTCACATCAAAGTTCTGGCCCAGTCTTCAGAATGCTTAGGGCACACGATTGAATTTCAGTACAACATTTCATTCTCAGACCGATGGTTAGTTAAAGAGGACGATTCAGACACTTGAGGATGTGCTAAAAACGTGTCTTATGGAGAGGAGTTGGGATATTCATCTATCGCTTATAGAGTTCGCCTATAATAACAACTATCAAGCTAGTATCGGGATGGCACCTTATAACGCATTGTATGGAAGGAACTGCAAAACTCCAGTATGTTAGGATGAGATAGGTGAGAGGAAGTTCATAGGTCTCGAGCTTGTTCAAATTACGTTAGAGAAGATCAAAGTTATTAAAGACAAGCTGAAGATAGCAAGTGATAGATAGAAGAGTTATGCAGATAAACGAGGCAGGGACCTTGAGTTTTAGGTTGATGATAGAGTATTCCACAGGATCTCCCCATGGAAAGGTGTGCTCAGATTTGGAAAGTATGATAAATTGAGTCTGTGTTACATTGGGCCATATGAAATCATGGATAGGGTTGGATCTGTAGCATATAGGTTAAGGTTGCCACCACAACTGGATAGAATCCATGATGTATTTTATATATCTATGTTCCGGAAGTACATTCCTAATCCCTCCCATATGCTTGAAGATCAACCTATGGAATTAAGGGAGAATCTGATCTATGAAGAGGAACTAGCTCAAATTCTAGATCATAGAGAGCAGGTCCTACGTAGCAAAGTTATTTTCTTGGTGAAAGTTTCGCCGAGGAATCATGATGTGGAAGAGGCCACGTGAGAGCATGAAGATCAGATGCATCGTCAGTACCCCCACCTTTTCCAGTAGACGGATCATTCAAATTTCAAGGACGAAATTTCTTAAGAAGAGGAGAATTTGTAACATGCTCTTTTGGTGTCCAAGTAATCCGTTGAACTTTATCCGTATGTACGAAATTGTAGAGCTATTAAAATATTCGAATAAGGATAAATAATTAAATTTTTTTAAAATTTCAGAATGGGTTCGGAGAAGGTTTAGGATTTTGAAATCCCAAAATTTATTAAATTGAATGGACTCGAACAACCATTCAAATACTAACAAAGTTTTCGAATTTGAAATTGGATTTTAATAAAATTTTCAGATGGACCCGAGAGGATCCCGAATATGAGGAGAGCATTTTAGGAGCTTGGAATAATAAAAGAATTCAAGTGGCAAGAAAATCATGCATGGATGACAAGTGGATGAAAATTAAAAGAGATGGAGTGACAAGTGTAAGGTATTGATTTAATGAGAAAATAATCAAGTTTTATTAAATGTAAATTGAATAAACAAAAATACATAAAAAATCCTCCACCACAAATTCGATCAACACACACCCATCTCTCTTACACATTTTCTCTCCATCTCTCGGTCTACTTCTTTCATTTTCTTCTCTTACCCGAACGCTCAAAGCACTCTTTTCTCTCATTCTCTTCATCTCGCAAGCTCTCTCACTCTCACTCACACATCTCCTCTTCGATTCTTTCATCCTTCATGAGTTCAACTCTCTCATCCTATCTATCTCTCACGGTAATCTCACCCCTCTCGATCACTTCTCTTGGTTCTTCCTTCCCTCTAGCTCACAATTTTCACTCTTTCTCTTACTCAATCTTTCAGTTTGGAAGGAAGCTACCAAGGATCCAAGAAACTAGTATCGAAACAAGGTATTTCAAGCAAGAAATCAAGCAAAACAAGTGAAACAAGTCAAAAGTGAAGTCACAGCCAAACAAGGGGGTTTTTGGATTTATATGAAGAGAAAGAGAGGATGAAATTGGAAAAAAAAAAAGAAAAAAAAAAAAGGAATCTCATGAACTTAGGATTTTTGGAAAGATATGGGTAAGGTTCGATTTCCATTTCCCGAGTTAAATAAGAATGAAACAGGGGGGAGAGAGAGAGAAGTGGGGAGAAGGGGTGTTGGAAATGAAAAATCGATTCTCATCACTGGCTCCAAACATGAGATATCAAAGAGTGGGAAAAAATGAATCTCAATCCTATCCCAAATCCTATATACCAAACATTCCTTAAGGATGTGTTTTGCCACGTAGAATCTCATGAACTTAGGATTTTTGGAAAGATATGGGTAAAGTTCGGATTCCATTTCCCAAGTTAAATAAGAATGAAACGGGGGGGAGGGAGGGAGAAGTGGGGAGAAGGGGTGTTGGAAATGAAAAATCGATTCTCATCACTAGCTCCAAACAGGAGATATCAAAGAGTGAAAAAAAATGAATCTCAATCCTATCCCAAATCCTATATACCAAACATTCCTTAAGGATGTGTTTTGCCACGCAGGTTTAGGATTAGAAATGAGAATGAAATTGGAAGTGATTAAGATTATATTGAATTGGATTAAAAAATTATCGTGTCATGTTTGATGGAATTTATGATTAGATTAAAATTATATTATATTATATTTGGTGTAAATTAATATTGGATTGGAATAAAATTAATTTAAATATTTTATTGTATACTTAAAATTAATTTTGAAAAATCTGAAGAAAAAAAAGATAAAATTTAGAGATCCATTAGATTGGATCTTCACCATCTATTCAGAGATGGATAATAAAGATCCTATTTGGTGGATCATTTCTATCTTTAACCCCAAACTATTCATCTTCATCTAATGAACACAAGCAATAAAATCAAGAAAAAATGAACAAGATTAATACAACGAGATGAAGAACCAGATGAACATGAAAATAAAGAACCATCTAAAGAAGACATTGACTAAGGTGTCGTCGGAAGGGGTGAAGAAGGCATTGACGAAGGCGTAGACAGCCAGCACAAAGCGGATGGAGCTAATTAAGGTTTGTTTGATAAAAGAGGATTTTTATGCCATTTTAGCGAAGATTTTTAAGGTGTCGTTGTTGTTGTTGGAAGAAGAAAAAAAAAAGAAAGCGAGAATGTTTGTGGAGGTGTAGTGGGTTTAGATTTCTGATTCATGGTTTTATATATTTTTGTTTGGACGAGGTCCACTGACATAGATCTTGTTAAGTGAAACTGATTTGGGATTTTTTTATATTCTCACCTTGTTCAATTACATTTTGTTCGCCAAACTTGTTTATTTGCTTTACAACTGGACTTTTTTTTTTTTTTAATTAACAGAAAAGTATTGTTTAAAAGTATCTATAAATACAATATTTGAAAGAGTAATACTAAACTATATAAAAATGTATTCAAATTCATTGTTTAAATAATGTGACAAGTTTATATGTAATTACCACATCATTATAAAATTAATGTGATAGTTATAAATCAGTTTATCATATCATTTGAGTAAAACTTTTAGGCAAATTTTTTGGAAGTGTAGGATTATTCTTTTTGAAATACAATCTAGAATATAATGTAAGCAAGATTGACTAAAATTACAACTGGACTCATTTTGATTTTAATTTTTTTCCTTTTTTTTTTTAACTAGGATTTAGCTACTTTAGTTTATTTGAAATTGATGTGGGAACTTGGTTAGTCATCTATGGATATGAATATTATTAAGGGGATTCGGTCAATAGTAGATTACTAACAAGTTGACATTTTATGATAGTGAGAAAAAATTAAAAGAATACATCTCAGTTATTTATGATCGATATCATAAGATTTGGTCCGTTTAACACTAAAATCAATATAGGAGAGGATCCTAATTATTCACACCCTTTGGTTTGTTACTTTCGTAATGAGAAAAGTCTTCTCACAGTTATTTGTTTTATGAGTACAATGAGTGTTGAACCTATTTTATTAGTTGTGTTTACTAATTGAGAGTCTTAAAAGGGTATACTTAATCTAGAATTTATTAGAATTTAAAACATTTAAAAAACTTAGGTGTATTTAATCTATATTTGAATAAATTTTATTGAAATTTAGATATATTCAATTCAAATTTATATGAAATCCATTAAAATTTAGGTGTATTCAGTTTAAATTTGAATAAAATTTAGATGTACTCAAAAGGTTACTGATTTTATACATCTTGTTATAACGATGAATTTGGATGAATTTTTAAACTTATTTTTATGAAGAAAAAGTTTATAACAAACCTTATTATTATCCTAAATTTCATTGAATTTTTTACAAATTTCATCAAAATCAAGATAGAGGAGTCTATCGATTCTTAAATTTTACCAAAATCTATTATTTAAAAAAAATCATCAAACTCCAATAAATTATAGATTGAATATACCTTAGTTGTTGAGTCAAAAATGAATTGACTATATGTAATATGGTATTTGTTTTTATGTGGATTCAATACAAATTAGAAACTAAGTTTTATTCATTCCACTTAGTTCTATGTTTTTTTTTTTTTTGGGTCTTTTTAGACATTTAATATTGATAATGTAAGAGAATAGGCAATTTTTTAATGTGTCGATATCTATAATGATTATGAGATGAATGTTTGAAAATTACTGACATTGACTTTGGGGTTAGGTGTTTAATTAGTTTAAGATGGATTATTATTTGTTTATAGAATATATAATACAAAACGATCTAATCATGATTTTTAATTGACTATACTTTTTTATTATAAATTATTTGTATACTGGCGAACGAGTCAATGTTGAAAAATGGAAAATTTTCAGAGTTAAATAATTAAATAATATACATTGAACTTTATTTCAATTCAATTTGAATATTTTGTTTTGACTTAAAATTAAGTTCTACCAAATGTTTGATACAATTTCAAAGCTAATTCTTCTAAGTTTGAATTTTTTGTTGACTTCAAATGGTGTCTTAAACGTTTTGTTAAAGAAGTTCTATTTTGAGAGAATTTCATTTTAGTTTTCTTTTTTTTTTTCAGTTTTTCATGAAGTATGCACATCCACTCATTTTTTTTTTTTTTTTTTTAAAAAAATGTATGCACATTCACTTGTAATAAATGTATTTTAACTTCATATATATAATTGAGATTTAAGTCTCACTAAAAGTTTTTTTTTTTTTTTCTTATTATAAGAGTAGATTTCTTTCATGTTACGATATTGAATTTTCAAGTCACACACATTGTGTATTTAATCTTGGAAATAAATTTGAGGTCACACGATGTGTTTAATCTAAGTAGGTTTTAATAAGCATTTGATCATAAATGCTAATAGTTTTCAATTATGCCATAATTATGTTAAAAAATTCATAAAATATCGTTTTTTTTTTTTCAAATCAGCCTTTTGTACTACTTCACTTGTGTGATCTCTAAGGCTATATTTGGTGCATCGGACATTTCATGGGATTTGGATTAAAAATTTTCAATATTATGAAATCCGACATTTGGAGAGGTTTGAAATGGATTAAAACCCAATCCCAACCTCTTTTCATTCCTTCTTTTATGGGAATCATCGTTCCCATTTTAACTAGTGGGTTTTGACATGATTGAAATGACTCTTACTTTCCCACTCTTTTCTTTCTTTCTCTTCTCGTCCATCTTTCTCTCCTATCAAACCCATCTTCATCAATCGTTGTCGAACCCAGTAGCAACTGTTGTAGAATCCATCTTTATCAACTGCTATCAAGCCAAGCAACAACCATCATTGAACCCAGCATAGCATGCATCATGAACCTAGCAACACTTGCTGTCAAACCCAACAGCAACTGTCATCAAACCCAGCAAGTAGCACCCGTCGTCGAACCTAGCAGCAACCGTCGTTGAACACAACAACATTAATTGCTATCAAATCCAGCTAATAAATGATTATAGATTTGGTTTTATTTATTTATTTATTTTTTAAAATTTGATTTCTTTTTTATTTGGATTGATTTGTGGGTTGTGTTGTTGATTGAAGATGAAAGAGTTAAAAATTATGATTGCGGGGTTAAAGATGAAGGGGTTGAGGATTGTGGTGGTTGTGTTCATCATTTTTTTTTTTTTCCTGGGTTGTGGTGGTTCTTCTTCTTCTTCTTTTTTTCCTAATTTTATTGATTCCTGATTTTTGTGTTCATGTGGTTGTATGAATCTTGTTCATTTGTTTGTTAAGCTTAATCAATTTTTTCCTGATTTTATTCTTTCAGAAAAAATTGTGACTTCATTATTGTTTGTTAATCTTCATTTTTATTATTTCATCATATTTCTGGTTTGTGACTTTTTTTTTTTTCAACCTTTTTTAAGATTTTATTTTAAAATTAATTTGAAGTATAGTATAAAATATTTAAATTAAATTTATCCAAATCTAATCTCAACATACATCAAACATAACATGGTATAATTTTAATCAAATCCCAAATTTTACCAAACATAGGATAGCAATTATTTAATCAAATCTATTTCATTATAATTCCATCTAATCAATTTCATTTCAATCTTGCATATCAAACGTGGTCTAAGGGTATGTTTGGAGCACCAAATTAGACTAGATTTGGTTTAATTTCAATCCAATTTGGGGTTTGGTGAAGACACGAGATTGAATTTTCTAATCTCATGTCTCATTTTGTCCCATAGTTGTGGGACTAATTAAACTCACACTCAATTGCAGGATAAAATAATCCCATAGCATAGGGCTTAATATATATAGATATAGTTTCTTTTTTATTTAAAATATTATTCATATTTAAATATTGACTATAATTATTTTAGAAAATATATATTAAATTTATTTAAAAATTAATTTAATATATTTTATTATAATATTATTAATATTAATTAAAAATTAAATTTTATTTTATTTAAAGTTTAACATTCTTGATTTTATTTATTTTCTAAAAAATAATGTAAATGTTTATATTACTCAAAATTTAATTTAATGTGATTTTATTTTTATGAAATTAATTTAAAATTATTTTATTTTATTCAAAAAATGAATTGAAGTTAATTTTATTCTAATATCTATATATTTGAAAAAGTTTGAAATGAGATTATTTTATGATAGAAATTGTTTCAAATTCCAATTGCTTATATTTCTTGAGGGGAAAAATAATTGTTAGATTGGGTTGTCCCAATAATAACAAGTATAAATTTTACGGCAAAGAAAACGTTTTTTTTTCCTTTAATGTTTTTCAGTTGCACACGAACTTTAAAAATCTTTTTAGATGGAATATTTATATGAAATGATGCAAAAATTGTTCAAATTTAATTGATTAGGTTTGTCATGGAAAATAAATGCCCTGCAACCACTCTTTGGGAAGTAGACTTTTCTTTTGTCATACCAATTTTTTTTTTTTTAAGTATTTAATACTCATTTGACACATGGGCTTTGGTGCGATGAGATGAGATTGAAAATCCCATTTCCACCAAGCCCAAGAAGGGAAAGGAAATCTCCTTGTCGGAGCCCATGATGGCTCCACATTCTTTTCTTATCAAGGCAATTTGAAAAACAAAAATTAAAACAAATAAACATACTTATTTCCACTATTAATCATATTTTACAACTACCAAGATTTTCAATAAATAATATAATATATAATTAATTTTTTTCACTCTAAATTGTAAATTATAATTCAAAAGTTGAGTATAATTTTAAAAAATAGTAGATATTTGGTTTGAAGAAAAAGAAGTAAATAAAAGGATATTTTAATAAATTCAATTATACTTCATAACAAAATTTTATTTTTTAAAAATAAAATTTATGGATTGGCTAGGGTTGGCTTGCCTAGTCCAAAGAAGCTCCGTTCTTGATTATAGTAATTGTGTTTTAATCCATTTAAAATATTTTTATTTAATAAATTTAATATTAATTTGTAAATGAAATTTATTACTCTTTATAATTAATTTTTTAGTTTTATTTATGTTTACCTTATTTAAAAATTAATTAATTATATTTTTTTAAAAGAATTGACTACTCTACAAGTTTGGATGAGGTTACTTAATAAGAGTCTTTAATAACCATCATTGAATTTATTGTAAGATTCTTCAATAATCACCTTTATAATTAATTTAAAAGTTATTATTGAAGAAACTAATTTGTGTAACTTTATCTAAATCAATAAGTTAACAAAACTTTTTATAACAATATCTCAAAAGTTAATATTGTCAATATCAATAAAAAATAAAAAATATTTAATTTATATAATTGTATATCAATTTAAATTATTTTAAAAAATAGTTTAAATATATTTTTATTTAAAAATTAATTTAATTTAATCTTATATTTATTTATTTCAGTCAAGTCTATTCCAATTCTGAATGCACCAAACATATTACAATATTAATTCAATCTGATTCAATCCTATCTAGTTCTACTAAATTCTATCCTATTCGATGCCGCACCTCAAATGTGGCCTTAATGTAGGTAATGAGTTACAACGGCAAAATAGGTGCGTGCGTAATTAAATAATAAATTTTCAAGAGCTATTGAATTTATCTTTATTATTTTATACAATATTTGTGAAGGTCTTGTTGCAATAAAATCACTCAAAAAAACATATGCGGAAATTTTGAAGGATTTAATAATCAAATTTGAAAGGAATTCAAGGAGTGAGAATCTACCTAATAGTTGATGCGTATACAACTCAAAATTAACATGAAGATCTTCTTGTGCCGCAATTGCATTACACTAAGTCGTATTTTTTTTTCCCTACTTTGTATTTCAGTCACCAAAATCTTTCCACTTATTTTTGGAGTAACAAGTGAAAAAGAATGTGGACTAATTTAATTGATGTTATCGTTTTTAAGATAATGTTTTTGAAAATTATCTTTAAAAAGGAAACATATATACATATTAAAATGACGGTTTTAAAAATATAATGTGTTTAGTTACATTTCTTAAAAATTATTTTTGAAAATTGAAAATGGTGTAAAGTGTTTATTATTATTTTTTTTAATTTTTTGAAATAAAAAATAATTGCTTAAAGGAAGAAATAGTTGTTTGTTTCAAAATCTGTTTTAAAATGATAAAAAAAAATTAAAAAAAAATTTCTTTTTTCTTTTTTTACTTTTTAGTTATAATTAAGAAAAATGTTGTTTTGGTTTTTCAAAAATATATATTACAAAACATATGTCCAAACACATTTTTTTAAATTTTTTATTTTCATAATTTTGAAAATAAAAAAATCATTTTTAAAAATGGTTCAAAACACCACCTTAGAATTTGTTTTGCTTCTTTTTCCCCGATTGAGAAAGAGACAAGCAATACAACAGGCTAGGAGCGACACCTTATATACATATATTGACAGGCCCCTCTCCTTACTGGGCTTGTCGGCTTACGGTAGCCCTCCAGAGAATATCTGATCCAACTGGAAGGTTCCTGTAAAGCTACGTCGTTTACTTTCTAAAACTTTCTGAAAATGCGAGAACGTGAGAAAAATTTTTCTTTTTATTTTAAACCTTTATAAAACGGATTTATAAAAATTTGGGCAGTATAACTGCTGTTTTTCAAACATGTCACCCTATAAATTTCAAAATTTAACACTTCTATGTCAAACAATTCTCCACTACTGGGCCTCAGGCCCTCAAATCATTTCCACAATCCAACTATAAACATTTTCAATTTAAAATCCATAACTATACTTCATTTTTAGTCTATATAAATATATAATTTAATTTTATAGAAACAAAAAGTTATATACAATCCAAAATATTATTTACAACTATTTTCATCAAACATTTAATATAATGCATGACATACGTTCTCAAAAATAAAACTATGCAGTGAGATCGTTGCGTGTGTCCACCTACGCATCCGAAGAAGCCTCATTTGATCTACGGCTCGCTCTTGCACCTGGGGAGGATTTTTCAAAAACATAAGAAAAATGATGAGTATAAAAACTCAGTGAGCGGCTAACTGTTAACTAAAATTTCCTTTTCTAAAATACAAAAATATGTCCTCCCGAAATAATTTATAAAACTAAAATTTCATAATAACTTTATTAAATTTACAAAAACTTATTAATTCTTATAAACTTTTCTTTATTTCTCGAAACGGAAAATAATTTTTAATTTAATAAATTTTACGTCTAATGACGTACTTTTCTCTTTTATCTCGCCAAAGGCAACTCAGGGAAACTTAGTCCATCGTGATGGAATCTCTCAACGCCACTAGAGCTCGGGAATGCTACTAGGCGTAGTCGCAGATGCAGGAAGACTCTTGGGGTCGCGAATCCCCTCCCAACATCAGGTAGATCTACGCTACCATATACGTGCAGAGGGCGACTCACTGACTCAAACTCAATCCCCCTCAAGTTAGTGATTGACTCTCCCGACTACTCTTGCTATACACGTATACAGTACTTCAGCCGGTAATCTTTTGGGGGCTAGGGTAAACCAAAGGCATCTAAATCTCTTTTATAATATTTGTAACTTTCCTTTTCAAATCTCAACTTTATAATTGAAATTGATTTTTGAAATATCTCATTAACTTAACTTCATGCATGCATATATCTCAAAACTACTAATTTACTTTACTTAAAAATACTTACAATTACAATATAATCTTAACATTTAAGGCAATTCATATAAGAATAAATCACATGATAAAGTAGCTTTACAATCACAAAATAAATTCTTTCATTAAAGCAACAATAAAATAAATTCATGGTAACTTAATAATTCTCATAAACACTTTAAATAAAAATATAACCACTCACTATTTTTCTTCACAACTACCACTTATTCCACACCTCCCTTTTTGATGCTTGCTTCCAAATCTTACAAGCACATTTCCACCATCAACTTCACCTATAAAAATTCATTCAATGATTCCATCATTTACCCACATAATTCTTCAATAAAAACTATACTAACTAATCATTTAATATATCTCTCAATATATTTTTCTCAATGAATTCACAACTTCATCAACTTTCCAACTTACATTCTCACATCCATTTCAAGTTATTTCTCTAGTATTAAAGCATTAGAACACCTTATATCCATTATCCACACACATTAAATTATTGAATAAATTAATTCCAAAATCACACAAATGCCATTAGACATGGATGAGTGCATGTGATTGGTTAATATTATCATCCATTTAATTACTAACAACTCACTCCACCTCTTAATGCAATCTTAATTACTCTTTTGCTTTTTAACTTTAAGATGTCTTAACACCATTGGCCTTCACACAAGCACATGGATTGTGCTTCTTTGATGTATATCTTATCCTACACACTCAATATTACATTTAACTTAAATTTTAATCCTTCTCCAATACCAATAAATTCCAAAAATATTCCATGATCATCCTATCATCAAATTGATCATGCAATACTCTAATTAGGTGTCTTAACATTTAATTTCATGCTTCGAAAAAAATTCAATTGGTTATAAACTCATTAAAATTCACAACGTTCCTCACGAGGGTGTTTTTATCGATAAATATTTGGAACCTTTAAAATCCATCTAAACGAATTGAGTTTTACTCCGTTTCAGTTTCTGATAACTCTAATGGCTGATGATTTACTAAGTCCGTTTTCTGAAAAATCACTATTCACACAGGCACTATTCATCGGAAACACTATTCATCGAAAAATTTTTATTTCGCGAAACTTAAGGAAATTCTCATTTCCCGGAAATCACTATTCACTCAAAATCACTATTCCATCCGAAAATACTATTTATATGGGAAATACTATTTCTCCTAGGGAAATGAAATTCTAAGTTTTACATATATGTATGTGTATATATATATAAATATAATCTTAAATTTGTTAGACATATATTCTTTGAAATATCTTTTTGGTTTAGTTTAAAAACGATTTGTTTTTTTGTCTATTATGATGATTGAAAAAAAAAAAGAAATGCACCCTTAATTAATTTTGGTTACATACTACACAAAGACAAAATGCACCAATTATTATTTTTTTAATTAATTAATAATAATATTAAGAATAATAGTAACAATAAACTTAGGTAAAATGATAATTTTTTTTTTCAAATAAATCTTGTAAATTTATTTCAATGATCTTTGAAATAATATTTCATAATTCATTTTATTTTAAATTCTTGATGTTAGCTAAAATTTTGTTATCACATCTAATATTTTGTTGAGGACCTAACTTTAGATTCAACAACAAACTCTATTCGTCTAAATCACATCACACGAAATGATAGATATTAAATCAATTAACCCATAAAATTGAGCAAATTGATCCTTTAGAATTAGATCACAAAATTGACTTAACTCTAACCCAAGCAAATCCAAGCACGAATTCTCGAAAAAGCCAAAATAATTTAGAATTAAATCATCAAATTGACTTGAACTCTAGCGTAAACAATTATAACATTGCTACTCATAAAAGCCAAAAACACAAAATATTTGCTCCACAAAAAAGCGAGAATTTTATTAATTCTTCAAAGCCAAAAGACATTGTATAACAACAATCTTAAACTAGACTCCTTTTTTTTTTTTTTTGGAAAAAAAAACTAATCTACTATTTATAGCTAATTAATTCTAACTTTTTTAGGAAACATGACTTCCTTATAAAATAAAATCTCAAATTGAAATAAATTCTAAATTAACAAGAAGAGAAATATTAATTAAAATAATATAAGTCACTAATCCTAAATTAAATGAAATTCTAATCCTAAAATAAATAAAATATCTAATTTAAAATGAATTAAAATAACTAAGAAGGTTCTCATCATTTTTTAATTTAAATAATTCTTGTTTCAATTAACATAATTACATTTTACTTAGTATCCAATCCATTCATACACCAAATGCATGATTCAATAAAATTTAGTTAATGCATCATATCCTACCTATTTCAATCTAGTTTACCAGAACCACTTTACATCTATGCTTGAAAATTTGTTTCCATGACACTAAAAAATATTATATCTATTTTTATAAAAACGAGAAAACACTTTCATATGTACATCTTGTGGGCTCTAACTCCGATGATTAGCCAAAGGTGAATGTCAGTAGTTCTTGTTGAATACAATTTCATTGGTGAAAACACATATTAAAATCTAGAAACTTATATTAAATAAATAAAAATTATTATAGAAAACATACCTGAATTTATATTGTTAAACCTGAATAGGATTGAATTTTTCACAGTCAAATCTCCTTAGGTTACTCTATATTTTTCTTTTTGAATGAAGAAGAGAAAATAGAGTAAAATTACATTGATTTGACTTTGGGACCATAACCCTAATTATGTTCTTTATATACTAACCTAATTAAGTTCTCATTAATCCTAATTTAATTAGTATTAGGTTTCTACACATTAAAACTCATACCCAATAGATATTTCTAGAACCTAATTAATAGATCACTTATTTGGTCATATTAAAATAGATAAACATAATATAATTGTTATTTAATATGTAAGCCCATATTAAGAAATATAAAAATCTCAGCAGTTCTATTTTTTGACAATGTAGTTTAACCTCTTAAAAAGATGATGATGATAATAATAGAACATGTTATATTCAACTTTCTTTAGCAGAAATGTTTCATTCATAGGCAGCAACTGATTTGCTTGTTTAAAGAAACATGAAACATCATCAAAACATAGGATTACTCCAAAAAGAACATGTCATCACTTCAATAGACAGCCCTTCACCATCTCCTGCTCTCTCACGCCATAACCATGTACCACCATGTCACATCATAAACCGACACTGTTGCCCCCTTAAAATCCCCTCTGCTGGAAAACAAAATGATGGCCCCTATTCCTTTTTCCAAAAATGACGAATAAACAATCCAAAAAGTCTCTCTCCAAACGGAAAATCTTAACCGCCATGACGGTTCTATTATCTCTCTCTTTTCCTTTTCTCTTTCTAAAAAACCGTGAAAATAATTCAACACATTTACCCATCAATATCCTGGTATTAAAAGTTTATATGTGCGACTTCCCTGACGTATTCAAGCACGACGTCATTGAAGACTTTTACAAGGCACGTGGCCACTGCATTGTGATGCCGCTCGAGTACCCGAGCCACCATCACTCGGTGGAGTGGCACCTGCTCCATGACCTTACCAAACCCGCTTCCAAACGGTTCAGTCGGTTGTGACCAGAGTTTTGGATCCAGAAGCCGCAGATGTGTTCTTTGTGCTGTTTTTTTTGGGTCATTGAGCGCTATGGTGAACAAGATAAGTGTTCACACCCAAGTCCGATGGGGCTCGATGGGACGTGAACTACAACTATATGTTGGAATTTAACTTTAATAGGTTAAAACCTATATCAAAATCTAGAAACTCATATTAAATCAATAAGAATTATTATAGAAAACATACATGAATCCATATTGTTAAACCTGAATAGGATCGAGTCTTCTACAATCAAATCTCCTTAGGTTATTTTATATTTTTCTTCTTGAATGGGGAAAGAGAAAAGAGAGCAATATTACGTTGATTTGACTTGGGGATCATAACCCTAATTATGTTATTTATATACTAACCTAATTAGGTTCCCATTAACCCTAATTTTATTAGTATTAGGTTTCTACACATTAAAGCCCATACCCAATAGATATTTCTAGAGCTCAATTAATAGATAAGTTATTTGGCCCTATTAAAATAGATAGCGCATAATATAATTGTTATTAAATATGTAAGCTCATATTAATAAATATAAAAAAATGCTAACAATCTCCCACTTGGGCTACATATGTTTCTTGAAACAATTATATTATCTATAATCTTAAGTGTGCACTGAAAAACTATCTGTCCTGAAATATCTCCTTAATTACAATCTGGTCCATCAACTATATTAGTATGGGATCAAAGCGACCTTTGTTACATATATTCGTAACTAGATCCATCAATGGTCACCACACCAACATATTTAATGACATAGATCAGGTATGGATGCGTAGCATGGAAATTACATTCAATGTGATCTCAAACATGTCTATTTCCAACTGGTCCTACTTTAATCTTTAGTGAGATCAAATACAAATAACATTCAGAGTTTATAACTGAATTTTATACTTTATTCTGCAGAAAATAAATATATCTTTAACAAAGAATATCAAAATACTAACTCCTACTAAACATGCACATCATAAACTAAAACAATACCCATATGAGCAGTGTGCTCATGAAAGACCTTGGGTGATAATCCCTTAGTAAGCGGATCCGCAATCATGGAGTTTGTCCCAATATGTTCTATAGTCACTTGACGACTCTGAACTCTTTCTTTAACAACAAGAAACTTGATGTCTATGTGCTTTGACTTCATAGAGCTTCTGTTGTTGTTGGAATATAGCACAGCCGAATTATTGTCACAATATATCTTTAATAGTCTTTCTATATAATCCACAACTCGCAGCCCCATGACAAAATTTCGAAGCCATATCCCATGATTAGATGCCTTATAACAAGCTATGAATTCAGCTGCCATAGTGGAAGAAGCTATGAGTGTTTGCTTAGCACTCTTCCAAGAAATAGCTCCTCCAGCTAGCAGGTAAATATAGCCCGACGTGGATCTTTTACTGTCTTGGCATCCAGCAAAATCGGAATCAGAATACCCAACGATCTCTAAATTATCTGATCTCCGATATATGAGCATGTAATCTTTTGTTTTTTGTAAATAACGCATAACTCGTTTGATTACTTTCCAATGATCCAACCCTGGATTACTTAAATATCTGCCTAACATTCCTACTATGAACGCAATGTCCGGACGCGTGTATACTTGAGCATACATTAGACTTCCTACAGTTGATGCATAAGGAATCTTTTGCATTTCTTTTCGTTCCAACTCATTTTTAGGGCTCTGATTGAGACTAAACTTGTCTCCTTTAGCTATTGGGGTGTCTCCTGGTGCACAACTTTTCATACCGAATCTATCAAAAACTTTTTCGATATAGCTCTTTTGTGATAACCCAAGGATACCTCGAGTTCAATCTCGATGTATCTGTATGCCTAATACAAAAGAGGCGTCCCCAAGATTTTTCATCTCAAAATTCTTTGTCAGAAATCTCTTGGTTTCGTGCAATAAGCCTATATCGTTACTAGCAAGTAGTATGTCATCGACATATAACACCAGAAATATGTATTTACTCCCACTGAACTTATGATATACACAATCTTCAACCTTATTTACCTCAAATCCATATGAGATAATGATTTGATGAAATTTGTGATACCATTGACGGGAAGCCTGTTTGAGACCATAGATGGATTTCTTTAATTTGCAAACCATTTTTTTTGGGTCACCGGATACAAAGTTTTCTGGTTGCATCATATATATTGTTTCGTCAATGTCACCATTGAGAAACGCAGTTTTTACATCCATCTGATGTAGCTCTAAATCAAAATGAGCCACAAGTGCCATTATAATCCTGAAAGAGTCTTTCGTTGAAACCGGAGAGAAAGTCTCTTTGTAATCAATGCATTCTTTCTGAGTGAAACCCTTGGCAACCAGACGAGCCTTATATCTCTCAACATTGCCTTTTGAATCCCTTTTGGTCTTAAATATCCATTTACAACCAATGAGTTTCGCACCTTCAGGCAATTCAACGAGATCCCAAACGTCATTGTTTTTCATGGAATTCATCTCATCATTCATAGCATCAATCCACTTTTGAGAATTAGAAATTTGTTTGGCTTGATGGAAGTTGATTGGATCATCTTCCACCACTCCTATATCGACTTCATGTTCTTGGAGAAAAACGATATAGTCATCCGGAATCACACTTCTCCTTTCTCTAGTGGATCGTCTCAATGGCACATCCTCTTGAGGTTGTTGAATTTGCACTTCGGGTATAATTTCTTCATTTTGCACAGGGAGCTCGTCTACATTGTCTTGATATTCTGGATTTGCATTTTGAACAATGTCAGGAATAGAAGCCTGATCATTATTAATAGCAATAGCAGGAAGAGAAATAAATTCCTCTTTAAAGACAATGTCTTTAATCTTATCTCCCCCCACAAACTCAACTTCCTCAAAAAATCTCACATTTCCCGTCTCAAAAAATGTTCTAGTAGTGGGATCGTAAAACTTGAAACCCCTTGAGCGTTCAGAGTACCCAACAAAATGGCAGCTTACAGTTCTTGAGTCCAGTTTCTTTTCATTTGGCCTATAAGGCCTTGCCTCAGCTGGACAACCTCAAATATATAAATGCCTTATACTAGGCTTTTTGCCCGTCCATAATTCATAAGGGGTTTTAGCTACCGCTTTACTTGGAACCCTGTTGAGGATATATGCTGCAGTCTTTAATGCTTCTCCCCAGAGGGATTCTGGTAAAGACGAATGATTGATCATACTTCTTACCATGTCCTTAAGCGTTCTGTTTCGTCTTTCAGCAACACCATTCATGCTAGGTTTGCCTGGCATTGTGTATTGCAGGACGATACCGCATTCCTCTTAGGAATTTCGCAAAAGGTCCTGGACGTTGTTCACCAGATCCGTCATATCTGGCATAGTATTCACCACCACGGTCAGATTTGACAGCTTTAATTTTCTTGCCAAGTTGATTTTCAACTTCAACTTTGAAAGCCTTAAAAACATCTAGGGATTGAGACTTCTCATGTATCAAATATAGGTACCCATACCTTGAATAGTCATCTATGAACGTAATAAAATACTGTTGACCATTCCAAGAAGCTGTAGGAAATGGTCCGCAAATATCAATATGAATTAGTTCTAAGACATCAGAACACCTATTGACACCTAATCTCCTAATATTTGTCTGTTTCCCTTTAATACACTCAATACAGACTTCGAAATCTGTCAAATCAAAGGGATCAAGAATCCCGTCAGACACAAGCCTCTGAATTCTCTGTTTAGAGATATGACCTAAACGTTTGTGCCATAGTGTGGCGGAATCCCTGTCAGTTAATTTTCGTTTTGTACCTCGTGAATTTATATGCAAAGTTTCATTAATTGAGGTAATTGTATTCAACAAATATAGGTTATCATGTAAAGATAAAGAACCAGTACCAATAAGATTCGAATCTTGAAAAAGATTAAATTTATTATTTCCAAATGAACAAGAATAACCAAATTTGTCCAAAATAGAAACTGAAACCAAATTCCGCCTAAAAGATGGTACTACATAAGTCTCTTCCAAATTCAAAAAATGACCAGTCTTTAATAATAACCTAAAAGTTCCTATAGCCTCTACTGCAACTGTTTTGTCATCGCCCACATAGATGAATCTTTCAGCATCACTTGGCTGTCGGCTCCACAGGCAACCCTGCATAGACACACTTATGTGAGTAGTAGCACCAGAATCTATCCACCAAGTGTGTTTAGGTATAGAAGCTAAATTAACTTCAAAACAAACTAAATTGATAAGCATACCTTTCTTGACACGCCAATTGGCGTATTTGAAACATTCTTTCTTCGTATGTCCAACTTTCTTGCAAAAGTAACAGGTAAACTCCTTATCCTGTTTCTTTTGCACCTTATGCTGTGATGTTCCAACTGCAGCTTCTTTTCCTCTTTTCCTTTTCTTGTCCTTAGAGATAGTTGCTAAGTTAGCACTTTCAGTACCTTCTTGCTTCAATCTTTCTTCTTCTTGAACACAGTGAGATATGAGCTCATTAAGAGTCAATTTATCCTTTTGAGTGTTGTAACTCACTTTAAACTAACTGTATTATGCAGAAAGAGAAATCAAAACTAAATGCACCAGCAGGTCCTCAGACAGCTGTAACTTTAGTGCCTTTAGTTTGAAAGCAATATGAAACATCTCCATAATGTACTCCCTTATGTTCCATTTACCTTTATACTTCATTGAAACAAGGTTAGCCAAAAGGGTACTTGTTTCAACCTTTTCGTTTTTCGCAAAACGTTGTTTTATGTCATCAAGGAACTTCTTAGCATTTTTCTCTTCAGACATAGAGCCCCTAAAAGCTTCCGGAATGGAACGTTTCATGATCATAAGACACATGCGATTAGAACGTTCCCACTTCTCCATACTCGCCTTTTCATCAGCGGTACTATTATCATTAAGAGATGCGGGTCGTTCTTCCCGAAGCGCAAAGTCTAGATCCATGCAACCGAGAACAATCATAACGTTCTCTTTCCAATTCTTAAAATTCGTGCCATTAAGCACAGGAATGGAATTGATATTAGCAGTTATTGTTGAAGCAGAAGTAGTAACTGAATCGAGAACAAAATCAAATACAAGCTCACAATTACTAATCATATCAGAAGATAAGAATACTCAATTAATAAATTCATACATGACATGATTAAACTATTCCCATAATGGTGGGCCCTAAAACAAGATACCTAGCACAACATTAACATTTAGTCTTTGGACAGAAATATCAATTGTAAGTGATACTCTCCGTGTAGTAATCAAATATTGACAATTAATCCCGTCAAGTAGTAAGTCTTTCTTTGGATCGACTTATTACTCACATGGAAAGCCTAATAATCATCACATATTTATTACCACAAGCATACCCATTATTTGGCCAAATAATAACCTTCCTTTGGGTCGGTCATTATTCACATAAATAATAGACATACACATCTTAATATTCCAAAATAAACAAATTTAATTATAGAGGTTACTTTGGCAACATATAATTTCAATTTAATTTATTTTGAAATATCAGACATAATACATATATTTTTCATACAAGTCTTTTGGCTCAACAAAAAATATATTTAAAGCAAAACCCGATTAATATATATATATATATATATATATATATATTAATTGGAAAGTAAACCCGAGACAAGCAATTCTAGCTTTGGACATGTGCAGCAAACTCGATTAAAATATATATATATTCATTCTTGTTTTTCACTGACCTGAGAATCTTAAGAAATACATATATATTCATGCTTGTTTAAATAATGTAAAACAAACACAAAAAGCACCTTGACTGATTACGCACGCCAACCAAAACAAACAAAAGTCACTTGACTTTCAACAAAATATATATATATAATTCCTATGTCATCCAGTAAACACACATATATATTTATATATATTCTTCAATGGTTTTCAAGAAACCACTCTCGGAAACACAAAATCATCATGAAAATTCACAGCAAACCCGATTATATATATATATATATATATTCATTCTTGCTTCACGCATATATATTTGGTTAACTATTACGGCAACAAAACAAACAAAACAAAACAAAAAGTTGTCAACAGTTTACTGCCATGTATATATACTTAAAGCAAACCGATTCAATATATATATATATACATATTCATGCTGAGAATTGACGCCAAAACAAACAAAACAAACTTCACGCAGTAACCACAGTACAATATATATATATTCTTCAATTACTTCACGATGATCACGATGATTAAATCAATTAATATCTCAATGATTCAATATGAGTACGCTCTGATATCAATTGTTGGAATTTAACTTTAATAGGTTAAAACCTATATCAAAATCTAGAAACTCATATTAAATCAATAAGAATTATTATAGAAAATATACTTGAATCCATATTGTTAAACCTGAATAGGATCGAGTCTTCTACAGTTAAATCTCCTTAGGTTACTTTATATTTTTCTTCTTGAATGAGGAAAGAGAAAAGAGAGCAATATTATGTTGATTTGACTTGGGGACTATAACCCTAATTATGTTCTTTATATACTAACCTAATTAGGTTTCCATTAACCCTAATTTAATTAGTATTAGGTTTCTACACATTAAAGCTCATACACAATAGATATTTCTAGAGCCCAATTAATAGATCACTTATTTGGCCCTATTAAAATAGATAGCCCATAATGTAATTGTTATTAAATATGTAAACCCATATTAATAAATATAAAAAAATGCTAACACTATAAACACGAGGTAGTGCAGGAGAAGCTAGTGGAGTGGCTAGAGGAGCAGTATTATTGGCGGAGGAACCGGGGGTGGGACCACGTGTTTGCGGTGCAAAACCCGTATGCCGTGACTCGGGTAATGGACAGGATCCGACATGGGGTGTTGCTGGTTTCGGATCTGGGTCGGGCTCCTATAATCAAGGATGCTTTGATCCCACACTCACATCGGATCACGGCGTGTAAGGGACCCATGGTGTTGAAAATCGTAAGACATTGTTGTTTTTAAGAGGAAATCGGTTCCAAAAAGGCAGAAGTGAGATTATAGTCATTTTCAAGAGTAGGATCCGAAAGTTCAGATTCATATATGATTCTAACTATAAGCTCATGTTTCACCAATTTAACAATAGGTAATTTTCAGAAAACATATAAATATTTATGGAAGGACCTTTTAAACAAAAGTATATATAGGAAACTAAATTAAATTTTATCATAGAAGCTGATGAAGGAAAATATTTTAGTTGAATGTAGTGATTTTGTTAAGATTGTACAATATTTTTTAAAAAACTTTATTAGAATTATAATACTTTTACTGATATGTCATGATTCCAATAATCACATCAAAGACAATAATAAAAATGTTTAAGATGGTATCAATTTATTTTCCCTTTTTTACTTTGGATGGTATCAATTCTACTATGAATGCAGTTGATTTTATATTTCTCTACAATACATACATAATATGGAAAATATAAAGAATGGAGTCAACAAAAGTTATCTTTTGTTTGTTTTCACTATATGTTCAAGTGAAAAAAAAAAGACATTGAAATGGATTGGAAGTAGAATCACAAAAAATTAGGGGCAAAACCAAGAAGTTAGTGACATTGAGCAATCAAAGTCAAAGGATCAAAGCAAATGGGCGTGGTGTGGGGCTCAGCTGCACTGCACAACAAAAATACTATCGAGGAAGTGGAGGATATGTATGGAGTATGGTGAAATTCACGTTAAAAGCCAAGAGATTTTGTTTTGTGAATGTGCAGTGGTGTGCTGTCAAGTGGCTATAGGAGGAGACCATTTAAAATTTTTTATCAAGGAGCTATTGTAAGTCTTTGGAATTGGGCCAGCCAATGTGTATTGAGCTTGAGACAATTTAAAAAATTTTATCAATGGCCAATTGCCAAGGCTACTGTATGTCCTTGAAATTAGTCCAACTAGTGTGTATCAAGCTTGGGTAAGTGTTCATAGTAAGGTATAAATCTAAAGGGCAATTTAGTAATATTTTTAAAATTTTTTCAAATGGGCTAGGGTAGGCTTGAGCCCACCCTAGCCCAAACATAGCTCCGCCCCTGGGTACCACTCCGGCCTCCTACAGACTCTTTGACGCCATAGTCAGCTTGTGTATCCCTGTGGTGGTTAGTGACAACATTGAATTGCCTTTTGAAGTTGATTATAGCAAGATCGCTATCATTCTGAATTCCACTTCTGTTTTGAAACTAGGGTTTATAGTTAGAATACTTAGAGACATATCTATAGAGAGAATTCTTGAGTATCAACAGGAGCTGAAATTGGTAAGGAATGCTATTGTTATCTTTTGTTCCAAAGCTTTTTGTTTCATCTCCATTCTTGAAGTGATAATGGAAATAAATATCGATACTACCTTAATATATTTTATATTTTTTAAAATTTGGTTACCGATATAGAAAAAACTATCAAGTTAATTAGTGATAATGCTTTTGATGAATAATTATACTTTTTCAATATTTTTTCATTTTTTTTTCAAAGAATGTGATAAGTTGATTTATAATAATCACTTTAATGATAGGATGCTGTATTGACGATTTGGTAGTTAAAAATAAACTTGCCATATTATTTTAGCGATACTTTTAGGTACTATAGTAATTTTCTGTGGATTTTATCGTTTTCAATCATATGTTATGTCATATTAGTGACATAGATTAATATGTTGCATGTTGAATGCATGGTGATTAGGTAAGGCGATACTTTGACTACGATGAGGAACCAGATGGACTAGTGAATGAAATTTGGCATAAAGTTTTGCAGAAACTTCCATTGATTAAGCTGATGTTTAATCAAGACAAACGACTTGTCTAGAGAGAGTCAAATAAGCAAGATTGTTCTTGCCTTTGCTCAAACATTGCTAGCACAATTAGACCCTTAGTTTGGCTATAAATGATGCCTCTATACATGCGGAAGAGTTTACCTTGCTATTTGCTTATTTGGGGTGTGTTTGATCCATGGATGGATGATTTTTCATTGAAAAACAATTAGTGCAACATATCTAGTGAGTCTATATGAAAAAAATTTGAAACTACATGCATTGCTTCCATGGTCGATCGTTTTTATACATTTATTGAGGTTGTTAAATGTTATTCCATCAAATTTTATTACACACATGGTAAGTGTATGTTTACTAGCCTTACGGGGTTGTCTTCGGAATAGATTGAGTGTAAGGACTCACCCCGGATCCTTCTATTGAACCTGACGGGGCCCTAAAAAGCACTCCGACGAAACTCAAACGAACCCTCACTTTGGCTCAAAAGGGTCTCATAGAGGTACCGAACTCATTTTAAAACTCTTTTTTGACGAATATAAACAAAAACCTTTTCTTTTAAAGTATGTTACGAAACAGAGTTTATAAAAATTTTGACAGCATAACAGCTGCTTATTGAAAATGCCATCCTACAAATTTTAGAAAAACACTTTTATGGCATGCATCATTCTCAACTACCGAGCTTCAAGCCCTCATTCTTACAATCAAATTCAAACATGCTATCAATTCAAAATAAATTTGAAAATAAAATCATTTATATAAACTCATTTTATCCACCGAAATTTAATTTACAAAACGAAATTTTCAAAAGAGTTTATAAACATTAAAAAATAATATTTACAAAAATACAAAATCATGAAATGTGATGCATGCACAAACATTGAAGGAAATTAAACATGTGTAGTAGTATCGTGTCATTGTCCACCTACACATCTGATGGAGCGGCGTTTGATTGTTGGCTCGTTCCTGCACCTACGGAGGATTTTTCAGAAAACATAAAACTAGAGTGGTGAGTATATAACTCAGTGTGTTGGTAAACTTTTCAAACAATAATTTGTTTTTCTAAATATAATAATATCCTCCCAAAGTAATTTTTTGAAAATTTATAGTTTCTCATTAAACTTTATAAAACTGAAAAACTAGTATAAATAAATAATATAATTTTGCTTAGAATTTAATGATAACTTTAGTAAAGTATAAAATGCTTTGTTTCATAAATTTCTTTTTATTTCTCAACTTTATGTCTATGGGCACACTTTTCTTTTGAAATTAGCTAAGGCAACCCAGGGAAAACCTAACTTTAATATGACGAAATTTTTCATCACCGCTAGAGCTTGTGAATGCTACCATATGTAGTTACAGATGTGGGAAACCTTACAATCATGATCCCCTCCCAACACCAGGTAGATCTACACTACCCCACACATGCAAAGGGCGACTTATTAACTTAACCCTCTAGTTAGTGACTTTTCCAACAATCTTGCCGTACACATTGGGGTATTTCGGTCGGGTATATTGGGGATTAAAGTAAAACTTGTCTTTATAAATTCTTTTACTTTACTTATAACCTTCTTTTTTCATTTGCTTGAAAACGTAAAGTTTTCGCTAGTAAACATTCTTTTCTTTATAATCCAGGGGAAAAATCATTTTAGTCCCTAAGTTTTGGGAAAGGGTCAAATTTTTAACTGTGTTTCCCAAAAGGACAAAATGAACCTCAAGTTTTAGAAAAAGTGTCAAATTAGTCCCTCCCATTGGTCAACTAACGGTCAAATTTAACTGTTATTATAGTAAGTGGGGGTAAAATTGTCATTTCAGATTATAATACATAATTGCGACACGTGTCAAGTGGGGGATAAAATAAGGAAAAAAAAATAAAAAAAAATTGAAAAAGACATGGGTTGTCTTTCAAACCATTTTCAGACGACAGCCTACCCAGTTCAAAAAAAATCAAAAACCAAAAGGACAAAGACATGAGTTTCGGCGACCCGCACCCTACCCCGTTCGGCGACCCCTTCACCCACGGCTGACCACCGACCCTCGACCTCCAACGTCACCGTCCGACGGCCACTGACAGACCTACAGACGGGCAACCACATCAACAATTCTCTCAACCCGTTTCAACGACCCATACCTCACCCCGTTCAACGACCCATTCACCCCCGACGGAGTACCGACCCTCGACCACCATCGTCACAGTTCGACGGCCACCCACAGACCTACAAACGGGCAACCATCTCAACAACACACTCAACCCGTTTCAACAACCCGCACCTCACCCAGTTCAGCGACCAACGACCCATTCACCCACGACGGACCACCGACCCTCGACCACCACCTTCACGGTCCGACGGCCACCCACAGACCTGCTTGCAGTCGTCCGGCTCGTTCAACAACCACACCACGGCCCATTTGTTCACCTGTTGTCAACCGGACCCTTGTTAACCCGTTGTCAACCCGCACCCCATTCACCCACTGTCATTCCATACCCAAGACATCTTTCGGCTAACTCTCGAGTGAGACTATCTTCATCAAATCAGGTGAGTCCTTTAGGTTTTTAAGATTGCAACTTTTGATTTGTCGGGTTTTTGAACGTGGATGGTTTGTTGGATGGGTTTGTCGAGTTCTTCAACTTTTGAACATGGGTTTGTGATAATTATTCACCAAAAACTGTATTTTACATGTTATATTCAATTGTTGGATTGGTTTGTGTTTTCGAAAGTGGATTGTTAGATTTTTTTTTGTGCGAAACAGTGGGTGTTTTGATGGTTTGTTGTGTGGGTCTTTATGGCGTTGGGGATTTTGCATGGTACTGTTAGCTGGTGTTTGTTATGGTTGGTGTGAACAGTGATGCTGCATGTTTGAGCTTATCTTTGCATGTCTTTGTATGCTGGTGTATAGTCGGGTTTTGTTTGTTTTGGAGGTGATGTTGCATGTTTGAGCTGGTCTTTTCATGTCTTTGTACGCTAGTGTATGGTGGGTTTTGTTTGTTTTTGAGGTGGTGTTTTTATATAGCTTTTTCAATGGCATTTAGGATGACTCAATCAGATAGTTCGGCAGATGAAGATTATGAGGATAAGGATGATTCAAATGATGAGACAGTGGTTAGTTTAGTTGACGAAGATGAACAATCAGATAAGGAGATTGGGCAAGTATGTTGTGTTCCAGATGAGAATGAGACACAAATTATGTTATCTGATAAGGAGGAAGATGGGTTAACTAGAATGCCCAATATTGTAGTATACATTACTGGGCACCCAATCCAAATGGGTCTGTAGATTTGAAGGAGGGACATGTGTTTGGCAATGCGCAATCAGTAAGGGATGCTATCAGTAGGTATGCAATTCAAGAGGGCTTTCAGTTGAAGAAAATAAAGAATGACAATTGGCGGTACACTGTGAGGTGTAAAAATGAGAGTTGTGATTGGAGAATGCATACCTCGAAATTGCCAGATGGGATGACTTGGATGGTGAAGAGTATCACTGGTTTTCACCACATGTGCGCGAGGGTGGCTAAAAACAAGGCAGCAAACAAGAAGTGGGTTGCTTCAGTTATGGCTTCTTCCATTGAAGCAGATCCTAAGATTAGTAGGAAAACTATCCAAGCCCAGTTGATGGAAAGATATGGGGTCTATTGCGAATATCAAGTTATACATCGTGCAAAAAGGATGGTTCTAAAAAATTTGAAAGTACATCATGTCGAATCATATAGCAAGGTCAGAAAGTATGCAAACACGATTCTATTCATGAATCCCGGGTCGGTTGCGAAGGTTTCTGTCAATCACAGTGTAGGACCAATTGCAAAATTTGAAAGATTCTTTCTTAGCTTTAAGGCCATGCAAGAAGGGTTTGTTAAAGGATGTCGACCATTAATAGGTATTGACGGATGCCACTTGACAAGTCCATTTGAGGGGGTTATGCTTAATGCCGTAGCTTTGGATGGCGATAGTGGAATTTTTCCACTTGCTTTTGGTGTTTGTGAGTCGGAAACGTTAGACAGTTGGACTTGGTTTTTGAGCCTACTAAAGGAATCATTAGGTTGGGATGATAACAAAGTTATATGTTTCATGAGTGACCGACAAAAAGGTTGTGTGGCGGCATTAGCTAGGGTGTGGCCACTTGCGGAAAGTCGATACTGTTTTAGACATATGGTGGCTAATTTTAAGACTTCTTTCAAGAGTGTTTCAGTAATTGGGAAATTATGGGCAGCATCTAGAGCTACTAGTGTGGCAGTCTATCGGGATGCATTGGAGTCAATTAAAGAAGAGTTTACTGATGCATTCCTTTGGCTAGTTAATGAAGAACCTGTGGAGAAATGAGCTAGACATGCATTCGATGAACGTATAAAGTCAGACCATATTACCAATAACATGTCTGAAAGCTTCAATAGTTGGGTGAAAGAAGAGAGGGAAAAACCAATTCTTGATCTTTTTGAGCATTTGAGAAGGAGAATGATGGTGAGATATTGTGAAAAATGGGATGAGATCGAGAAGATGAAGGATTCCATCACACCATATGCAAGAAAGAAGTTGAAAAATAATGAGGAGAAGGGAAGAACACTAACAGTATTACACGGGAGAGGAGAGTGGTATGAAACTATTGGAAGTAGGCAGAAGAAGATTTTAGTGAATATCAACAAGAAAGTTTGTGAGTGTGGGGAATGGCAACTGAGTGGACTACCATGTAAGCACGTCATTGCAGTTTTGATCTTTCGAAACGAGAAAATAGAAGATCATGTAGATTGGTACTACTCAAAAGAAGCAATGGAACTGACTTACAGTGGCAGCATCAACCCTATTCCGGATGAGTCTAGATGGCCTGAGTTCGCAACTGAGCCCATTGAACCTCCACAGAAACGAGCTAAAATTGGGAGGCCGAAAAAGGCAAGGAAAAGGGCTGCAGATGAACCCCCTGCACCATCAAAGACTTTTTTAAGTCGTTGCAGTACATGTAAAATCCTTGGCCACAACAAACGAACTTGTCCAACTCTGGTAATATTAATTTTATTTACATTTTGCTGCTTGTATGTCTACATAAACTGAAGCTTAACATTAGTTTTGATGTTTTAATATAGGGTTTAGTTGACAAAGGAAAAAAGGCCGGTACAAATGGAAAAGGAAAGAAAGGTGTTGCACAAGAAAAAGGGAAGACTGCCTCACAAAAATCATCATCTGCACAGTAAGTTCTTACTCACAAAATTGTAGATTTTTTTATCATATATCTTTGTTCTTACTATTTTCGACCATTTTAGGATCCATGCAAGTTCTAGTGTTGCAACCCAACATGAGTCTATTATACTAAGGTAATTTATTTATTCACGTGTTATTTTGGATAGACAAGATGTATGATTAATTACTAATATAATTTATTGCAGCATGCAAAATGATTGTAGCACTTCCAATGGACCACCATCTGTTTCTGATATTTGCTCGCAAATAGATTCCACTTCTCAATCTTGAGGATTGTAGTTACTTCCTATTTTTGTTAGATTTGGATACCACACTAAACTTTTGCATAAGTATTTTTATGTCCAAATTTACTATGCATGGTTGGTGCATGGGTTTTATAGCTTTTGCAAACATATTTGCTATTATGCATGCAATTGAGGATGTTGACAGTATAGTGGTTATTTTTGGGACACTATGCATGCAATGTTATATGTTTTGTTTGTATATGCATGCAATATTATAGCTTTTGCGTACACTATGCTGTTATGCATGCAATTTATAATATTTGATGAATATTATATGTAATATTATAGCTTTTGGACCATATGTTATTGTTACCTTTCTTATTATTTTATTCTCATTTACATGGACAAGTGGTCCACACATTATTGATTTCAATATTTTTTTAAACATTTAACCTATATTATTTTTTGTTTAAGTGTTTAGATTAGGCAAATGTTCATTCTCTTGTTTATGTTTATGGTTCTTCCAGATCGTCTGCGCCCCCTCGTGTAGAATTGTTCTTTATATATGCATGCATGGGAAGCTTTTTTATAAAGCCTGTAAGGTTTCTTTTATAATATAAAATATAATAAAAATTTTCACTCAGTTTCAATATTGCTCGGCTTGATTATTCTTCAAGATTCCATGTAATTTGTTTTTTCAGTAACATAACGGGCCTGAAAATCCTCCTTACACAGTATATGTGTGTGTGCATTTTCATGAACATGACATGTACTTCTATTAATGGGATGATTATGAATAATGTATATATATTTGATGACAAGAGTGATCAGTCTTATAGGTTAAATGTTTAAAAAGATTGTTGTATTGTTTAAAAACTGGAGCAGAAACTATGAAAAAAAAAAGAAGCAAAAGATGGAGCAAAAACTATTAAAAAACAAAAGCAAAGTCAAAAACTAGAGTAGAAACTATAAAAAAAATTAAAAGCAAAAGTCAGAAGTTGGAGCAAAAACTTAAAAAAAAAAAACAAAAAAAGACTGTAATTTTGTGAAAATTATATAAAAGCTCATCAAGGGTATTTTGGTAATTATATATATTATTGTAATATTTAACCCTAGTTGAGGGTAAAATGGTCTTTTTATCTATTCTAACTGTGTCTAAGGTTAAATTAGTCTTTTCATGTTTTTCATTAAATTTGACCGTTAGTTGACCAATGGGAGGGACTAATTTGACACTTTTTCTAAAACTTGAGGTTCATTTTGTCCTTTTGGGAAACACAGTTAAAAATTTGACCCTTTCCCAAAACTTAGGGACTAAAATGATTTTTCACCTATAATCCAAATACTTATAAAATAATTTATCAAATCGTTTCTATGCATATATATATATATATATATATAGATATATATATCATAAGCTCACTCATTTACTTTAGTTTTAAATAAATATATTTACAACATAACTTAAAGAATTATACATGCATAATAAAAATATAATGACATGCTAGAAATTTAATTAAATCAATTTAATAACTTGAATACTAAAATTAACATTGCAAATATCAATAGCTAAATTATAAAACTTGCAAAAGTGCTTTTAAATTTAACCATACTCTCAACTTTTTCTCAACTAGTTCACCGCTCATTCAATTTGTCTATGTCACCCGATTTACTTGCTTTTCACCTACAATATACACCTTAGATTAAAATTCATCACCTACTTAAATAAAATTAGCAATCCTTCACTTATTTTCCACTTAAAACACTATTTCCATTTTAAACCATAAAATTGATGTAAACTAATACATTCATGATTCCATTCATTCATTTTTCCATTTTTCTTGATTCTAACTAATTTAATTATTTGTATAAATACATTAAAACTCATCAAAACAATTTAACAACCAAATGAGCATAACTCTTCTCCCTTGGCCAAAGTCCCCAAGCTTTTCAATCCAACCATTTTCTTTTCAATCCATTGATACACATTAACTTAAAATGATGTCATACATCATTTAATTTCATTAAACATCAAAAATCAATTCACTCACATAACTCTCTAGCTTTGGCCGAATTAACACAAGGATCTAGCACAAACTTTTTCTTTTAATTTCATCAATGGACGTAAGCTTAAAATCATGCCATAAATTATATAATTTCATCAAACCACAAAAATCAACTCAAACCCATATTAAAGCTAGCTTGGCCAAAACCACCCATAATGCATCCAATATTATTTCTCCAATTTCATGCTCAAAAACCCATCAAAATCAACCAACTAATCATCTAATATCATAATAACAACCCAGTTGAAATTTTCAACAAAAATCACACAAACCCTAACATTAACCTTACTAGTATGCTTGACAAACCTACTCCCTTGAATCTCCTTTCAATTTCAAGCTCAAATACAAGGTAATTAACCTCTAATCACACCAGAGATTATATAAATACATCAAGCCATCACATATCCATGAAAACTCATGAAAATCCCATCAAAATATCATCAAAACTTAACTTTCTTACCTATTTTTCTCCACTTTTTTGCTCAATCTTCACTCTAACACCTTGATTGATTAATTTTGGCTTGAAAGAGTGGATCAAAACCTTGATTTTCCTCCCCTTGCTGGCTGAATACCCTGCTGCCCTGCACCCTCACTGTTTTGCTCTCTTTTGCCGTCTAAAAAAATGACTAGAACTCATTCAATTGCACTTTATAAAGTACTAACTTTAATTGACTAAATTGCCCGTTATTAATTCATCAAATGGCCATAAAATCCTCTAGTTAACTTTACTTAAATACCCTTGATCATATCTCATATCTATTTATTTATCTAAGGGCAATTGAGTCAATTGGTCAATAAATTATTCAAAATTTTCTAATGCATGACAACTCATTCCTGTTGTTTCCATAATTAATTTAATTTTGTTACTCTCCCATTGGTTAATTCAAGTTCACATGGATTGTGTTTCTTGCTCAAATTCATTGCATGTGGTCACTCACACTAAATTCATGTATACTTAAATGAAATGTCCATTTTGCCCTTTAATATAATTAATTCTTATTCATACTCCAATAAATTCCAAAAATATTTCATGATCATTCTATCATCAAATTGACCATGAAATACTCTAATTGGGTATCTTAACTCTCAACCTCATGCCTTAAAAAAATTTTAATGGCCGTAAAATCATAATTTCCTATTATTCTCCGAAAAAAGCATTTTCGTCAGTTATGCTTGGATCGCTTAAAACTTATTTGAATGAACTTATTTTCGATCCATTTCAATTTCCAATAACTTTAAATACCTATTCTAAAACTTCTGGTTTTTGGGATTTGTTTTCCGAAAAATCACTATTCACATGGATACTATTTATTGAAAAAAATTTTATTTCACGAAACTTGAGGAAATTTTTATTTCCCATAAATCATTATTCACTCGAAAATACTATTCATAAAGAAATATTATTCTAGAATTTTTGGGTTTTACATTAAGGTGGATAGTGAAACTTCTTGTAATAGTTATTATATTGAGACTCTCAATTTTTGATATATTTCTAAATTCATTTCTTGTTTGGAAAATATTGATGGCCTAACGAACAAAAAGGGTCTAAATTTAGGGAGTTAGTATTTTTGCCTCAACTTATTGTTTTTAACATTTGATAAGTTTGAATGGAAATGTGGTTAGACAAAAATGTCCATTGAAAAAGAAACTAACTTCATCTTCTCCAATCTCTTTCAGAATTGCTCTTTGTCTAACGTTGTTTCTAACAATTTTTTTTTCTTCTCCATCCGATCTCTCTTTTATTCTTTTTATTTTTCTTATTTTTCGAGAAGTGATCAAATATGCAATTTTGCAGATATGTAAGAGTTCCTATTGTTAGTAATGCAGAAAAGTTATCGTGACTTACAATAGATTTTCTACTGTTATTCAAGACAAGAACTGCAAATCTGTAGAATATAGAATTGCATTTGGGCTAGAAGCGCTCCTTGTCTGAGATGGTAGAAGAAGAATAAGATTATCACATGTCAACCTTATGTCTTAAAATACTATAGTTTGGTTATTTCCTATCAGTTTAAATCTTTTAGATCCAGTGATAATTAACATAGTATCAGATTTTGGAGATCTCTTATTTAAACCTTCTCTTTCCCCCTTTATCTCGAATTCTTATTAAACATATTATAATGATAGGAGACATTTAGCATGGTTCAAAATTCATCAATCTATCTACATTACATGTGTCATGTGTCAATTTCAAGTTTTAAATACGATGGTTGGACCTATTCTTATCAATTTGAGCTTTTAAGTCTGATGATAATTAATAAAGGTGAAGGATAAAAAAAAGAAGGAAAAGGAATAAGAAAAAGGAAAAATACAAAGGAAGAGTAAGAAGAAGAAAGGTAGAGGAATAGGAAGAAAAAGAAGAACAGAGATGGGTGACTTTGATAAAAAAAAAAAAAAAAAAAACAAAGAGAGAGATTCTAATGGTGGAAGCAATCGTAGAAGACAACCAGAAGTTGAAGAGAAGGAAAAGTTATTTTAAAGGGTAATTTTATCTAAAAAATTAGTCCTTTGGACTCAAATGTTGAAAACAATGACAAGAGATAAAATATCAACTCATTCTCCATTTGTACCACCTAGTGACACTTTCGTATAGTAAAATCCTACAATTAATCGAGTATTGGTTTTGACGTTAATTGAGTATGTTTGATATGTTGACTAAAAATTTATTATTCTAATGTCAAAATCCTTTTGAAATCTCTTTTTTCTTGGTTTGGTGCCAACTTGAACTCTTTTAAATTTTACACTCCGTTTCTTACCACAAATAGTTATGTACTTTTTAATCATCAAAGAGGTAGATATTCAATTCCCATATATATTATAGCTTGGGTGGGTATATATCCCTTGTTGTAGGAGTAGTTGTTTCTCGTTTATGCCCATTCAATGTCATTTATAAAAGAAAAGCTCAAATTTTAGATTTATTTGAATATTATTTTCTTTTTTTTTTTTTTTTTTGAAATGAATTTTTTTTTTAATTTTATTTTTTGAAAATAAATTGTCATAAGAGGGGATGAAGAACACATTGACAAAGGTCGACAATGAGGATGAAAAGGATGCAGACGATTAAGGTTTGCTTGTGCTAAATGAGTGAGAGATTTTTAAGGTTTGTTGTGTAACTTTGTTTTTGTCTGTGTCTAAGGTTTGCTTTGTAACTTTATTTTTTTGTTTTTGTTTCATATTACAACCTATTCATTTTCCTTTTCACCATCTATGTTTTCTTTTCTTTCCTTCTTCTACTTTTTTTTTTTTTTCAACTACTTCATATTACAAGAATAGGCAATACAACTAGAACCTCCTGGGGTAAACATTAAGGCGTAGACTAGAACAAGCTTTTAGAAACTAGGAGGAGGAGAGACCCACACAAGTGGGTAAATGCCACAACCTAAACCTAGACAAAGGTGGGAAATGTAGCTTGAACCCTACACTCAAAGGAGAAACAAAGGGGTGGTGCCAACTTCACCAACTTTTGTTAGAGATATTTTGGACGTTTATTACTACAAATTGTTTATGATTTTTGGAGTTTAAATTTTTATTTGTGATGATAAGCTAGGGTTATTATCTCTTAGAATGCTTTATAAATTTATGATCTTAGGTTCTTAATTTTGTTTATGTTTGTGTTTAGGTGCCAAAATGCCCTAGTTCATTTGTGAAGATTTGTTGATTGCTGTTAACAGCCATACATACATACATACACACATACATACATACATATATATAAGTATGTATTTTAAACTTGTGACAGTTATTGCTAGCTTCCAATTTTCTTTTATTTTTTTAATAATTTATTGCAATAGTTACAAATTGCTTTTTTGGACTTTTGTTGCAATACATGTGTTTTATTTGATAATAATAAACCCATTACAATTTTACGTGCTTCTTATAAATTGTTTTTTTTCATGGTGTCTAGATATGGACAGATGCAAATTTTGCTTGATTTTCTTGCCACAGAGCTTCAGACACAGATGTTGTACTTTTCCATTTTATTAATTGCAGCCTCATATTGCGCAGTTGCAAGACACCACAATAAGTACTTGCTTATAAATCTTACATTTGCTAGACATGAGACAATGATTTCATTTTTAGATAGTGTAATAGATCAAAGTGATAACGAGTGTCTGAATAAATAACAAAGGATGGATAGGAGAACATTTGGCCTTTTAGAAATACTTCGTTTCGTTGTAGTGGTGGGTTACAATCCGATGGTCTTGTGAGTATAGAGGAGCAAGTTTGTATGTTCTTACATATACTTGCTCATCATGTAAAAATTCGTATTATACCAAATAGATTTATTAGATCTTCTGAGACAATTGGTAGGTATTTCAAAGCTATTTTGAAAGCTAGCTGTATTAAGATTACATGATGTTTTACTTGCACCCATGAGATGTGGAAGTGGTTTAAGGTTTGTTTCTTAACAAATAAAAATCAAAGTGTCATAGATATTTTGAACGTTTTCTCATTTACAAAATGAGTATCTTTTAGTAGAATTGTTTGGGAGCATTAGACGGGACATACATCAAGGTCCACGTACCTAGTGTTGATCATCCAAGATATAGAACAAGAAAAGGTTAAATTGCAATAAATGTATTAGGAGTACGTTGCTGTGATATGATGTTTATATTTATATTTTTGAGATACGAGAGTTTAGCTTCAGATTTTAGACTACTTCAAGATGCTATAAGTAGGCCAACCGGGTTAAAAGTTCCAACTGGTAAGATGAGTGTTAGAATTTTTTTTTTTTTTGATAATTTACTAAAATGGTTTTCTAAGTTATTGAACTATTTATTAAATATTTTATTTATGTTTGAAACAGATAGGATATTATTATCTTGCAGATGCTGGGCATACAAACATTGAAGGATTCCCTTGCACCATAGAAAGGAACAAGAAATCATTTGTCTATTTGGAGAGAAGGATGTGTTCCCCAAAACCATGAGGAATATATTAACATGAACCATGCATCAGCAAGAAATGTGATCGAACGTTGCTCTGGCCTTCTTAAAAAACGTTGGGCTATTTTGAAGAGTCCATCTTTCTATCGAATAAAATTACAGTGTCGTCTAATAACAGCTTCTTGTTTGTTACATATCCTAATTAGATGAGAAATGTCAGTATATCTAGTGAAGCATGAAGTTGATATTATCGAGAATGATGACAATACGGTGTTCAATAAAAATATTTCTCAAGTTGGTTCATCGGATCAATGGAGTGCTTGGAGAGATAATCTTGCTGACGAAATGTTCAATGCATGGAGAAACAATCACTAAACGTAGGATTTATATCAATTTGTATTTTATTTGCACAATATGTATATTTATCTTTTTGAATTATTTGTGTTGGAAGTACTCGCTGTAATTGAAATTGGTGTAGGGTGATGTGTACTGTGACGCTACATTTTAATTTGGCTGTAACATGTATGTTGACTTCGTATTTTTCTCTTCAATTTAACTTATACTCGGGATTTTATTTAATAAATTAAATGTATTGTGTACTTGTCTTTATAGTTATACACTGATCCATGTTTAGCTTATAACTACTCAATAGCTAGGTTCATGCCGTGTTTTAAATATTAACTTAGGAGAACATTTCAAAATTCAAAAAAAAAATTTGTTTTCGATCGTTTTAAGAAATTTTTTTTTTTTAGACTCTCAAACAAATTAACTGCATCTAATATCCCTTATTAACCAAAATACCCTTAAATATAAAAATCTTAAATTGGAGGTAATGTGATGGGAGATTCTCCATCATGACAAATTGTGACGGAAGGCTCTCCCATCACAGTATTCCGTCACGGACGATCTCCCATTACGTTGTCTGTGATGGGAGGCTCTTTTGTCATGAGCGTCTATAACAAGAGTCTCCTATCACAATGTGTATTTACTCATAAGGGTATTTTGGGAATGATGGGGCATTGGATGCAATTTATTTGTTTAAAGGGTCAAAAATAAATTTTCTTTTCAAAGGGAGTAAAAATGAATTTTGCTTTTGAGATGTGGTCAGTTTTTGAAATTCCCACTTGGTAAAAGCTCATTTTAAATTTGAATAGTTCCTTCGGTTGCATGAAGCATCTTTCCAACTCTTTCAGATCTTGTTGCACCAATTGAAAAGATATATATGCTTCTTAACCAAAAGCTGAGATTTATTTTGTGTAATTATAACTTTTATTTTAATATATGAAGCATCTTGTTTGATCATTAGATGGCCTATTGAGAGACTTGGGATGTGGGCTATTAGTTCTCTGTAGTATTTATATTTGATTCATTGATTAGAATAAAAAAGACTACGTCTCAGGTAATATGATTTCCTAGTGCCACCAATATCGAACTTTAATTTCTTTTTTTTTTCTCCTTTTCAAATAGGTTGATTAGAAAAAGTGGATTAGCTGTTAATATTCTAGTATTATTGTTAGAGACTTTTGTTCTTCTGTATTTTGAGTGTTTTTGTGATGATAATTGAGCCAAACCATAAAATCATTTTACTTTCTATAATAGATTTTAGACAAAGGTTTACAATATTCCCTGTATGCATGGACAATAAAAAATAGTTGATGAACTGCAGGAATGGATGGAGAAAATAACACCAATGTGGATCAAGATCCTAAAGTGTCCAAACGTAAATGGACAAGATTTGAGGAGGAGGCGATAGCAGCTGTTAGTACATTGGAGGAAATAGTCGCACATAGTGGTACATGTGATAATGGTGCCTTTAGACAAGGAACAACAAGACAAGTAGAATAATTAAGCTCCGTTTGACACGCAGGATTGGAATGAATTGGATTAGATTGGAATGAAAAATCACTGTCCCATATTTGATGAAACTTAAAATTGGATTAAAAATTATACCATATCATGTTTAGTGTAGGCTAGGATTGGATTGGAATTAAATTAATTAATTAAAAATTTTTATTATATAAAATTAATTTTATAGAAAATTTGTCAAAAAATAACAAACCAAACATCATCTCCCAACTTTCATTAATATGAAAATCCACAGTTCATCAAATCATCATCTTCCAAAATTCAATATCATCAACCTACAGTTCATCAATATCATCAATCTAATTCATCAACATTATTATCTCCTACAATAACATCATCATCAACAACATTAAAACATCATAATATTAACCAAAAACAAAAAAACAAAAAAACAAAAATAGAGGACACAAAAACAAGGATTCTGTTCAAACCTAAAACCAGATGGTTCTGAGTTCAACGTTGAACCCAGAACCATCTGGTTCTGGGTTTGATGAACTTAAAACTATCGAACTCAGATGGTTTTGGGTTCTTCCTAAAATCATCCTAACTTAGAAGAGGAAGAAGAAGAAAGCGAGGAGAGGTTCCATGAATGTGTGATGGGAGAAAGAAGGTGAGAGAAAGAGAAAGACGAAGAGAAGAGAAAGAAGCTAGGAGAGGGAGACGGAGAGAAGAGAAAGAAGATGACATAGGAAATCAGAAATCCAATCCCATCTAATGACATGATTTTGATTAGGATTAACGAATCTTAAAAGAATTGGAAATGAGAGGAGTTTGAGAATCTTGAATCTCAATACTATTTCATTCCAATTGGTCTCCAAACATGACATTTAAGTAGTTTAAGATTTTTTAATCACAAACCCACTTCAATCCCATGTGCCAAATATTACCTTATTGGTATTCACGGACTCACTACCTAGCTTTGGACTTAATTAGAGCTATCCCCTACATTGAGTCAAAATTGAGAAAATTAAAGAAAGATTATAATACAATTTGACATGTTGAACATGAGTGATTTTGGCTGGAATGATGTAAAAATTGAGTTGAAGTTGATAGGGTTGAGGCTTAGTAATCAATGTGTAGGTTAGTGATAATATGGTGCTATTAATTATAATCTTTTTGTATTAATATTATATATGGATTTAACTACACTACTGGTTGGATAACCTTATCCAATAATTACAATCATTGGATTGACTTTAATAACTACCCTTACACCCATCTAATAGATGTAATTAATGGGCAAGATTACTCAACTAGTAAGGTAGCCTAATCTATTATGTAGATAAGCAATCACTTTGCATATGTGATTTGCTAACATAATTTTAATTATGTTGTAGCATCATCCACATGCCAAAGGATGGAGAGGTAAGCCTTTTCCATTGTATGATAGACTTACAAATATCTTTAGAAAGGATCAAGCTATAGGCCAGGTTGGTGAAACATACAACTGTTATCATGAGTGCGCAGTGAATGATATTGAAGAAGATAATCAAGATAATGATGAAGATTTGAATGACATTAATGAAGGCTTATCTCCAATGTTGGTAAATCAGCCCATTGTTCAAAAATGATTGATTTGGCCAAATTTTTACCAGTTAATTAGTGACCGATACCGTGACAGGCCCCTCTCCTTACTAGGCCTACCGGCCGCCTTACAGTAGCCCTTCAGCAGATATCTGATCCAGCTAGAAGGTTCCCGTAAAGCTACGTAGTTTACTTTTAAAAACTTTCTGTTAATGCGGAAACGTGAGAAAATTTTTCTTTTTATTTTGAACATTTATAAAATGAATTTATAAAAATTTGGGTAACATAACGACTGTTTTCCGAGCATACCGCCCTGCAAATTTCAAAATCTAACACTTCTATAACAAATATTTCTCCACTACTGGGCCTCGGACCCTCAAATCATTTCCACAATCCAACCACAAATAATTTTCAATTTAAAATCCATAATATATTTCATTTTCAATTAAGATAATTATACGATTTAATTTATCAAAACTTACTTTTATAAATACAAACTACCATATAATACAACTCCAAAATATTATTTACAAATATTCATCAAAAGTTGTATAAAATTCATGACATACACTTTTAAACTAAACTTATGCAGTGATGCTGTTGCGTCAGGCCACTTACGCGTCTGATGGAGCCTTTTCTGGTTGACGGTTCGTTCCTGCACCTGGGGAGGATTTTTATAAAATACGAAAATAGGGTGATGAATATAAAACTCAGTGAGTGGATAGTTTTTCATTAATATGTTCTTTTTCTAAAGTGTTTGCTTCCTTCCAAAATACTTTGTAAGCTAACAATCTTTCTATAAATTTACAAAAATTAAGTGGAGAAACTTTTTTAAAAATAGAAACTAATAATCTTTCCATAATTTTATTAAAGTTACAAAACTGAATAATTCTTATAAATCTTTCTTTATTTCTCGAAACTGAAAATAATTTCTAAGTTAATAAATTTCACGTCTATTGACGTGCTTTTCTCATTTATCTCGCCAAAGGCAACCCAGGGAAACTTAGCTCCATTGTGACGGAATCTCTCGACACCACAGGAGCTCAGGGATGCTACTAGGTGTAGTCGCAGATGTGGGAAACCTCTTGGGGTTATGATTCCCCTCCCAACATCAGGCAGATCTACGCTACCATATACGTGCAGAGGGCGACTGACAGACTCGACTCAACCCCCCCAAGTTAGTGTTAGTAACTGACTCTCCCAACTGCTCTTGCCATACACGCATACGGTACTTCGGCCGGAAATCTCTGGGGGCTAGGGTAAACTCAAGGTATTTAAATATTTTCATAATAAAAATCTTACTTTTCTTTTCTTTAATAAAAATTTTACTTTTCCTTTCTTTAATCACTTGAAATAAAACTTTACTTTTTCTGAGGTCGAAGCCTATCATTTATAAACAACTTTAGCATGTATGAATTCTCGAGTATAATTACTTAACATACTAATTTACTTTAATACTCAAATGCTTATAATTGCAATTAAATAAAATATTCTTGCAATTCATATAAAATATGTAACATGCTAAAATAACTTTAAAATCACATAATAAATTCTTTTACTAAAACAACAATTAAACAACTCAATTCTCATATTGTAAATTTCTTTTCTAATCTCAACTTTGTAATCAAAATTACTTTCGAAATATCTTATTAACTTGACTTCATGCGTGTATATATATATATTAAAAGCTTACTATTTTTACTTTGCTTAATAATAAATAAAGTTAGGATATAAATTCAAGTAATATTCATGCATGATAAAACTTAAAAATATGCAACCATTTAGTTAAACTTAATAACTTGAAATAAGGTAAATAACTTCTCATCAAAATAATTCAATACTAAAATATATGGTTGCTAACATGGATAATCAACTTATAAATTCATCAAAACTTTTAAAGTAAAACCACTCACATTTTACTTCCAATTGCTTCACCACCTCTCCAACACTTCCTTTTTATTCTTGAGATTTTCCTACAATTTAATCCAACCAAAATCTTGGTTTAGGATTCATGAATACACCACAATTTCAATTTCATTAAAATTCCATACACCAATACATAACAATATTATATTCTTGACAATCTTCCAATCACTTTCTAATCCAAAGTTTTTGCATTTAAACTTATTCAACCATCCAACAATTTATTCACTTTAATCCAACACATCAATTGCCAAAAGATTACTTAATCTAACTTAATATACATATATTTATATATTCACCACTTTGCCTTATCTTCCATTATTAATCTCACATCAAATTCAATTCATTCCTTTGGTGCTAAAGTAATCACACACATCATAATTACCATCCCAACACATATAATAATTCATTCAAGAATTTCACCATTCACTCACATAAATTTCCAATAAAAATATACTAACTAATCAATTACTTTATCCTTCAATATATTCTCCCAATGAATTCACAACTTCATCAACTTTCCAATTAATATTCTCACATCCATTTCTATCTATTTCTTTGGCATTAAAGCACTCAAACATCTTATAACCATCATCAAAATGCATAAAATTTATTGGATGACAAATTTACTCTCACACTTAACCTTAACCAACATAATTATCCAACTTTCCAATTTCCATTTCTCTTGCATTCTTTGATACCAACCAATTCATTTTCATTCCATAACCTTATACAATTTACTTAATCTTTTAAAATAAGCTCAACATATATAAAAACAACAATTGCTCAAGCACTAACATAATTATTCACCAACTCATTTCTTTGCTTTTCTTTCCAAGATTTTCTTTCAATCAACATAAATCTTATATATGGTTTTATCTAATCATCCAAATAATGTCATCACCTATACTTCTATAATTTAATCACATACTAATATATAATGAACTTTATTCATTCTTTTCATCCCAAGCCAAATAATCACACATAAACACATAGATAACATGAATTTCCCATACACTAACATAATGCTTATCATTCCATTCCTTTTGCTTTTCTTTTCCAAAAATCATTTCAAATTAATATAAATCTTCATAAAACTCATCTAAATACCAAAAATCATCCAATTACATAAACTTTTTCCAAATGACCCACTTACTAATACATGATACAACTAAGCTATTTACTTCATTCCATGCCCAACAATCACTCCCAAATGCATCAATTAATCATCAAAAGATCAAATAAAACCTTAAACTCAAAATAAATTAAATTCCATTTAATTTTGGCATAAAACCCTAACTATTACCTACTAATTTACTTGTCAACTTGCTTTGTTTGCACTCCTTCCAATTTCAAGCTCAAATACAAGGTAAATAATCTCTAATCACACCAAAAATTCCATTAATAAATCAAACCATCACACAACCACCAAAACCCATAAAAATTCAAGCAAAACTCACACTAAAATCAATTTTCTTACCTACTTATATCCACCTTTGTGCTTAATCTTCACTCTAACACCTTTGTTGAATGATTTTAGCTTGAAAGAATGGATCAAAACCTTGATTTTTGCCCTTTCCGTTGCTGCCCGAACAGCCCCTGCAGAGCACCCAAAATCTTCTCTTTTTGGTCGTCCAAAATGGTGGAGAAATGATCATTCATTCACTTTATATGGTCAACTTTTCACTTGACAAAAATACCCCTCATCACTTCATCAAATGGTCATCAAATCCCCAAGTGATAATTACCACAATACCCTAAATTACATCTCACCTTCAATTAACTAAATGATGGGCAATTTGGTAACTTGAGCATTAAAAATTAATTAGTCAACTTTAATGCATGACAACTAATATTTATAAATCTTTAATTTAATTTTAATGTGTAATTCTTTCATTGGTTAATATCTCATGACATGGATTGTGCTTTTTTTGCTCAAGTTATTTCCATGTAATGTTCACACCAAATCCATGAGATAATTGAGCTTAAAATGACCATTTTGCCCTTAATGCAATTAATTATTATTCACACTCACTTAAATTCCAAAAATATTCTATGGTTATCCAATCATCAAATTGATCATGCAATACTCTAATTGGGTGTCTTGACCTCCAATTCCATGCTTTGAAAAAAATTCAATCGGTTATAAACTCATTAAAATTCACAACGTTCTCAACGAGGGTATTTTTATCCATAAATATTCGGAACCTTTAAAATCCATTCAAACGAACTCATTTTTACTCTATTTCAGTTTCTAATAACTCTAATTCATATTTTGGAGCTTATGATATTCGGGGTCAATTTTTCAAAAATCACTATTCACGCAGATTCTATTAATCGAAAACATTATTCATCCAAAAATACTATTCACCAAAAAATTTTTATTTCACGAAACTTGAGGAAATTTTCTTTTTCCTGTAAATCACTATTCACTCAAAAATACTATTCACACGAACTCACTATTCATCTGGAAATACTATTCCATCCGAAAATACTATTTATTCGGGAAACATTATTTCTTCTAGGGAAATGAAATTCCGGGTCTTACATACTATGCCAACTAGCCTTAGATTATGGGTTCTACTTGGATTAGGTAAGTACTCGATCGAGTGGGTAGCATACTCAAGCCAACTCGACCAATTCAGACCAACTCGCCTGGTCCTTTTTTTTTTTTTTTCAAATCATCGATAGCCACCCTTAACCTCTTTATCACCTAAACCATCCGCACATAATTCAAACCACCTCAACAAGAATCTAGCTGAACGAAAACCACTCAAACCACTACAACTGAACTTCGATCACTCCTTAAATCACCCCTAACCTTTGCACCTAAATAAAACAATGACTAACTAACCAAGCAAAAAAGAAGAAAAAGAAAAACCAAAGAAGATAGAGGAATGACAGAAAAGAGAAAAATATAAGAGAGAGAGACAGAGACAATAACAAACGAGTGTCGATCAACATACCACCGTTGCCATTTCTAGTAACTTGTTATCATGACAAATACTACCTGAAAAGCAAAAGAGATGGTAAGAGGCGTGGGCGGATAAGATCTGTTTTTTAGGATGATGATGATGATTTGTGTAGGAGGGTGAGAGAAGAGGTTGAGAAAATGAAAATTTGATGAGGGGGAGAGAGGCAGCATAGGAGTTGAGAAAGAAGAAGGTTGATCTAATGAGGGTTTATGTGTGTGTGTGTGTGTGCATGCATACACACACAGACAATGGTTCAACAGTCAAAGCCTTTGAACTTTAAAATAGTTATGACAAAAAAATTTCAATCATCCATTAGATACGACAAGCAGGAAAAAGGAATATAAAAAAAAAAAAATTATCATTTGATTATTATCTTCATAAGAAGCTTTCATGAGTTTTTTTTTTTTTTTATAATAATCAAATGATAATTATTTATTTCTATTTTTATCTTTTTTTCCTTTTTTTTCTATCAAATCTAATGGATGATTAAGATTTTGTGATCCTAAATTTTTTAAAGTTAAAAAGTACTGACCACTAAAGTTACAAGTGTCTTGGAGAAGTCAAAATACTTGAAATGATGACTACTCAACAAACTATAGATATCAAATTTCTGAAGATGAGCAAATAGAGTTCGTTATGTCACTTCTTTCAAACATGTGATTGTCAAGTGATGGTTTCTTTTAATAAGTCAATTTTTGTTGATAATTAGTCATGGCTTTATGTCATTTTTTGTAAGGTGCAAATTGCCAATATTGTTTATTGATGTAATGTACCTAATGAAAACTGTAACTCTTATAGTCACACTAACTAAACTTGTCTTTTGTTATACACTTGGATGTGTAATTAATAGGACTCATCTTAACTTCTGTCTCAAGTTTGGAAGAATCCAATGAAAATTGACGTCTTTTAATTGAAATATGTATTACTGAAAAATATTTTAGAAAAATTATCATAAATCTTATGGTTGCTTTATAAATATAAATTAAACAAATCGAAAATCTGTACATTTCTCGTGTTAGGCCCTTGGATTGATGGAAAAAATATTTCATTTGTAAAACTATTATGAAAATACATTTACAAAATCTAGTTAATTAAAAATAAGATATATAAAATGCAAATGTTCATCATTATGTGGTCATTCTAACATTATGTAATAATTTGCACGAACCTGTGGTGGATATCCGAAACAACGGATTTATGAAAGAGTAAGCGTTAACGTCCAATGAGTGGATATAATTTTTCATAAAAATATTTAAAAAAAAAGACATAACATATAATTGGTAAGAATAAATAATTCTTATATCATAATAAAACTGTAACATATGTATAAATCCTCTTTATAACTTATAAAATATAATCTGTACCTATTATCTGTAAATCTTTTTTGAAATCTCTTTCGATTAACTACACAAGTTTCTCTGGTTTGGACCACCACACTTCAAGCCTCCACTAGATCCTTGTCTATAAACTTATGACTCTTATACACATAACACATGTGTGGATTCCCAATCTCTGCTCAACAAAAATAATAATTTATTCTTTATCTACTTTATAAATAATATCATATTATTTTTGAAACTCTTTTCATTTTCAATAAATAATAAAAGTTGAAACATAAATAAACAAATATAAACCAATTTAAAATTATCCACTCACAGAAACTTTTTTACTTAATAAGTCTGAAAAATTATGGAGGGCACCTTTTTTTCATATAAAACTTTCAAATACATCTCTTCAAAAGACTTTCATATACATATACATAAAAAGAGGCTAGTAACAAAGGTGACTAGCCACATAATAGGATTTGTATTTACTAATAAAAACTCCAAATTACTCTAACATATATTGCCATAAAGACTTCTCCACTCAGAGAGCTCCAGTATTCTAAAGTTTACCTCTGCACAAAGAAACATAAAGTACAAGAACTAGAATTAAAAATAAAATATCATGTAAATATAATTATACAAGTACAAGAAAGTCGAAATTAATGCTTATGTAATTAACATATAAATTAGAGAGAAGAGCTAGGAGAGAGTAGAAAAACTTTAAATGGAGACTAATTCAAGAATGTAACATGTTAGACCATACACTTTTATAGTAAAATTACATTGATGTATAGATTAGTGAATGACATGACACATATATTACAGCATCACTAAATATTTAATATAGAAAGACATCCAATAATATATATGTGCTTGCAGTCCATGATGGTCATGTCGAATTGTGGAGGAGTTCATTTTAGAACCCAGAATTTCATTTCCCTAGGAGAAACAATGTTTTCTAGATAAATAGTGTTTTCGGATGAAATAGTATTTTTAGATGAATAGTAATTTGTATGAATAGTGATTTTCGGGAAACGAAAAATTTTCTCAAGTTTCGTGAGATAAAACTTTTTCGGTGAATAGTATTTTTAGGTGAATAGTATCTACGTGAATAGTGATTTTCGAAAAATAGACCCAAGACATCATAAGCCCCGGAATATGAATTAGAGTTATTAGAAATTGAAACGGAGTAAAAATGAGTCCGTTTAAATGAATTTTAAAGGTTCCGAAATTTGTCGATAAAAATGTTCTCGTGGGAAACGTTGTAAATTTTAGCGAGTTTATAACCAATTAATTTTTTTTTAAAGCATGGAATCGGAAGTTAAGACACCTAATTTGAGTATTGCATAGTCAATTTGATGATAGGATGATCATGGAATATTTTTGAAATTGATTAGTGTTAGTTGAGGATTAAATTTTAAGTTTAATGAATTATTAAAGTGTTGCATGAATGGATTAGCGTCAAACAAACACAATCCATGTGAAATTGAATGGACCAATGCCTTAGAGACAAATTAAAGTAAAAAAGAAGTGTATTTAGTTGAATTGAAACTAATTTGGAGAGATTTGGTTGGTGAATTAATTAGATAGAATTGTTTAACCAATCAAATGATTTAATTTAAAACTAGTAGCATTTGTGTGATTGTGGAGTTAATTAAAGGGCAATTTAGACCTTTGTGAGGACAAGTATATAAAGTGGAGGTGCATGAGAGCTGGACCAAGTGAAGCATTCAGCTGAATCAAAGAGCAGACGTGAAAAAAAAAAACAAGCAGACCCAAAACCAAGCTGAAACCGTGAGGAAGAAAGAAAAATCTGCAGCTATGAAGGAAGAAGAAGAAATCTGGTCATGAAAGAAGAAGGAGAAGAAGAGGAGGAAGTCCCCAAGGTGCTCATCCATCCTTCTCTCTCTAATCTATCAAGAAATCTCAAGAAAAAAGAGTGAAGAGATTGAAGATTATTAAGTTAATTTATGAACTAGTTGATGGGTTTTGATGGATTGTTGAATTAATGAGTTGTTTGATGAATTTTATAGGTTGAAGGGGGTTAGATCACCATTAAATTGAGCATGGAAAGGAAAGAACTCATCAAGAAGCTTTGGATCAAGATTTCTGAAAGGTAAGATTAGGGTTGATATCTTGAGTTGATGAAATTAAATTGTATTGGTATTTTGAAACTTTGGTTGATCTTTTGATGATGATTTGATGCTTTTGAGTGTATTTTTGAGTTGGAAAATGAAGAGAATAGCTTGGGTATGATATGTATTAGTATGTGATTAAGTTGGAAAAGATTAGGTAATTGGATATATTTTGGTGTTTGGATGAATTGGTAGGTGATATTAGAGTAATTTAAGATGAAATTTGAAAAGAAAAATCAAGTGATTGAATTGTTGGATATGTATATTAGTGTATGGATCATTGTGTTTTTGCATGTGTTTAAGTGGATTTTAATATTTGAAGGAGTTGTATAAGCTTTGGGGATGAATTTAAAATGGGTTGGAATCAAAAGAATGAAAGAGAAATTTGACATGGAAAAGTTTGGAGGTTAATGTGGTTAATATTAAAAATGAATGTATAAGTTGTTATTCCATCATTTTTATGTGTTTGGATGATGATTATGATGTGTTTGATTACTTTAGTACCAAAGAAATTAATTGAATTTGATGTAAGATTATTAGTGGAAGATAAGGTGAAGTGGTGAATTTATTGAATATATATATATATATATATTGAGTTATGACTAAGTGTTTAATGAGTGCTTGAGATGTTTGAAATTTATTTAATGAAATGTTGGATTGTTGAATTGATTTTAAATGAAAAGTGTTGGTTTGGAAGATTATATCAAGAATTGACATTATATTGTATATTATCCTGTAGGTTAAAATTTGAAGAATAGATGAGAATGACATTGAAATAAAATGAACAAGGTGATGAATTAATGGTGGAATGTGATTTTGGGTGAATTGGAAACAAAAAGAATCAAAGGGAGGTTTTGAAGGAGTGGTGGAGTAATTGAAAGTAAATTGTGAGTGGTTTTATGTTGTAAAGTATTTATGAATCTATTACATGAGAATTGAGTTATTTAATTGTTGTTTTAATAAAAGAATTTATTATATGATTTTAAATTCACTTTAGCATGTTGTATATTTTTATATGAATTGCATGAATATTTTTATTAAATTGCAATTATGATCATTTGAGTATTAAAGTAATTTAGTATATTGAGTAATTATATTCTAGAATTATACATGCTAAAGTTATTTACAGATAATAGGCTTCAGCCTTAGAGAAAGTAAAGTTTTATTTCAAGTAATTAAATCAAAGAAAAGCAAGATTATTTTTATTATGAAAAGATGTTAGATGTCGTGGGTTTACCCTAATCGCCAGTATACCCGGTCGTAGTACCATTGCGTGTATGGCAAGATGGTTGGGATAGTTATTAGCTTTGGGGGGTTGAGTCAGTGAGTCGCCCTTTGCACGTGTATAGTAGTGTAGGTCTGCCTGATGTTGGGAGGGGAATCACGACCCCAATAGTTTCCCACATCTGCAACTACGCATGGTAGCATTCCCAAGCTCTAGTGATGATGAGAAATTCCGTCACAATAGGGCTAAGTTTCCCTGGGTTGCTTTTGACGAGATTAAAGAGAAAAACATATCAATAGACGTGAAGTTTATTAAATTAGAAATTTATTTCTAGTTTCGAGAAATAAAGAAAAGTTTATAAGAATTAATTAGTTTCGTAAATTTAATAAAGTTATAATAAAATTTTAGTTTTATAAATTATTTCGGGAGGACATATATATCTTTAGAAAATGAAATTTTAGTTAACAGTTAGTCGCTCACTGAGTTTTATACTCACCATTCTTTCTCTATGTTTTTTAAAAATCCTCTTCAGGTGTAGGAACGAGTCGTCAATCAGAAGAGGCTCCATCGGATGCGTAGGTGGCCTGACGCAACAATATCACTGCATAAGTTTATGTTTGAAAGTGTATGTCATGCATTATATTCAACTTTTGATGAAAATATTTGTAAATTATATTTTGGGTTGTGTATAGTGTTTTGTATTTATAAAATTAAATTATATATTTATGTTAACTGAAACTGAAGTATATTTATGGATTTCAAATTGAAAACTGTTTGTGTGAGGATTGTGGAAACGATTTAAGGGCCTGAGGCCCAGTAGTGGAGAAATGTTTGTTAAAGAAGTGTTAAATTTTGAAATTTGCAGGGTGGTATATTCGGAAAATAGTTGTTATGCTTCCCAAATTTTTATAAATTCGTTTTATAAATATTCAAAAGAAAAAGAAAAATGTTCCCACGTTCCCGCATTAACATAAAATTTTGAAAAGTAAACGGCGTAGCTTTACGGGAACTTTCCAGTTGGATCAGATATTCACTGGAGGGCTACCGTGAGGCAGCCTGCAAGCCTAGTAAAGAGAGAGGCCTGTCAATTTGGTATCAGAGCAGGTTTTTGAATTTATTTTTATATAAATCATACATTGCATGACATATTAGTATGTTTTGAATGCAGTGAGTAATGCGTCGTGTCGGCCGTCCCCGTACGCGGAGAGCTACAGTTGAGGCTCCATTGTTCCGCCAGTGGGGGAAGAGAGAATAAACGAATCGGTAAATGATCCGCAAGCCGTTGATCCATCAGCACCACCTACGGTAGAGCCTGGAGCGGACCCGATAGAGAGATTGGCCTAAGTGATAGAGGGTTTGAGGCCGTGCGCACCCGTGCCACTGTAAAGAGGGCAAGGAAATTGGGTGTTGAGCCATATGACGGATTAGGGGGCCCAGAGGTTGCTGTTGAGTGGATAGACAGTACAGAGAGGATATTGGAGCAAATGGAGTGCACGGATCCCCAGAAAGTATCCATTGCTTCATTCCTATTAAAAGCATCGGCCAGAGATTGGTGGGACTCCATTAGGAGGAGAACTACAGGTTAGATTACATGGGAGAAATTTAAAGAAGACTTCAATGAAAAATTCTATCCAAGAGCTTATAGGAATGTCAGAATAGAAGAATTTTATAGCTTGGTTTAGGGAGACATGACAGTTGAAGAATATGAGAAGAAATTCACCGAGCTGTCACGAGTGGCACCATATATAGTTGATGATGAATTGAAGAAATGCCATAAGTTTGAATAGGGCTTGAATAAAAAAATCAAGGCATATGTAGTAGTTGCAGAGCACAGAGAGTACAGACAATTAGTTGAGGCAGCTTTAAGGGTTGAGAGGACTGTGCAGGGAGACAGAGATCCAAAGCAGAAACAGAAGTGCAGTCAGAGTTCAGGATGGTTTTCAGGCAATCCCAATAAAGCTCCCAAGATTGAAGGCAAGTCTTGGTGGTCTGGTAGCAGACAACAGAGTCATGGTGCCACATCTAGTCAGGGTTCTGTTAGGCCACCATCAGGTTCCCAAGGCAAAGGTGGTATCCAGAGTAGATCAAGGACACACAGAAAATGTGGTAGACTACACAGAGGAGAGTGCCACATGGGGAGTACCGGATGTTATCATTGTGGTCAGAAGGGACACTACATGAGAGATTGCCCTCAAAGAGCTGTTAGTGATAGTGGTGAGTCAAGATCCGTGACTCAGGGACAGACCAGCAGGGTTCAGTCTCAAGAGAGGAGAGGTCCACAGCCGAGAAGACCAGGGACTAGTCAATTTGGTAGAGGTGCAGGTAGAGGCGCCCCATTCAGAGGACAGCCAGGGAGACCCCATGCACATGCCAGGGTATTTGCAGTGACACAGCAGGATGCTGAGGCCACACCAAAGGTTGTTACAGGTACGGTGACAGTGTTTGGTAGGGATGCCTATGCTTTGATTGACCCAGGAGCCACTCACTCCTTTGTGTCTAAAGAATTTGCTAGCAAGGTTAATATGGGGTTAGAGTTTATGGAGTGCAGTATGATAGTTACTACTCCCACTGGAGGCAAGTTAGTGGCAAAAAGTGTCTTCAAAAACAGTGACATAGTGATTGGGAGTAGAGTTTTTCCAGTTAGTCTAATTCTGCTAGACATTCATGACTTTAACATTATATTGGGCATGGACTAGTTAGCTATGTATCACGCCACTGTGGACTATTTCAGAAAAGAAGTTAGGTTTGGTTCATCAGGTGAGCCGGATACAGTGTTTAGGGGAGAGCGTAAAATGCTTTCAGCTAGTTATATGTCAGTGATGGTAGCTCAAAAGATGTTGAGGAAGTCGTATGCAGGGTATCCGACTTATGTGATAGATACTTCAAAAAAGGGAAGTACAACTAGAGGACATCCCAGTGGTTAATGAGTTTCTAGATGTGTTCCTAGATGATCTTCCTGGATTACCCCTAGACCAAGAGATTGAATTTGAGATTAATTTGATTCCAAGAACAGCGCCTGTTGCTAAAGCATCATACAGGATGGCATCTACTAAGTTAAAGGAATTGAAAACTCAATTAGAATAGTTGGTGGATAATGATTTCGTTCGACCGAGTGTATCTCCATGGGGAGCACCAGTGTTGTTTGTCAGAAAAAAGGATGAGAGTATGAGATTGTGTATTGATTATCGAGAATTGAATAAAGGGACTGTACGGAATGAATACCCACTCCCGAGGATAGATGATTTGTTTGATCAGCTTTAGGGGGCAAATGTGTTCTCCAAGATAGATTTGAAGTCCGGATATCACCAGTTGAAGATTAAGGGTGACGATGTCCCTAAAACTGCTTTTAGGACACGATATGGACACTATGAGTTTCTGATTATGCATTTCGAGCAAACTAATCCACCGGCAACTTTCATGGATTTAATGAACAGGGTGTTCCATGACTTTTTAGATAAGTTTGTGATAGTGTTCATAGACGACATCTTGGTGTATTCCAATAGTAAAGAGCAGCATGTTGAGCATTTGAGAGCAATTTCACAAAAGCTGAGGGAGCAGTGATTTTATGCCAAGTTCAACAAGTGCTAGTTCTGGTTGGATAAAGTCACATTTCTGGGACATGTTGTTTCAGTAGAAGGTATAAGTGTTGACCTTCAGAAAATTAAAGCAATTGTAAATTGGAAGCAGCTGACCACAGTAACGGAAGTTAGGAGTTTCCTAGGGCTGGCAGGATATTATAGGAAGTTTGTTGAGGGATTTTCGAAGATTGCCATCCCATTGATGAAGCTCACCGAAAAAGAAACAAAATTCGAGTGGTCAGAGGCCTGTAAGAGGAGTTTTGATGAACTGAAGGCTAGGTTGACTTCTACTTTCGTGCTCACTCTTCCTGCAAGAAATGAGGGATTCATAATGTACAGTGATGCTTCTAGTCAAGGTTTGGGTTGTGTTCTGATGCAAAATAGGAAAGTGATAGCTTATGCTTCCAGACAATTAAAGAAGCACGAGCAGAATTACCCAACCCATGATCTAGAGTTAGCTGTTGTGGTATTTGCACTGAGGATCTGGAGACATTATTTATATGGTGTTCCATGTCAGATATTCACATATCATAAGAGCCTCCAGTATTTGTTTACTCAGAAAGAATTAAATATGAGACAGAGAAGATAGTTAGAATTAATCAAGGACTACGATTGTACTATAGAGTATCATCCTGGAAAAACAAATGTGGTAGTAGATGTATTGAGCAGAAGACCTACCAGCTCAGTGTCGCATTTAAGAGTAGGGTACATTCCGTTATTGGTAGAGATGAGATCATTGGGAGTCGAGTTGGAAACGACGGATACAGGTGCATTGCTAGCTACATTTTAGGTTCGATCGGTATTGGTAGATCATGTCCGGGAGTTATAGGTTCAAGATCCTTAGTTAGTGATGATTAGGCAGGAGGTAGAATCAGGTCACAAAGAAGACTTTTCAGTGAGAGATGATGGCATCTTGGTGATGGGACAGAGATTGTGTGTACCTGACCTGGCAAAACTCAAGAAAAAGATCTTAAATAAAGCCCATTCCTCAGCTTATGTTATGCATCCAAGGAGTACTAAGATGTATCATACCTTGAAAGAACACTACTGGTGGAAAGGTATGAAGAGAGAGATAGCTGAGTATGTAACCAAGTGTTTGATATGTCAGCAGGTTAAAGCAGAGCACCAAAGACCAGCAGGACTTTCTCAGCCACTCCCTATTCCTGAATGGAAATGGGAGAATATCACTATGGATTTTGTGGTAGGATTTCCACAGAGTCGGAATGGATATGATAGCATATAGGTGATAGTAGATCAACTTATGACGTCAACTGATTTCCTACCCATCCGGAGTACATATCCCGTGGACAGACTAGCTAAGTTATATGTGGATGAGATTGTCAAGCTTCATAGGGCTCCAATGTCCATTGTATCAGATCGAGATCCAAGATTTACATCCCAATTTTGGCCAAATCTACAGAAAGCTTTAGGCACTTGATTACACTTCAGTACAACATTCCATCCGCAGACAGATGGGCAATTTGAGTGCACTATTCAGACCTTGGAAGATATGCTCAGATCCTGTGTGATGGAATTCAGAGGAAGTTGGGATAATTACTTGTCATTGATCGAGTTTGCCTATAACAATAGTTATCAGGCCAGTATTAGTATGGCACCGTATGAGGCACTCTACGGAAGACGGTGCAGGACGCCATTATGTTGGTATGAGTTGGGCGAGAGGAAGTTAATTGGACCAGAGCTTGTGCAGATGACTACTGATAAGATCAAGATTATCCAAGATAGATTGAAAATCGCTTAAGATCGACAGAAGAGTTACGCAGATAAGCATAGGAAGGATTTGGAGTTCCAGGTTGGAGATAAGGTATTCCTGAAAGTATCACCATGGAAAGGGATCATTCGTTTTGAACGACGTGGTAAGTTAAGTCCACGTTACATTGGTCCTTATGAGGTGATCGGCCGAGTGGGTAAAGTGGTGTATAGACTCGAGTTACCAACAGAGTTGTCTAAGATATATAATGTATTCTATGTCTCGATGCTCCGTAAGTATTTACCAGACCCTTCACATGTTTTGACAGAACAGCCAGTGGAACTTAAAGAGAACCTGTCATATGAAAAGATACCGGTTCAAATTCTTGACAGAAGGGAGCAGATTCTTCGTAATACAGTAATTCTATTGGTAAAAGTGTTATGGAGGAACCAATCAGTGGAGGAAGCCACGTGGGAGCACGAGGAGCAGATGTGCAGCTATTATCCACAGTTATTTGAGTCAGGTATGTTATTTAAATTTCGATGACGAAATTTTTTTAAGGAGGAGTGAATTGTAGAACCTAAAATTTCATTTTCCTATGAGAAATAGTGTTTTCTAGATAAATAATATTTTCGGATAAAATAGTATTTTCAAATGAATAGTATTTTTAGGGAATAGTGATTTTGAGTGAATAGTGATTTTCGGAAAATGAAAAATTTCCTCAAGTTTCGTGAGATAAAATTTTTTTGGTGAATAGTATTTTCAGGTGAATAGTATCTATATGAATAGTGCTTTTTGAAAAATCGACCCCAGACATCGTAAGCCCCGGATATGAATGAGAGTTATTAGAAACTGAAACGGAGTAAAAATGAGTCCGTTTAGATGGATTTTAAAGGTTCCGAATATTTGTGGATAAAAATGTCCTTGTGGGGAACGTTGTGAATTTTAATGAGTTTATAACCAATTAAATTTTTTTCAAAGCATGGAATTGGAAATTAAGACACCTAGTTAGAGTATTGCATGGTCAATTTGATGATAGGATGATCATGAAATATTTTTGGAATTTATTAGTGTTAGTTGAGGATTAAATTTTAAGTTTAATGAATTATTAAAGTGTTGTATGAATGGATTAGCATCAAACAAACACAATCCATATGAAATTGAATGGAACAATGCCTTAGAGACACATTCAAGTCAAAAAGAAGTGTATTTAGTTGAATTGAAACTAATTTGTAGAGATTTGGTTGGTGAATTAATTAGATAGAATTGTTTAACCAATAAAATGATTTAATTTAAAACTAGTGGCATTTGTGTGATTGTAGAGTTAGTTAAAGGGCAATTTAGACCTTTGTGAGACAAGTATATAAAGTGGAGATGCATGAGAGCTAGACCAAGTGAAGCATTCAGCTGAATCAAAGAGCAGATGTGAAGAAAAAACAAGCATACTTGAAACCAAGCTGAAACCGTCAGGAAGAAAGAAAACTCTGCAGCTGTGAAGGAAGAAGAAGAAATCTGGTCGTGAAAGAAGAAGGAGAAGAAGAAGAGGAAGTCCCCAAGGTGCTCATCCATCCTTCTCTCTCTAATCTATCAAGAAATCTCAAGAAAAAAGAGTGAAGAGATTGAAGGTTAGTAAGTTAATTTATGAACTAGTTGAAGGGTTTTGATGGATTGTTGAATTAACGAGTTGTTTGATGAATTCTATGGGTTGAAGGGAGTTAGATCACCATTAAAGTGAGCTTGGAAAGGAAAGAACTCATCAAGAAGCTTTGGATCAAGATTTCTGAAAGGTAAGGTTAGGGTTGATATCTTGAGTTGATGAAATTAAATTGTATTGGTATTTTGAAACTTTGGTTGATCTTTTGATGATGATTTGATGCTTTTGAGTGTATTTTTGAGTTGGAAAATGAAGAGAATAGCTTGGGTATGATATGTATTAGTATGTGATTAAGTTGGAAAAGATTAGGTAATTGGATATATTTTGGTGTTTGGATGAATTGGTAGGTGATATTAGAGTAATTTAAGATGAAATTTGAAAAGAAAAATCAAGTGATTGAATTGTTGGATATGTATATTAGTGTATGGATCATTGTGTTTTTGCATGTGTTTAAGTGGATTTTAATATTTGAAGGAGTTGTATAAGCTTTGGGGATGAATTTAAAATGGGTTGGAATCAAAAGAATGAAAGAGAAATTTGACATGGAAAAGTTTGGAGGTTAATGTGGTTAATATTAAAAATGAATGTATAAGTTGTTATTCCATCATTTTTATGTGTTTGGATGATGATTATGATGTGTTTGATTACTTTAGTACCAAAGAAATTAATTGAATTTGATGTAAGATTATTAGTGGAAGATAAGGTGAAGTGGTGAATTTATTGAATATATATATATATATATATATTGAGTTATGACTAAGTGTTTAATGAGTGCTTGAGATGTTTGAAATTTATTTAATGAAATGTTGGATTGTTGAATTGATTTTAAATGAAAAGTGTTGGTTTGGAAGATTATATCAAGAATTGACATTATATTGTATATTATCCTGTAGGTTAAAATTTGAAGAATAGATGAGAATGACATTGAAATAAAATGAACAAGGTGATGAATTAATGGTGGAATGTGATTTTAGGTGAATTGGAAACAAAAAGAATCAAAGGGAGGTTTTGAAGGAGTGGTGGAGTAATTGAAAGTAAATTGTGAGTGGTTTTATGTTGTAAAGTATTTATGAATCTATTACATGAGAATTGAGTTATTTAATTGTTGTTTTAATAAAAGAATTTATTATATGATTTTAAATTCACTTTAGCATGTTGTATATTTTTATATGAATTGCATGAATATTTTTATTAAATTGCAATTATGATCATTTGAGTATTAAAGTAATTTAGTATATTGAGTAATTATATTCTAGAATTATACATGCTAAAGTTATTTACAGATAATAGGCTTCAGCCTTAGAGAAAGTAAAGTTTTATTTCAAGTAATTAAATCAAAGAAAAGCAAGATTATTTTTATTATGAAAAGATGTTAGATGTTGTGGGTTTACCTTAATCGCTAGTATATTCGGCCGTAGTACCATTGCGTGTATGGTAAGATAGTTGGGATAGTTATTAGCTTTGGGGGGTTGAGTCAATGAGTTGCCCTCTGTACGTATATGGTAGTGTAGGTCTGCCTGATGTTGGGAGGGGAATCGCGACCCCAAGAGTTTCCCACATCTGGGACTACGCATGGTAGCATTCCCGAGCTTTAGTGGCGATGAGAAATTCCGTCACAATAGGGCTAAGTTTCCCTGGGTTGCCTTTGGCGAGATTAAAGAGAAAAACATATCAATAGATGTGAAGTTTATTAAATTAGAAATTTATTTCTAGTTTCAAGAAATAAAGAAAAGTTTATAAGAATTAATTAGTTTTGTAAATTTAATAAAGTTATAATAAAATTTTAGTTTTATAAATTATTTCGGGAGGACATATATATCTTTGGAAAATGAAATTTTAGTTAACAATTAGCCGCTCACTGAGTTTTATATTCACCCTTTTTTCTTTGTGTTTTTTAAAAATCCTCCCCAAGTGCAGGAACGAGCCGTCAATCAGAAGAGGCTCCATCGGACGCGTAGGTGGCCTGACGCAATAATATCACTGCATAAGTTTATGTTTGAAAGTGTATGTCATGCATTACATTCAACTTTTGATGAAAATATTTGTAAATTATATTTTGGGTCGTGTATAGTGTTTTGTATTTATAAAATTAAATTATATATTTATGTTAACTGAAAATGAAGTATAGTTATGGATTTCAAATTGAAAATTGTTTGTGTGAGGATTGTGAAAACGATTTAAGGGCCTGAGGCCCAGTAGTGGAGAAATATTTGTTATAGAAGTGTTAAATTTTGAAATTTGTCAAGTGATATGTTCAGAAAATAGCCGTTATACTGCCCAAATTTTTATAAATTCGTTTTATAAATGTTCAAAAGAAAAAGAAAAATGTTCCCACATTCCCGCATTAACAGAAAGTTTTAAAAAGTAAACGACGTAACTTTACGGGAACTTTTCAGTTGGATCAGATATCCACTGGAGGGTTACCGTGAGGCGGCCAGCAGGCCTAGTAAAGAGAGGGGCCTATCATTCATAAACTTTCTTTTCATTAGCACCCCAGTCTGCTTGACCCTTCTTGATGCACTCAGACATTGCTGCGGTATCAACTAGTGTGCTACACCTATCATGCACTATTTTCAGGCCAGCACAACATATAGGAACTGGCTTGGGTGCTTTCCCCAACAAGAATGTTTTACATGGTGTCAACAGTGTCAAGGCCTATAGTGCCTCATATCACATATTTTTTTGGTTCGACACTGTTAATACATGGTTGGGCAAAAAATTTAGAAGAAGTTTTGTAAAGTGCATTATCCTTTATTAAATGCACAGTGCATTGAGGCATTTGATGCCACCAATATACTCGATTCTCTCATAGTTGAGAAAATGAAGCCTCTCGTCTTCTGTTTCTTATTTTTCAAAAATTTTAATAAGTTATTAAGTGCTGCATGTTAATGCTATAGATATAAACTCAGCAATTGAATTGGTAACATTGATATCAAAACCTCAATTTGTATTGATGAAGTTGTCTGGTTGCTCGAAAGATATCATATTTCTAATATTAGTATTATGGTTTTTTTTTTTTCATTATTGATTAGAAAATTATTAAACCAATTATAACTACAGAATTTGTTAATTCTCATATAATTATGACAATTAAATCAACTTATCAAAATTTTGATAGAAATCACAAATTAAGAAAAATATAAGTGATGTCATTCAATTAAAGTATTTTGATACACAAATAAGATGTGCAAAGTCGATGATATCATCTATCTAGTTTCTAAATATCATATACCCTTAGATCTATATGACTCTTTTATTTCATTAATAGAATCTTGGCCAACAACGCTATAGCTTAGTTAATACCATCCAATCCTGCAAAACAAAAGAAAAATAGAAGGAGTCAAGAGAACTATCTTCATCGAATTTAGCACACACAAAAGGAGAAACAATTTTTAATAGAATGAGCATATATATATCAACATTATTTCTGTTATGTAACATACTGTTTAAATATAGAATAATATACTACATCAATTTATTAAAGACTTATTGGGAAAAAAAGATATACGTACTTTGTGCAGTCGATGTCTGCTGTGATAGGGAATGGAAGTGACACCCCACATAATTTAGGAAGAGCCCCAGCATTTTTAGTATCAACCTTAAAAGATCCTGCTGCTTTCTTCAAGCATTCACAAAGTGCTTGGAGATCTGGCTTGGTTGTGGCCATAGCCTTCTCATTTGCCACGGCCACACAACACAGTGGGGAAGGCTTGTTTGCCCCTTGAGCCAAGAATGGCAAGCAAGGTGCCAATGTGATTACAGCCCTTGGGCATGATATCAATGCTTGTACATAATTTGCAGTACTCACTACCATAACCACAATAGTAGCCAAAGCTAGAATAGACTTAGCCACCATCATTTTCTTCTCTAATCACTTAATGAACGAAATATTAACTATTAAACAATTAAAAAGAATTCAACTTGCTTTAGTGGAGAAGAATGTGGGACTTCAATTGTACTTATAGCAAAAATTCTTGGGTAAAGCCTTGACCACATTTGGCATGTGGATTAGATTGGATTAGAATGAAATGGATTGGATTGGATTGGATTGGATTGGATTAGAATAAAATGGATTGGACTGGGTTGACTTTGAAAAATATTGTCCCATGTTTGGTAGATTTTGTGATTGGATTAAAATTATATCGTATTTTATTTGATATAGGTTTGGATTGGGCTGGGTTGGAATAAAATTAATTTACATATTTTATAATTTACTGAAAATTAATTTTATTTTTTTAATTTGAAAAAAATATTAAGTGGAGAGGGAATTTTCATTCCTAAACCCATTAAATTCCTCTATTTTGATTGGAAATTAGCATTTTCATGAGAGAAGGATCTAAGAGACTTTGATATTGAGTTTAGAATCCCACCCATTTCTCTTCAAATATGGGATTCGAGAGATTGAGCTATTTTGAATCTCGTACCCACCTCAAATCCCATGATCTAAGCATAGCCGAGAGTTTAATATGCATTTGACCACTCTTTGATCACATGCTATTAACTAATAGAAAAGTATTTAAAGTTTTATTATCATTAATTATATACTTTTACTTTACTGAAATTAGGCAACTATAATAAAGCTTTGACCTGCTTGAGTTTATATTTTATTTATTTTATCGTTTTTCTAACAATATATATATGGGACAAGATCGGAGAACACAAATTTTGACATAAATTTTCAATCATTGGATTTAAAGTAATGAATGGTGTAGATTAGTTATTAATTTTTAATTTGTATACTTTACCTTATTTTATCTCTAACTTTTATTCAAATAAAAAAATTATTAATTCAATTTTCATTTAATCTTTTTTTTTTTTTTTCATTCAGTTAACCAAATCATGCAAATAATATATGACTTTAAAGCTCTCAACATCAACTTTCAATTAAGATCTATATTACATATATTGAAACAAACATATTAATCAGAATTGCCCAAAATAAAAAATCAATTAAAAATAAATAAATAAAAGAAACAGAGAATAGGAAAGAACATAAATAAAGAGAGAAAAAATGGTGCACATGCAATAATCTAGTGTAATATAGCTCTCCAACAACTTTCCACTTCTCAAAAAAAAAAATTAAAAATAAAAAAAGATTTGCATCATTCATTACCTTTCAATCCAATGGTTGAAAAATTAGGTCAAAAATTGTGTCAAAATTTTTGTCTCCCGATCTTGCCCCTATATATATATTAAAAACAAACTGCGTATAATTATAGTGGGTCCAAACTTCAATATAATTGCCTATAAAAAGATGTATATTAAATTACTAAAGGGCATGTTTGCAGTGGTTTTTTAAAACCATTTTTAAGCTATTTGAGTCCAAAAACTATTTCAAAATTTGTTTGAATGAAAATTTAAAATTGGCTTTTATCATTCAAAATTCCTTTGGAAGGAAGCCAGCCCTTGTGGCTTTTGAAAAAAAGCTTATACTTCTCTTATTCTAATGTCAGAAGCCTAAAATAAAAGGTATCCTTAACAATCCTTAGAATATATATATAGATATATATATTCCAAATTTTCCTTGATACTACAAGTATGTGCTAGTATATGGTATGGAGTCGTTTAACTAAGTCTGAAAAATTATAAAGGACACTTTTATTCGTATAAAACTTTCAAATTCGTCTTTCAAAAGACTTTCATATACTTACACATAAAAAGAGGTTGGTAACAAAAGTGACTAGCCACATAACAACGGATTTGTATTTAGTAATAAAAACTCCACATTATTCTAACATATACTGCCACAAAGACATTTTCGCTCAGAGAACTCCAGTATTCCAAAGTATACCTTTGCATAAAGAAACATACAGTACAAGAACTAGAATTTAAAAAAAAAAAAAAAATTAATCTTGTAAATACAATTATACAATTACAAGGAAATCAAATACTTATGTAATTAACATATAAATAAGAGAGAAAACCTAGAGAGAGTAGAAAAACTTTAAATGAAAATTAATTTAGGAATGTAACATGTTGGACCATACACTTATATAGTAAAATTATGTTGAATTATAGATTAGTGAATGATATGATACATACATTACGACATTGCTAAATATTTAATATAGAAAGACATCCAATAATATATACGGTCTTGCAGTCCATTGCGGTCATGTTGCATTATGGAGGAAGTTCATTAGCTTTCTTTTCATCAAAACCCCAGTCTATTAGACCCTTATTGAAGCACTCACACATTGTTGCGGTATCAGCTTGTGTGGTGCACCTATCATGCACTGTTTTCAGGCCAGCACAACATATAGAAACTGGCTTGGGTGCTTTCCCCAACACGAATATTTTGCATGGTGTCAATAGTGTTAAGGGCTTGTAGAACCCAGAATTTCATTTCTTTGAGAGAAATAATATTTTCCAGATAAATAGTATTTTCGGACGAAATAGTGATTTTCGGGAAACGAAAATTTTCTTAAGTTTTATGAAATAAAAATTTTTCAATGAATAATGTTTTCGATGAATAGTATCCACGTGAATAGTGATTTTTCGGAAAACGAACTTAGGACATCATAAGCCCTGGAATATGAATTAGAGTTCTTAGAAATTGAAACAGAGTAAAAATGAGTTTGTTTAACTGGATTTTAAAGGTTTCAAATATTTATCGATAAAAATGTCATCGTGAGAAACATTGTGAATTTTAATGAGTTTATAGCCGATTGAAATTTTTTTTAAGCGTGGAATTGAAGGTTAAGACACCTAATTAGAGTATTGCATGATCAATTTGATGATAGGATGATCATGAAATATTTTTGGCATTTATTGGTGTTAGATAAGGATTAAAATTTAAGTTAAATGCAATGTTAAATGTGTAGGAGAAGATATACATTAAAGAAGCACAATCCATGTGCTTGTGTGAAGACCAATGATGTTGTGACACATTAAAGTCAAAAAGCAAAGTGATTAGTTAAGATTGAATTAAGAAATTGGATGAGTTGTTAGTGACTAAATGGATGAGAGTTAGTGACCAATCAAATGCACTCATCCATGACTAATGGCATTTAGGTGATTTTAGAGTTAGTTTAGAGACAATTTGGACATTGATAAGGCATTAGTATATAAAGTTGAGAGGATTGAGAGCTAAAATGAGAGAACATTCGGTTGAGAGGAGAGGAAAACGTGAGATACAAGCTGAAATTGAGAGAGAGGGCTAGAAGCCGTGAACCGAACAAAAGAAGAAGAAAAAGTTGCAGCCTTGAAGAAGGAGAAGAAGAAGAAGAAGAGATGATCCAACCCTTATAACCTCTCAAATCCATCAACTTTCTACAAGAAAAAGTGAAGGTAAGTTGAAGTGATTTTATGTTTAGTTGATGGACTTTTAAAGTTATTGATTTATATGAAGTTTTGATGAATTCTATGGACTAAATCAAGATTGATCATCATTAATCTAAGCTTGGAAGTGAAGGAATGACAGGCCCCTCTCCTTACTAAGTCTGTCGGCCGCCTTACGACAGCCCTCCAGAGGATATTTAATCCAACTGGAAAGTTCCCGTAACGCTACGTCGTTTACTTTTTAAAACTTTCTGTTAAAGTGGAAACGCGAGAAAATTTTTCCTTTTATTTTAGACATTTATAAAACGGATTTATAAAAATCTGGGCAGCATAACGGCTGTTTTCAAACATGCCGCCCTGTAAATTTTAAAATTTAACACTTCTATAACAAACATTTCTCACTATTGGGCCTCAGGCCCTCAAATCATTTCCACAATCCAACCACAAACATTTTTCAATTTAAAATCCATAAATATACTTTATTTTTAGTCAACAAAAATATATAATTTAATTTTATAAAAACAAAAAGCTATATACAATCCACAATATTATTCATAACTATTTCCATCAAAATGGAATGTAATGCATGACATAAACTTTCAAAGTAAACTTGTGCAGTGATGCTATTACGTCAGGCCACTTACGCGTCTGATAGAGCCTCTTCTGGTTGACGGCTCGTTCTTGTACCTGGGGAGGATTTTTCATAAAATACAAAAAATAGAGTGGTGAGTATAAAACTCAGTGAGCGGCTAACTATTAACTAAAATTTCATTTTCTAAAATATATTTATCCTCCCGAAATAATTTATAAAACTAAAATTTTATAATAACTTTATTAAAAGTACAAAAATAAATAAATTCTTATAAACTTTTCTTTATTTCTCGAAACTGGAAATAATTTCTAATTTAATAAATTTTACGTCTATTGACGTACTTTTCTCTTTTATTTCGCCAAAAGCAACCCAGGGAAACTTAGCCCTATTGTGACAGAATTTATCATCGCCACTAGAGCTCGGGAATACTGCTATGCGTAGTCGCAGATGCGGGAAACCTCTTGGGGTTACGATCCCCTCCCAACATCAGGCAGATCTACGCTACCATATACGTGCAGAGGGCGACTCACTGACTCAGACTCAATCCCCCCAAGTTAGTGAGTGACTTTCCCAACCACTCTTGCCATACACGTATACGGTACTTCGGCCGGTAATCTTTAAAGGTTAGGGTAAACGAAAGGCATCTAAAATCTTTTCATAATAAAATCTTGCTTTTCTTTTCATAATAAAAATCTTACTTTTCTTTTCTTTAATTTCTTGAAATACAACTTTATTTTTCTAAGGCTGAAGCCTATCATTTATAAATAACTTTAACATGTATAAATTCTAGAATATAATTACTCAATATACTAAATTACTTTAACACTCAATTGATCATAATTGCAATTTAATCAAAATATTCATGCGATTCATATAAAAATGTATCATATGCTAAGGCAAATATAAAATCGCATAATAAAATCTTTTATTAAAACAACAATTAATTAACTCAATTCTCATATTATAAATTTTTTTTCTAATCTCAACTTTGTAATCAAAATTACTTTCAAAATATTTTATCAACTTGACTTCATGCATGTATATATATTAAAAGCTTACTATTTTCACTTTACAAAAATTTTGCAATTGTAGTATGACTTCAAGAAATATACATGCATAATAATACTCAAAAAAAATTTGCTAGAATTGAATTAAACTTGATAGTTAAAACAATGTTCATGACATTTCAATAGAACAATTCAAAAAAATATAAAACCACTCACAATTCATTTCCAATATCTTCACCACCTCTCCAACACTTCCTTTTTATTCTTGAGATTTTCCTACAATTTAATCCAACCAAAATCTTGGTTTAGGATTCAAGAATATACCACAATTTCAACTTCATTAAAATTCCATACACCAATACATAACAACATTATATTCTTGACAATCTTCCAATCACTTCCTAATCCAAAGTTTTTGCATTTAAACTTATTCAACCATCCAACAGTTTATTCACTTTAATCCAACACATCAATTGCCAAAAGATTACTTAATCTAACTTAATATATATATTTACATATATTCACCACTTTACTTTATCTTTCATTAATAATCTTACATCAAATTCAATTAATTCCTTTGGTGCTAAAGTAATCACACACATCATAATCACCATCCAAACACATATAATGATTCACTCAAGAATTCCATCATTCATTCACATAATTTCCAATAAAAATATATTAACTTGTTAATTACTTTATCCTTCAATATATTTTCTCAATAAATTCACAACTCCATCAACTTTCCAACTAATATTCTCACATCCATTTCCATTTATTTCTTTGGTATTAAAGCACTCAAACATCTTATAATCATCATCAAAGCACATAAATATTATTGGATGACAAATTTATTTCTCACACTTAACCTTAACCAACATAATTATCCAACTTTCAAATTTCCATTTTTCTTGCATTCTTTGATGTCAACCAATTCACTTTCATTCCATAACCTTATACCACTTCTTCAAGCATTAAAATCAATTTAAATACATGCAAAAACACAATTATCCATACACTAATATACATGTATATATCCAACAACACTATCACTTGATATTTCTTTTCAAGATTTCATCTCAATTAACATAAAATCTTACATATAATCTTATCGAACCATCAAAATAATCCCATCAACTTAAACTTTTCTAATTTAATCACACACTAATATATGGTAACTTCATCCATCCTTTTCATCTCAAGCCAAAGAATCACACATAAACTTCTACAATTCATCCATTAAATCAACTACAACCTTAAACAAAGAAATCAATTAACTTCATCAACTTTTATTCATTAAACCCTAACCCTTGCCTCTCCAAATTTTGATCCAAGCTCCTTAATCCTCTTCCTTCACTTCCAAGCTTAGATAGATGATGATAAACCTTGATTTAGTTCCATAAAATTCATTAAAACTTCATCTAACTCAATAACTTTAAAAATCCATCAACCAAACATAAACTTACTTCAACTCACCTCCACTTTTCTTGATGAAGATGGATGGGTTTGAGAGGCTACAAGGTTAGATCATCTCTTCTTCTTCTCCTTCTTTACGGCCTGCAGACTTCTTCTTCTTCTTCCGTTCGGTTTCAGCCTGCACGTCCAGCTCTCTCTCTGCCTCTCGGTTCTGTTTTATCTCACGATTTCCAGCTTGTATCTCACGATCTCTTTCTCCTCTCAACCGACTTATCTCCCTTCATTCATCCATCAAGCCTTCACTTATATACTAACACTTATTCCATGCCAAATTTGCCTTTAAAATAATCCTAAAATCACATGAATGCCATTAGTCAAAAATGAATGCATGTGATTGGTCAATTGCTCTCATCCGTTTAATCACCAGCAACTCATCCAATTTCCTTAATTAAATCTTAACTAATTCCATGCTTTTTGACTCTAAGGTGCCTTAACCTCATTGGCCTTCATCCAAGCACATGGATTGTGCTTCTTTGATACATATCTTCTCCTACACATTTAACCTTACATTTAACTTAAAATTTAATCCTCATTTAACACCAATAAATTCCAAAAGTATTCCATGATCATCCTATAATCAAATTGACCATGCAATACTCTAATTGGGCGTCTTAACTTCCAATCCCATGCTTTGAAAAAATTTCAATTGGGTTTAAACTCACTAAATTCCCAACGTTTCCGACGAGGGTATTTTTATCAATAAATATTCGGAACCTTTAAAATCCATTTAAACGAACTCATTTTTGTTCCGTTTCAGTTTCTAATAACTCTAATTCATATTCTGGAGCTTATGATGTCTGGGGTCTATTTTTCGAAAATCATTATTCATGCAAACACTATTCACCCGGAAACACTATTCATTGAAAAATTTTTATTTCACGAAACTTGAGGAAATATTCCTTTTCTCGAAATCACTATTCACTCGAAATCACTATTCACATTAAATCACTATTCATCTGAAAATACTATTTTGTCCGAAAATACTATTTATTCAGGAAAAACTATTTCTTCAAGAGAAATAAAATTCCGGGTCTTACAAGGAAAGAATCAAGAAGCTTTGGATCAAGGTTTGGAGAGGTAAGGGTTAGGGTTTGATAATTAAAGTTTATGAAATTGATTGATTTTTTTAGTTTAAGGTTGTAGTTGATTTATTTATGGTTTATTGAAGTCTTTATGTGTGATTATTTGGTTTGAAATGAAGAGGATGGATGAAGTTGTCATATATTAGTATGTGATTAAATTAGAAAAGTTTAAGTAATGAGATTATTTTGATGATTGGATAGAGTTATATATGAGATTGTATGTTGATTGAAATGAAACTTTGAAAAGAAACATCAAGTGATTGAGTTGTTGGATATATATATATATATATATATTAGTGTATGGATCATTGTGTTTTTGCATGTATTTAGATTGATTTTAATATTTGAAGAAGTGGTATAAGGTTTGGGAATGAATTTAAGTTGATTGGAATTAAAAGGATGTAAGAAAAATGGAAATTGGAAAAGGTTGGGTGTTAAGATGTTTAATGTAAACAATTGGTTCCTAAAGGGCTATTCAACCTTTTTAATGTATTTTGATGATGGTTATAAGGTGTTTGAGTACTTTAATGCCAAAGAAATAAAATGGAAATGGATGTGAGAATATTAGTTGAAAAGTTGATGGAGTTGTGAAATTATTGAGCAAATATATGGAAAGATAAATTAAATGATTAGTTAGTATTTTTTTGAAGAGTTATGTGAGTGAATGGTTGAATTCTTGAATGACTTGTTATATGTGAAGTTGATGGTGGAAATGTGATTATAGGATTTGGAAGCAAAAGCATCAAAAAGGGAGGTGTGGAATAAGTGGTAGTGGTGAAGTAATATAGTGAGTGGTTATATTTTTATTTAAAGTGTTTGTGAGAATTATTGAGTTACAATGAATTTATTTAATTATTGCTTTAATGAAAGAATTTATTTTGTGATTGTAAAGTTACTTTAGCATGTGATTTATTTTTATATGAATTGCATTAAATTTTAAGATTATATTGTAATTGTAATTATTTTAAGTAAAGTGAATTAGTAGCTTTTGATATATATACATGCATAAAATTAAGTTGATAAGATATTTCGAAACTATTTTCGATTATAAAGTTGAGATTAGAAAAGAAAGTTACAAGTATATGAAAGAATTTTAGATGCCTTTGGTTTACCTTAAACCCCAGAGATTATCGGCCGAAATACCGTATGTGTGTATGGCAAGAGTAGTTGGGAGAGTCAGTCACTAACTTGGGGGGATTGAGTCTGAGTCAGTGAATCGCCCTCTGCACGTATATGATAGCGTAGGTCTGTCTGATGTTGGGAGGGGAATCGCAACCCCAAGAGTTTCCCGCATCTGCGACTACGCATGGTAGCATTCCCGAGCTTTAGTGGCGATGAAAAATTCCGTCACAATAAGGCTAAGTTTCCCTGGGTTGCCTTGGCGAGATAAAAGAGAAAAGCATGTCAATAGACGTAAAGTTATTAAATTAGAAATTATTTCCAGTTTCGAGAAATAAAGAAAAATTTATAAGAATTTATTTATTTTTGTACTTTTAATAAAGTTATTATAAAATTTTAGTTTTATGAATTATTTTGGGAGGACATATATACATTTTAGAAAAGAAAATTTTAGTTAACAGTTAGCCTCTCACTGAGTTTTATACTCAACATTCTTTCTCTATGTTTTTGAAAAATCCTCCCCAAGTGCAGGAGCGAGGCGTCGATCAGAAGAGGCTCCATTGGACGCGTAGGTGGATGAACACGTCAATATCACTGCATAATTTTATTTTTGAAAGTGTATGTCATGCATTACATTCAACTTTTGATAAAAATAGTTGTAAATAATATTTTGGGTTGTATATAGTGTTTTGTTTTCATAAAATTAAATTATACATTTATGCTAACTAAAAATGAAGTATATTTATGGATTTTAAATTGAAAAATGTTTGTGATTGGATTGTGGAAATGATTTCAGGGCCTGAGGCCCAGTAGTTGAGAAATGTTTGTTATAGAAGTGTTAAATTTTGAAATTTACAAGGTAGTATGTTCGAAAAATAGCCGTTATGCTGCCCAAATTTTTATAAATCTGTTTTACAAAAGTTCAAAATAAAAAGAAAAATTTTCCCACGTTCCCGCATTAACAAAAGTTTTGAAAAATAAACGGCGTAGCTTTATGGGAACTTTCCAGTTATATTAGATATCCATTGGAGGGCTACCGTAAGGTGGCTGGTAGGCCTAGTAAGGAAAATGGCCTGTCAGGGCTCTAGTGCCTCATATCATATAATTATTTGGGTCCGACACTATTAATACATGGTTGGGCAAAAAATTAAGAAAGAAGTTTTGAAAAGTGCATTATTTATTAAATGTATAGTGCATTGAGGCATTTGATGCCACCAACATACTCGATTCTCTCATATTTGAGAAAATGAAGCCCCTCATCTTCTGTTTCTTATTTTTCAAAAATTTTAAAAAGTTATTGAGTGCTACATGTTAGTGTTATAGATATAAACTCAGCAATTGAATTGGTAACATTGAGATCAAAACCTCAACTTGTATTGATGAAGTTGTCTAGTTGCTTGAAAGTTATAGTGTTTATAATAGTAGTATTATAGTATTTTTTTTTTTTTCATTATTGATTAGAAGATTATTAAACCAATTATAACTACAGAATTTGGTAATTCTCATATAGTTATGACAGTTAAATCAATTGATCAAAAAATTCATAGAAATCGCAAATTAAGAAAAATATTAGTAATGTCATTCAATTAAAGTATTTTGATACACAAATAAGATGTGCAAAGTCGATGATATCATCTATCTAGTTTCCAAATATCATATATTTTTAGAACTACATGACTTTTTTATTTCATTAATAGAATCCTGGCCAACAATGCTATAGCTTGATTAATACCATCCAATCCTACAAAACACAAGGAGTCAGGAGAACCATCTTCATCGAACTTAGCACACACAAAAGGAGAAACAATTTTTAATAGAATGAGCATATGTATATCAACATTAATTCTGTTATGTAACATACTATTTAAATTGGAATAATGTACTACATCAATTTATTAAAGACTTGTTGGGGAAAAAAGATATACGTACTTTGAGCAATCGATATCTGCCGTGATGGGGAATGGAAGTGACACCCCACATAATTTAGGAAGAGCCCCAGCATTTTTAGTATCAACCTTAAAAGATCATGTTGTTTTCTTCAAGCATTCACAGAGTGTTTGGAGATCTGGCTTGGTCGTGGCCATGGCCTTCTCATTTGCCACGACCACACAACATAGTGGGGAGGGCTTGTCTGCCCCCTGGGCCAAGAATGGCAATCAAGGTGCCAATGTGATTACAGCCTTTGGGCATGATATCAATGCTTGCACATAATTTGCAGCACTCACTACCATAACCACAATGGCAACCAAAGCTAGAATTGACTTAGCCATCATCATTTTCTTCAAAATTTCAATAATGATCACTAAATATTAACTATTATAAAATTGAAAACAATTCAGCTTGCTTTAGTGGAGAAGAATGTGGGATTTCAGTTGTATTTATAGCAAAAATTCTTGGATAGAGTCTTGGCTATGTTTGACATGTGGGATTAGATTGAGTTAGATTAAATTGGATTAGAATGAAGTAGATTGGATTGGTTTGAATTGAAAAATACTATCTCTCATTTGGTAAAACTTGGAATTGAATTAAAATTATACTATATTATATTCGGTATAGTGTGGGATTGGACTGGAATAAAGTTAATGTAAATATTTTATAATATACTTAAATTTAATTTTTTAAAAATACTTTAAAATTTTGATATTAAAAAATTAAGTGAAGATCGAATGTTCTTTCGCAAACCTATCAAAATCCCATCATTTTGATTTGGGATGAGCATTCCTATGAGAGAAGGATTGGAGGAAGTTTGGGTTAGGTTTAGAATCCCACCCATTGCTCTCCAAATATGAAATGTTCATTCCCAAACCTATCAAATCCCACCATTTTGGGATATGGATCACATATATAAAATTTCAAGATTGAAGAAGAATTATTGCAAGATTATCTAAGATGAAGATATGGGTAATGCATTCAATTTTCGAAAACCCTAATTAGTGTATATATATATTTTTTTTTCTCTTTTTGATGATAAATTAAGAGGGGTGTATTTAACTTAAGATTCATTGAAATTTAAATAATTTTAAAAGTTTAGATGTATTGAATACAGATTTGAATGGATTTCATTGAAATCTAGATATATTTAATTTAGATTTATATGAAATTCATTAAAATCTAAATATATTAAATTCATATTTATATAGAATTTAATAACATCTAGGTATATTTAAAGTTACTAACTTCATAGATTTCATTTAAGTGATGAATTTGAATGGAGTTTAAAATGATTTTTATGAAGAAAAAAGTTTGTAACAAATCTTACAATTTTCGTCTAGATTTAAATAAATTTCTTAAAGAATTATAACAAAATCAATATGGAGTCTATAAAATCTATGAATTTCACCATTATTTAAATAATAATAATAATAATAATTCATCAAATTCTAATAAGCTCTAGATTGAATACATTAGTCACATATTTTAAATTTTCGCATTAGAGGTATTGCATAGTTTGATTTTAGGAATTAGCACACATTTTGAAAATGAGATGCATTTTTTGAATTGGCATACTTCGACTTCGAGGAGAGATTTCACATTACATGGAATCCGAAAACTAGATGTATCAAATGGGCAGTTTGGGCCTTAAATTTTTGGCTTGTGTCCTTACTACGGGATACCTTTAACCCGACACTACCCTCTAATCAGACTCTCCTAATAAGACTTTGAACACAAACCTAGCCTCAATTTGATGATCAATTGTAGATCGATCTTGGGCCATGTGGCCCATTTGACAACTCTAAATAGAGAATTAATACTAGACTTTCCAAAAATTTTGTTCACATCCATGCCTAAATGATGTGGCATATGAGTTATTAAAATCTTATTAATTATCCCATTATCTCATGATTTATAAAATTTTAATAACTTACATACCACATCATTTGGGTATAGATTTTGACAAAGTTTCTGAGAAGCTTAACATTACTTATAAAGAAATTAATTGACAATTAATAATATTATTTAAATAAAATACAACATCAAATTCCACTAATACACTTTTTTTTTTTTTTTATTATCATCAATGTTGCAGCCACTCTAACCTAAAACATTATTAAATCAAATGAAGATTATTTACTATAATAGCCTATAAAACAATAACAACATTCCATTAATATTAAGTCAACATACATATCGAACCGATTTTTAACTCTACAATGGCACAAAAGTAGCTAGCTTTTCACAAGCAATGCAACCATAATAATACCGTAGGTATACAACATTTTTTCACTCAACTAATGTGGTTATTATATTTTGACATTGTCATATCATTATTAATTTATGAGTAATGTTACATTACACAAAATTTTACCCAAATTTATTGCATAAACTATGTGACAAGTCTATAACACCCTTCACTTGACTCTCATTAAAATGGAAATCGAGTCAAAGGATGCTGCCTCGTTCAATTTTTTTTTTTTTTTTTAAATCTAGCGGAGTTTCGCTTGTTTTTCTGAAAACCAAAGATTTCAAAACCTGCAACTTTCAAAGGAAAACACTTCTAAAACACATTCAGGTCCTCAACTACCATCGCGGACCCATCGTCCTACTCAAAATCACTTCGCCATGTAAATATTTATAATTACACCATTTAATAACAATCATATTGATCAAAATTAAACACTAATTAAAAGATAAGTTAGAATTCCTTTACAAAATCACTTTATAAAACCAAAAAGTTTTTCTACGATTTATATACATGATCATTTATAAAAGCTCGTGTAAACAAATACGTATGCGTTTTTTTTCCCGTCGATGTACTTAAACATACATGTACAATAACAAAAGAATGACAACCTAAAATGTGGAGAGATGTGACTCGCAGAAAGCATGGTAGATATCTTCTTGTCAATCTTTATCTACATTACCCAATCTCAATCTACGCTTGGTAAGTCTAACGTGCTAAGTATTTCTACTTAGTGGGTGTATACCAAATTTAAATTTAATCATTTTCAAAAATGCAAGATTTTAAAATAAGATTTCATAATTCTCAAATTTTCATAATAAATCATAAAGAGATTAATTTACTAGTAAACATATACATGAAATGCATAAAAGTCATTTTCCAAGTATGAATTTACAAAACCAAATTTTATCATTGTCAAATATTCAAAATAAAACACAATAGAAATTGAATACCATTTTATTAAAATACCATATTGTCGAACAAAATTTCACAAATCTCAAACTTTTATAAAAAAATTATAAGTAATCTATTTACAAATAACCACACCTATGGAATATATAAAGTGACTTTTTCAAGTATAATTATACAATTTCATTTTTTTTTTTTCAGCGTCTTTTGTAAATTCTGACACAATATTATGGACTAAAAAACGGGTTTCTTCGGTATTGGACACTCGGTGAATATCCGCTAGATCATTTTTCACATATCACATAAATTCTGGGACCGGACACTTGGTGCCTCTCAAGGTCCATGAATTTTGTATCAATATGTATAAGCAAATCGGTGCAGTACTATTATAATCACTCTATTGACATGCCAACTACCAATCCCTCACCTATCAATGTTTTAGGTTTACTAGGACCCTTATAAAATTTATTTATTAACAATAATTTAACAATTTCCGTTTCTAAATAAAATTTTCATTAGTAACACACCGTACTAAATTTCAATCACGCTTTTTCCTCGTTTCATCAAAGTATCAAATGTACATCCTAAAACATCATTTTTCACTCGCTCATTCATCAAAATTAGGCAAACATCACAATGCCCTTCACCTATTAGTACACAGTCAAGTCACTAAACTTGTTCGTTTCTTTCCGATTCTTTTTCATTTCCATTTGAAATTCATAAAATCACATGTAAACAACATTTTATCACAAATTATCAAAACAATTTCACAACAATCTTTAAGCATAAAACATAAAATCATTTTAAAAAGGACACTCACTTTGCCTAATTGCTTCATTTCTCAATTCTTTTCTGGATATTTATATAATTCTGAATAAATAATTTTCTAAAAAATGAAATCAATATTCTTTTTCAAAGCATAAAATCATATTATTTAAAACATTCTAAAATCTTTCTAACAATAATTCAAACTAAAAACATAAATTTCTTTCCAGAATTTCTGATAAGTATATATATATATATGAATTCATAATAAACTTTTATTTTAATCGTAAAACATAATTTATAATCTATAAAATCAATTAACTAAACAAATAATTTATTTCATTTACATAATAAAAGCTTAAGTATAAGTAAACATAATTCAATCAATTTAATTAAAATAAAACTATCTACTTACATATCTTCCTTGTTTATTTTTGGATCTAAAACGAGTTTCCCTCTAATTTTCTCATCTTCCTGGATTCACCCTAAAATTACATAAAACTTAATTTAGAACTTATAGGAAAATAAATAAATTTTCTAAAATCCAAATCTTATTAAATAAATTTACTTATTTGGATAAATTGTACATTCAAATATTCGGATCACCTATATGAGACTTTTCCCATATTTTTTTTTTCTCTCTTCTTCTTCTTTTTCTTCTTTTTTCTCGCCAAATTTTCTTCTGTTTTGCTGCTGAGCAACTTCCCCATCTGTTTTCATAAAAAGCTCATATATATATATATACACACACTAAAAACACATTGCACCGCCATATGTAGAGATATATATTGCCACTTCTCTTCTTTTCTTTTTATTTTGTTTTATTTTAGGATGAATAGGATAAGGGAAACTCTACATCATGACCTCTACTTCAAATTCCTTTGCTGCTTTAGCTAACTTAGATAGTTCAGACTCCTCTTCCTCTCCTCCTCGACTTTCTTCTTCTGTATCTATTCCTCAAACACTTTCTCGTACCAATTCCAGAAAAATAACCAACCTTGTTGAATATACTTATATTCCTGAAGATGCTTAAATCAATGCTACCACTTACCCTATTGTCAATCCTTATAATGTTTTTAGGCGAGACAAATCTCTTGTCAGAAGAGTTACTCAGCTAGTCTCTCACAGATCTCCTCCTGTAAAAGAATATGTTCAGACCACTGCTCTAGACAAATGTTCCATTCCTGCCACTGAAAAAGAACAATATATTGATCTTGAAATCCCTCAGACCATGATTGATCAATGGATCAAAGAAGGATATTCTCATATCCACTTTGGTACCATTAGGATCATTCTCACTCTCCATAGAAGGAAAGGTATTCCAGTCATCTGCCGTCTTACTGTTTTAAACACTACTTATCTTAAATATGAGCATGCGGTGATCGGTACTTGTATCTCTTCCCTACATGCTGGGAGTATCTCTCTCACATATTTTCCTAACTTTAACATCCCTCTGAAAGATAAAAATCTTTCCAAAGCACTGAAAGTCCAACTCCAAATCATTGGTGCTCCCTAAGTTTCATCATCATATGCAGCAACACTCCATCACCAAATCGTCTATTGACTTCAGGATCATGCCATCAACTTGCCATCTCCGATGCACAGTAATGATGCCACGGTACTCATAACTGCTGAAAGAGAAGAAGATGTGCCTACCATCGTTCAGATGCCACGACAGATCTCTAGAGAAGAGCTCATACAACTCATGCCTCTTGAATGGATCACAAGTTATGAAAAGTTGTTCAAAGACAACAACACTCATGTCGTTGCAACAGATGTCAAATATGAGCAGCAACAAGATGGTACAATCAAAACTACTTATGAGCATATCCAGAATAGACAAAATCCTCAGCCACCTGTGTTTCATTCTCTCATGATCCAGCCAGTCAAATCTGAAGAAATTGGCTCCGGAGATCCACCTATCCATTAATTCAGAGGTTTAGAGGTACCGGTCTACACAGACAAAGTTAATGGACATTTTATCTGGGACGTAGATCTAACTATGTGCGATCCAGATTGTCCATGCAGACGGGAAGACGATGACATCATCTATATAGATGATGGGAAAGGTCCCTGTAACAACAGGAAAAGGCATCGTCCAGATGATCCAGATAGCCCTTGGATTGGAATAAAAAACTCAGATTCCAAAAAACCTTTGGACATTTATGAAGAAGGACTACGTGTCCTCCGAGAAGAAGGCTGGCTCACTGTAGAAAGAGAAGCAAACTTGCTTGCTTACTCTCAACTGGAACGACAGTCTAGAAAGAAAGAAAAGGTTAACAACTTTCAAGCTATTCCATGTGCTTTCATGGCATCCAAACCAAGCTATGAAGAGGAATTTCCTCCTCTCCAAGCAACAGTAGATCCAACAAACTTCACAGAATCTAAACCGTTTGTCCAAACAACACAGATCAATTCAGATGGAACCAGAAATCACCTGTCACAAACTGAACAGGTGCTCAATTGGCAAACTCAGAACTCTAGATCTCAGAATAAAGTTCTTCAGAGAATTGATGAAAAGATTGATTGAGTCTCACAGTTTGATCAGAAAGTTCAAACTATGGATTCAACGTTCAGAGACTTGTACTTAAATCTATAGTCCAGAATCTCACAGCTAGATGCAGCTCTCAGGCAATACATTGACCAGGGATATTTTGGTCCAGATTTTGGAACAAAAGAAAAGGAGATCAAGAGACTTAAAGAACAAAAAAGTCAAATGGAGAAAGATTTTTCTCTTCATCTTCCTCAGCCAACTCCTATCCCACCAGTATCACCACCAACCTACATACCCAAGGCCTACCCGTACTCATCCTCCTTAATCTTCCAACAGTCTAATTCACCACCATATTCGCCACCAGATGACTCAAAGTATTTCAAATCAACAGGAATGCTTTTGAGAAAAATCCCTCTAGCACAACCACCTCAACCAACAAAACCTAAAACTTCAGCCCCCACAAAAGACAAAGGTAAAGCACCAGAAACCCAATTTCATCCTCCTGCTATGCTTGCCCACAGGGAACCACTTGTGTCATCTACTAGTTCTTCAGTATACAGTACTGAAGATTCTTCGTCAGACACTGAACCAGAAGACTACACAAACATGAATTCACTACACCAGCTCAACTTTCCTCCCGAATTACTCCAAGAACACCCAGAGTCCACCTTTACTCCCCAAAAAATCCAAAGTTTTACTGATAGTCACTATTTGGTCTACCTTGCCAAGATCCATCAAGAAGGTCATCCTCATAGAGTGGCTAACTTTTCCAAACCATATATGGAACCTTTTTCTTTATGGCCATTCTCCCAGTTCACCCTGAACTGCGTCTGGTATCTTTGGTGTTTATCTGTATTATATTCACATGTCATAATATTTCCTTTGCAGGCATTATATGGTCATCTCCATGAACCCTCTCACAAAAATTCACTCCTTTCCACCTTCCTTCAACTATTCGGTCCTTTGCCAGTATGGAGGAAAGAACTATAAAAGCTCACGGGACAGTATAATCTCTGGAAACTCAGCCCAGAAATGGCTTCAAAAGTCACTTGTGTTTGGGTATTAAACAGGCCATTCAGACAAAACCCTATTTCCAAAGCCCTATGGACAGTCAACACAAATTACTTCTGACATTTAACTTTTGACTATCCAGGACTTTATCATGAATTTGGACCAACCCTGAAGGCATTCCTTCAAGAAATAAATGGAAAGGACTCAGGAATTAGTAATTTAATGGCTCTTACACCAGATCCATCTCCACCATTATTGGATTCCTTTGAAGATATCAAGACTGATGAACCATCCCCTGATGATCGTATGCACTGTAAATCATGTCCTATTTGTAGAGCCACTGACTCAGACGATGAGTACCACGCAACCTACAATCTGGATTCGGACTGATATCTTCAAAGCAACCACTGTTTTACATGCTTGCCACTTGTCAACAATAATCTTGTCTTTTAGTCAGAGTATTCTGTATGTTGTACTATTTGTGGGTCCCGCTGCGATCCCAACTTTAATTAATTATTATGTCTGTAATAATTGTAGTAAGCTTGTCCTGTAAGCTGGCTTGTTCTGTAAGCTAGCTTGTCCTGTAAGTTGGCTTGTCCTGTAAGCTAGCTTATCTTGGAAGTTAGCTTACCTTGTAAGATAGCTTATCATGAAAGCTTACTTAACATGTAAGCTTACTTAGCATGTAAACAAACTTATCATGTAATCATATTAGTTTGTCATGTTATGAGACCTTGGGCCTATAAATATGTAAGCCTCCATCACTTAGAGGGCAGACTAAGCCTTGTATCCAATTTCCTACTATCAATAAAGCTTTGTTTTCTCTCAAAACACCATGGCTTTCTAAACTACTTCTCTCCCTGATTCCTTGAAATCCATAGCTTCCAAGAAAATGAAGGAAGGCTCTTGACCAAGTCCGAGTATGCTTTGTGCTTGCCTCCAAGCGAGGATCCTGCACAACAGAAAGGCCCTAGTATGCTCTGCGCTTGCCTCCATTAATGAGGATCTTGCGCATCAGAAAGGTTAACGGTCCCCGTCCTCATAGACCTTAGCTTGCGCCTGGTGAACGAACTGTAACCCCGTTTAGGCCGTTGAATGTTGAAAGGTCATCGTAGGGGTGTAGGTTTTCTAAACCAGGGCTCCTTCTCTGTGTGGTTTGGGGTTCCCGGCCCCCTGAGTGGTATCAGAGCCTTAGGTTCTCTATGGTAAGGGCACCCTGAGTTCTCATAACTCAGTGTTACTGGCATTAGTTGTCGGTGGATAGAGCTTACCTGATTTGGATTGAAAGCTTGGATGAATAGGATAAGGGAAACTCTACGTCATGGCCTCTACTTCAAATTCCTTTGCCGCTTTAGCTAACTTAGATAGTTCAGACTCCTCTTCCTCTCCTCCTCGACTTTCTTCTTCTATATCTATTCCTCAAACACTTTCTCGTACCAATTCTAGAAAAATAACCAACCTTGTTGAATACACTTATATTCCTGAAGATGCTCAAATCAATGCTACCACTTACCCTATTGTCAATCCTTATAATGTTTTTAGGCGAGACAAATCTTTTGTTAGAAGAGTTACCCAGCTAGTCTCTCACAGATCTCCTCATGTAAAAGAATATGCTCAGACCACTGCTCTAGACAAATGTCTCATTCCTGCCACTGAAAAAGAACAATATATTGATCTTGAAATCCCTCAGACCATGATTGATCAATGGATCAAAGAAGGATATTCTCATATCCACTTTGGTACTATTAGGATCATTCTCACTTTCCATGGAAGGAAAGGTATTCCAGCCATCTGCCGTCTTGCTGTGTTAAATACTACTTATCTTAAATATGAGCATGCGGTGATCGGTACTTGTATCTCTTCCCTACATGCTGGGAGTATCTCTCTCACATATTTTCCTAACTTTAACATCCCTCTGAAAGATAAAAATCTTTCCAAAGCACTGAAAGTCCAACTCCAAATCATTGGTGCTCCCCAAGTTTCATCGTCATATGCAGCAACACTCCATCACCAAATCGTTTATCGACGTCAGGATCATGCCATCAACTTGCCATCTCCGATGCATAGTAATGATGCCAAATATGAGCAGCAACAAGATGGTACAATCAAAACTACTTATGAGCATGTCCAGAATAGACAAAATCCTCAGCCACCTGTGTTTCATTCTCTCATGATCCAGCCAGTCAAATCTGAAGAAATTGGCTCCGGAGATCCACCTATCCATGAATTCAGAGGTTCAGAGGTACCGGTCTACACAGACAAAGTTAATGGACATTTTATCTGGGACATAGATCCAACTATGTGCGATCCAGATTGTCCATGCAGACGGGAAGATGATGACATCATCTATATAGATGATGGGAAAGGTCCCTGTAACAACAGGAAAAGGCATCGTCCAGATGATCCAGACAGCCCTTGGATTGGAATAAAAAACTGAGATTCCAAAAAACCTTTGGACATTTATAAAGGACTGCGTGTCCTCCGAGAAGAAGGCTGGCTCACTGCAGAAAGAGAAGCAAACTTGCTTGCTTGCTCTCAACTAAAACGACAATCCAGAAAGAAAGAAAAGGTTAATAATTTTCAAGCTATTCCATGTGCTTTCATGGCATCCAAACCAAGTTATGACGAAGAGTTTCCTCCTCTTCAGCCAACAGTTGATCCAACAAACTTCACAGAATCCAAACCATTTGTTCAAACAACGCAGATAAACTCAGATGGAACCAGAAATCACTTTTCATAATTAGAGCAGGTGCTCAACTGGCAAACTCAAAACTCTAGATCTCAGAACAGAGTTCTTCAGCGAATTGATGAAAAGCTCGACAAAGTAGAAAAACATGTCTCACAATTTGATCAGAGACTCCAAGCAATGGACTCAACGTTTAGGGATTTGTACCTAAATTTACAGTCCAGAATCTCACAGCTAGATGTAGCTCTCAGGCAATACATTGACCAGAGATATTTTGTCCCAGATTTTGGAACAAAAGAAAAGGAGATCAGAAGACTTAAAGAACAAAAAAGTCAAATGGAGAAAGATTTTTCTCTTCATCTTCCTCAGCCCTCTCCTATCCCACCAGTATCACCACCAACCTACATACCGAAGGCCTACCCGTACTCCTCCTCCTTAATCTTTCCACAGTCCAATTCACCACCATATTCACCACTAGATGACTCAAAATACTTCAAATCAACAGGAATGCTTTTGAGAAAAATCCCTCTAGCACAACCACCTCAACTAACAAAACCTAAAACTTCAGCCCCCACAAAAGACAAAGGTAAAGCACCAGAAACCCAATTTCATCCTCCTGCTATGCTTGCCCACAAGGAACCACTTGTGTCATCCACTAGTTCTTCAGTATACAGTACTGAAGATTCTTCGTCAGACACTGAACCAGAAACACAAATGTTCTCTACACAAAAACAATATACCAACATTTCTAAGATGCTCATGGCATCCAGAAATGATCCTCCTAAATCATCCACATCTCACCAACCACTTGATGAATCATCCACTACTGGCCCGACACCTATAGTGGAAGAACCACCAGATGAAAACCAGTTCCCACCACAACAACCTGGTCTACACCTTCCTAAACCTACCAATGGTCCTTGGTTTACTCTTGATGATATCCCTCCAGAAAAATGGAGGAACAAAATTTCAGAAATGAGTGCCTGGTTAGATTTACAAGTTGCAAAATCAGAACAAATTGTTAGAGAATTCGTGTCCAGATTTACAGGGTCTCTTAGAGATTGGTTTCAGTCTTTGGATGAATATACGCAGATCAGAATACTGCGATTTGATGTACATGCAGTTACGGGCATACTATTCAGAGAATTTCTTGGTGATGTTCAGCAATATTACAAAAGGGAACGCCAAGAATTCTTCGAAATGAGATGTTGTTCATTAAAAAGAGAAGATCTTGAAAAACATTACAGAAGAATGGCATCCAGATATCATTCCCTTAATGGTGCACAAGATGAAAGCCTCAGGCAGGTATACATAAACTCTCTTCCTACAGAACTTCAAGATGAACTCCTAAGGAAGATTGATGCAACCAATAGGCCTCTCAGAGAACTGACATTGGGTCAGATCCATCAAATGGCACTACAGTCCCTGGACAAGCTTTGTGCCACTCAACAATTTTTCTCAAGGATGCTAAAAGAAGGACACAAGTATGAAAAGATGTGCAAGCGTCCAAATCTGAAAATAAAGTGTAAAGATGAGGAACAATGCCACTGCAAGACAAAGAAAAAACATCACTACCATTCCTTTTTCAAAAGCAAAAGCAAGTCTCATGATGGATATAGGAAAAAGAAAACGAGACAAAGATTCCGCTATTTCAAAAAGAAGCACGCCCGTGACTCAAAAAGCACTCGGTGCTATGCATGTTGAAAGAAGGGTCACTTTGCAAAAAGGTGTCCCCACAAGCAGGCAAAATCTGCAAAGATGGTCCAAGCAATCGAAGAACTTCCAGGTGTCAATATTCCATCTGACGCAGATATCGAATCTATCTTCTCAGAACAAGAAGATATGAACAAAGAGACCGTCTTTGCCTTCCCAACCACTTCAGATTCAGAATCTGACAAGGAATCCGATTCCTCTTCAGAATATGACTCATCATCCCCTAGTGCCTTCATGGTGCAACCTGCTATGTCACTCCAAACTCCAAAAAACACTTTCACTGTTAATCCAAACTCCGTACACAAACCAGCCATCAACCCACATCTCCATGTCCAAATCTACACCTGCAAATACTCAAAACCCATTTCTGCCATAGCCTTTATGGACACAGGATCCTACAACTCTTTCATGAACCCGAAAATTCTACCCCCACAGTACTTGGTCCGGCATAAAGAAGAGTTTGCTGCTGCCGATGGAAAACTTTTCCATACCAAGCTCATAACTAAGCACAAGATTGGGATTAAACTTCTTCCTAATCTAACAATCTGGTCAAAAGGTTTGGGTATTGATCTTCCTGGAAAAGATCTTATCATTGGATGAGATCTTTATTGCTTATCATAAAATCTCAGGATATTACCCACAGGCATCAGATGCAAAAGAGAATTTAAACCTTTTGTCTCAATTGCCAATATGTTTTCCATCACTATAGTATCCACCAACTACACTGGAGTTCAAGAGAAGCTGTTAAAACTGTGTGCAGAAAGTCATGATCAGTTCCATCATCCTCATCCTTTATGGAAAAATCCAGAATTTTTCATTAATCTGCCATTCAGACTTAATGAAGATGTGAATCCTACAAAAGCAACTCATTCAGGGATGAATCCAACTGATCTCAAAATGGCAAGAGAAGAATGCCAACAACTCCTTTCACAAGGTCTCATTGAACCTACCACTTCGCCATGGGCATGTCAGGCTTTCTATGTCGAGAAAAGATCAGAAAAAGTTCGAGGAAAGAAAAGACTGGTCATAGACTATAAGCCTCTGAATCAGTTCTTGCAAGATGACAAATTTCCCCTGCCAAGAACGACAACATTATTCTCACAACTGGCAAGAGCAGTCATCTTTTCCAAGTTTGACTTGAAAGGTGCATTCTGGCAATTAGGCATCCACCCAACTGAACGCTACAAGACAGCATTCTGCATACCAGATGCTCAGTATCAATGGACAGTCATGCCATTTGGACTCAAAACAGCTCCATCACTTTTCCAAAAGGCGATGACAAAAATATTCTATTCTATTCTCCATTCGACCCTAATCTACATTGATGACATCCTCCTCTTTTCCAAAAGTGAAAAGGATCATCAGAATCTACTTCTGCAGTTTTACTCGCTAGCAGACAAGTATGGCATCATGCTTTCTGAAAAGAAAAGCTTTATTGGGACAAATGATATCACTTTTCTCGGGATGGAGATAAAGCAGGGTCAGTACCAACCAGGACCCCATTTGACAGAACAACTCTACAATTTTCCAGATTCACACTTATCCAAAAAGCAAGTGCAACAGTTTTTGGGAATAGTGAACTTTGTCAGAGAATTTTTTCCCCATCTGGCGCATCATACAGCAATCCTTTTAGCTTTATTAAAGAAAGAGCCTCCATCATGGACTCACGTGCATACAGAAGCAATAAAAAAGATAAAGCATATTGCCAAAAATCTGCCACCTCTGACTATTCCATCAGATGGACAGGTCATTATGCAAACTGATGCAAGTGATGAATATTGGGGTGCTGTACTAATAGAGGAGAAAAACAACAAAAGAGCTTACTGTGGACATGCTAGTGGATCTTTCAAAGAAAATCAAAAATATTATCATACAATCTACAAGGAAGTCTATGCTGTAAAATATGGCATAGAAAAATTTGATTTTCATCTAAGGACCAGACACTTCACAGTAGAAATGGACAATTCGTCCTTTCCCAAAGTCTTTGACTTCAAAAACAAGATTCCACCTAGCCCCCTGTTATTAAGATTAAAAGAATGGTTTTCCAGGTACAGTTTTACTGTACGCCATGTGAAGGGAGACAACAATATAATAGCTGATATGCTTTCCCGACCAACTACCAAGCCAGCAGCTATTTTCATCACATCTCCCATCAGACCCATACCATTCATCCTCATGGCTACACCCAGCTCATCAAACTCACCCCCTCCATTTGAACCAGAAAACTACACAAACATGAATTCACTACACCAGCTCAACTTTCCTCCCGAATTACTCCAAGAACACCCAGAGTCCACCCTTACTCCCTAGAAAATCCAAAGTTTTGCTGATAGTCACTATTTGGTCTACCTTGCCAAGATCCATCAAGAAGGTCATCCTCATAGAGTGGCTAACTTTTCCAAGCCATATATGGAACCTTTTTCTTTATGGCCATTCTCCCAGTTCACCCTGAACTGCGTCTGGTATCTTTGGTGTTTATCTGTATTATATTCACATGTCATAATATTTCCTTTGCAGGCATTATATGGTCATCTCCATGAACCCTCTCACAGAAATTCACTCCTTTCCACCTTCCTTCAACTATTTGGTCCTTTCCCAGTGTGGAGGAAAGAACTACAAAAGCTCACGGGACAGTATAATCTCTGGAAACTCAGCCCAGAAATGGCTTCAAAAGTCACTTGTGTTTGGGTATTAAACAGGCCATTCAGACAAAACCCTATTTCCAAAGCCCTATGGATAGTCAACACAAATTACTTCTGGCATTTAACTTTTGACTATCCAGGACTTTATCATGAATTTGGACCAGCCCTGAAGGCATTCCTTCAAGAAATAAATGGAAAGGACTCAGGAATTAGTAATTTAATGGCTCTTACACCAGATCCATCTCCACCATTATTGGATTCCTTTGAAGATGCCAAGACTGATGAACCATCCTCTGATGATCGTACGCACTGTAAATCATGTCCTATTTGTGGAGCCACTGACTCAGACGATGAGTACCACGCAACCTGCAATCTGGATTTGGACTAATATCTTCAACGCAACCACTGTTTTACATGCTTGCCACTTGTCAGCAATAATCTTGTCTTTTAGTCAGAGTATTATGTATGTTGTACTAGTTGTGGGTAATAAGCTTATCCTGTAAGTTGGCTTGTTCTGTAAGCTAGCTTGTCCTGTAAGTTGGCTTGTTCTGTAAGCTAGCTTGTCTTGTAAGCTGGCTTGTTCTGTAAGCTAGCTTGTCCTAGCTTGTCTTGGAAGTTAACTTACCTTGTAAGATAGCTTATCATGAAAGCTTACTTAACATGTAAGCTTACTTAGCATGTAAGCAAGCTTATCATGTAAGTTTGTCCTGATGTAATCATACTAGTTTGTCATGTTTTGTGGCCTTAGGCCTATAAATATGTAAGCCTCCCTCCCTTGGAGGGCAGACTAAGCTTTGTATCCAATTTCCTACTATCAATAAAGCTTTGTTTTCTCTCAAAACACCATGACTTTCTAAACTACTTCTCTCCCTGATTCCTTGAAATCCATAGCTTCCAAGAAAATGAAGGAAGGCTCTTGACCAAGTCCGAGTATGCTCTGTGCTTGCCTCCAAGCGAGGATCCGGCACAACAGAAAGACCCTAGTATGCTCTGCGCTTGCCTCCATTAATGAGGATCTTGCACATCAGAAAGGTTAACGGTCCCCGTCCTCACAGACCTTAGTTTGCGCCTAGTGAACGGACTAAAGCCCTGTTTAGGTCATTGAGTGTTGAAAGGCCGTCGTAGGGGTATAGGTTTTCTAAACCAGGGCTCCTTCTTTGTGAGGTTCGGGGCTCCCGGCCCCCTGGACCCACCACTTTTAACTTATATATTATTCAAATAGGTATGGCCTACCACTAATATTTATATAAATATATTTTTATTTCAATGGACTCCACCACTAACATTTAATTATTATTATTATAAAAAAAAAAATTCCTATCCACGGACACCACAAGATTTTTTTTTTCTTTCCAATATATGTAAATTTTCACTTTAACCCTTATGGCCTTTGTCTTTTTAACCTAACTTTCTTAATTTCTTTTAAAAATATCTTGCAATAAGTTATTTATCCATAAACTTCTATAGTTCTAAAATTGAAACTGGACCAATTTAATAACAATAAATTATATTTCAATTAATTTTTTTGGACCAGTTAGATTAGAGCTTTATAATTCATCCCCTCTTACATCCTCATTTTTCCATATTTGTCCTTAGGTGAATGTATTTAGGAAAATCAAATGGGGTGTGCTTAGAAGGTGATTGGATCATACTAATTCTAATAGGACTTACTTCAATTAATTTGTCTTTGGGTCCCTTTTAATTTAATCTTTCTAATTGCGCCCCTTATGACTTTTATTTGAATCCTTACCTAAGCTTCATCAAGAGTTACATATATATAATTCATTTTCTTTATTTCAAGCTCAAAAATCACACCCAAAGCATAATAAAATCATCAAATGTTTCAAATAAAACCTTAAACTCAAAATCCATTAAATTTCATCAAATCCATAACTTAAATCCTAGCCCTTACCTTACAAAATTCTTGATCCAAACTTGTTTCACTTATTTCAACTCATTTCACCCTTCACTTTATATACTATTCATCCAAATGACAATGTTGCCCTCTAACTATCTCCAAAATCATAAAAATGTCATCCATAAGATCTTGCCAAGTGTCCTCATCCTTATCTCTTATGCCACATATCGCCTATTCATGGTTGTTCGCCCCACATGTCTATCATTTGATTTGACTTTTTCGGGATGTCCGAATTTGGCTTTTCCGGAACTTTTTCAAAATCCTTTCAAATTGTATCGGGGTCTATATTTGGACTTCTTACATACTCCTAGTAACCTTGGTGACTCTTAAAAGTCATTCCATGCCCCTTTTTGGCTCTCCGTAATTCACTAATTGTATTTAGTCATTTCTGGATTGATTCTATTTCAATCCGAATCTCATTCGAAAGTATCATTTGAGTTTCTAAAATACTTCTTGAGCATTTTAATACTCATTTTGACACTTCTCCAAATTTTTGAATTTTTTCGAAAATCCTTTTGAATTTCCGGTCGGATATGAAAACAACTCCATTTTACCTCAAACTAACTCATTTTTGATCCATTTCAATTTTCGTTAATTCTAATATAATTTTTAAAACTTACAATATACGAGATTTATTTTTCAAAAATTACTATTCACACGAATCTTTTTTATCCGAAAACATTATTTCTTCTGAAAATACTATTCATCCAAGTATTTTTTTTTTTATCTATCTCAAATAGAGAAAATTAGGGGCGTTACAAGTCTATGTGTAACCATCACATCATCAATACATTATCCTATAATTAAGCGATTGTTATACTTTATCTCATCATGTCATTTGGTTAAAAAATTTAGAAAAGATTTTAGGAAGTGTAGCATTATTCTTAAAAGTTTGACTATCTTATCCAACTAGTAACATTACCCATCAATTATATCCCTTGGATTGGTTGTAAGGGTAGTTATTGAAACCAATCTAAGAGCTACAATTGATGGGTAATGTTATTTGTTGGGTAAGGTAGCTAAACCCTATTCTTAATTTAATAGAAATTAATTTACTTGTTAGAGAAGCCTGTGGAATTGAGTTCTATTTATAGGGATGAATTATATATCTAGAAGAATCAATTTAGATTAGTGTCTCATTTTGTAGATATGGTATTTAATGTGTAGATAACTCTTAAAGAAAAACTAAGTAATGGTATAATTTAACATGTTAAATTATTTTGCAATATATCTAGAAGTATTAATTTAGATTAGCATCTCATTTTGCAGATATGGTATTTAATGTGGAATGGTATAATTTAACATGTCAAATTATTTTGCAATATATCTAGAAGTATCAATTTAGATTAGTGCAATGGTATGATTAACATGTCAAATTATTTTGCAATACATCTAGAAGTATCAATTTAGATTAGCGTCTCATTTTGCAGATATGGTATTTAATGTGTAGATAACTCTTAAAAGAAAATTTGAGTAATGGTATAATTTAACTTGTCTAATTATTTTGCAATTAACATATCATCACATAATTATTATAATTGTTATAAATCATCTTAATACACATAGGTGGATCCAATGTGGGTCTAGGTGGGGCACGATAATTAAAAAAAAATGATATATTATATTTATTTTTAAAATTAAAAAGTTAATATATATAGAATTTTTTTTTTAATTTTAATTTTTTTTTTTTTTTTTTATTCTTTACATTGTCCATATAATAATATAGTTGTATTTTTATAGGACAAATTAGTGAATTCTTAATTTTCAATTAAATTATTGTACTCTACTATTACATTCTTTTTAATTTTTTGTTTTTATAAATTGTAATATATATATATATTTCTAATTTGTGTACTTTCTTGTCTAAATTTGTAAGATCAAAATTGCTAATAGATTAGGATGTTTTAATTATTTTTTATCTTTCATTTCATTTGTTGTTTGATTTTATTATTTTATTGATTTGTTTCTTAAAAATATTTTAATTACAATCAAAGTATAATTTTATCCAAATTCATTTATTAGGTGTCTTATTTTGATTTGATATAAACTTTCTCATTCAATACTTTTCTTATAAAATCATATCTATGCTATGATATTAGTTTTTCAAAATTATAATAATTATTTGTAGTAAATAATAATATTATTGAACTCAATAGTGATATAATGAATTCATTCATTTCAAATTCACATCGACTTATAGCTCAAATCATTAGTGTACTTCTCATTCACATTTATGATAAATGTTTAAGACTCATCATGTTAATTCACTTCAAATTCATATTCATTTATAGCTTAAATGATTAGTGCGCTTTTCATTTATATTTGTGATAGGGGTTTAAGTCTCATCACATACATTTACAAGCATGTATCAGGAGTTTTCGATTTATTGTGGGAGTCTCAAAATACTTTGTGTATTAATTTTCGGATCGTATGTATAGTATTTAAGCTTGGTAAGTTTGAACATATTTTTGGTAAGATTAATATAATATATATAAGTTTGATATGTATTAGTATGTCAATTAATAATATTTACATCATAGTAGGATTTTAATATTATTGTATATATTATGTTTCACTATATTGCCTTATATCATATAAATTTTTTGGTTTGTTACTATTAATACATGGTTGAGCAAAAATTTTTGATGACATTTTGGAAAGTGGATTATACTATTTTAAATGTATAGTGCATTGAGGCATTTGATATGCGACCCACATACTCGATCCTCTCGTATTAGAAGATGAAGCTCCTTGTCTTTTGTTTCTTATTTTTCAAAAATTTTAATAAAGTCATTGAGTGCTACATGTTAATGCTATAGATATAAACTCAGCGAATGAACCGGTAGTATTGGTATTAAAACTTCAATTTGTATTGATGAAGTTGTCTAGTTGCTCAAAAGATATCATGTTTATAATAGTAGTATTATAGTTTATTTTTTAATATATATTATTGAATACAAAATTATTAAACCAATTATAACTATAGAATTTGGTAATTCTCATATAGTTATGACAGTTAAATCAACTTATCAAAAAATTCGTAGAAATTGCAAATTAAGGAAAATATAAGTAATGTAGTTCAACTAAAGCATGTCAATATACAAACAAGATGCACAAAGTTGATGAGCATCTCTCTACTTTTCAAATATCATATACACTTTATAACCATATGACTTTTTTATTCTATTAATAGAATCCCAACAATGCTATAGCCATTAGAAATTTTAAATTGAAAACTCTAAAATTTAAAATTAAAAAATTACACATTTTCACTCAGAGTTGCATCTCTTCGTATTTTAATTTTGAATTTGAAGAGTTTCACTTTTCACTTAAGAATTACACATTTTCACTTAACTGTTGTATCTTAATTTCACTTCACAACTCTACCAAAAGGCACAAATTTGATTTAAAGGACACAAGCATATCTATAAATAGGGGTGATCATTTATAATAAATCAATTAATGAAATAATTCAATTGATCTTCTTCTTCTTTGCCTTGCTGAGTCGAAATCCATCTCCTTCCCTTTCTCTCACTTCACTTTCTCTCACATCTCTCTCTCCCACATCAACCTAGCCGTCCAAACCCTAGCCGTTTTGATACTCTCATTCATGCGCTCTCTACTCTCATGGTGACTCAGCTAGAGCATTGTCAAATTGAGACGACTTGTCTCGACCTTGCTGAGACCACCAAGTCCTTGATTTGTGCCTTGAACTTCATCTCCCGTGACCTTCCTCTCCCTCCTGACCTGTTGGATACCATCTCGTCTAGCTATTATATCGACAGGGACGCGATCGATCGCATGCTCTTGTCAATAAAGATGACGTTGCTCGCGGATCTAGCAAGGGTTCATTGAGTGTTTTTTTGTTTTGGATTGTTATGGATTTGAGGGTTTTATGGTGGATTTTGGGGGTTTTTGGAATGTAATATTGTTTCAATTGGGCATTTTTGTGAGTCTTGTCTCCAAGGTTCTTTGTTGTTGATGTTTTGGTCTAGAATTGACTTTCATTTTGTCTTTTGTGTGTGTTTTGGTGTTGGAATTATTGCGGTTTTGAAGTGAAATTTTTTGGTGAGGGTTTGATTGGATTGATGAATTTTTTATATATTTAGTGAAATTGCTTGTCAATGAGATAACTAGTTGTTTTGTTTGATTTCTAATTTGTGAAAATTGCATTGTGAAATCACTTGTCAATGGGGCATCTATTGAAAGTAATTTTGGTTAAGATTTTACTAGAAATTAGTCTTTTGCTTTGAAGTTGTCTATAAATCAATGCTTGATAAGTTAATTTTGTGGTTTTTAATTAGCTTTTGGAGTAATGTTTTAAAAATTTTGCTGTAGGACGGTGCTAACACATGTAACGGAGGAGATTTGATGAGTGAATTTGAGATTGCATTGTCTATACAATGGCCAAAATGGGTGTCAAGTTTTGGTGTTTGAGTAGTGGAAGTGGTTTTTGTTTGGTTTGAGTAAGTGATTGAATTATTTGCATAGGAATAGATGTAATCTTTGAGTTCAAGCTTTTTTTTTTTTTTTTTTGGTGTTCTAGTTTTTGAATGTTGGTTGATTTACGATGAAGAGAAGTTGTGTGGTTTTTGCTTAGTTGGAGGAGGATTAGTTGACTGTTTTTCGAGTGGTGGAAATATTTTTTTAATCTTTTTTGGTTTTAGCAAGTGCCCAAATCATTTTGTCCGATGTGTGTAGGAAGTAGGTGTCACTTTTGAGTTTAGTGTTTGTTCTAGTTGTATAGATGAAAATATTGATTGGTTCTAATGTGTTTTTTTTTTTTGGTTTTTGGTTAGACTAAGAAGAATTTTGATGCCCTTGAAGCAAGAGTATTGAATCTTGAGTCAAATTTGGGTCAAGTATGTAACTGATTAGTGTCATGTTATTGGATTTTTTATGTCGTTGGAATTTGTTTACAAATTGAAATTTAAGATGTTTTGAGTTGTTGTGAGACTAGTTTTGATATAGAATTATAAAGATTGGAACTCTATTAGCTCATTTGATTTTAGTTTCGTTAAATTGCACGTCTGATTTTAGTTCATGTCAACTCCACTTTCATTTATCAAAAACCCAAAAAGAAAAAAAAAAAAACCGATTTTAGTTTTGTTAAATTGCATGAATCTCATGACAACTCCACTTTCATTTATCAAAAACCCGAAAAGAGGGGAAAAAAAAAGAAAAAAATGACTCAACGACAACATTTTCGATCCTTTCAGAGACTTCACCTAGTACAGTGCTCGTCTAGTCAAGAGGTGTCACAAGCCCAATCATAAAGGTACTTTACAAGCATTTCTTCAAACCATTTCGGTATTTGTTTTTGATTTGTCTTCGTTTATATGGTGTGTTTGTGATTCAGATCTGCTGTTGGATTTAAAACATAGGAGGGATATTGTTTTAAATCAGTTGGGATAGACAAGCTTGTGCAGTTTTATTTGATTTGCCTAAAGCTGAGAAAGCTCATTCTAATTGGATATCCGTAATATTAGAGGAAGAGCCCCAATACAAGGTCTGTTGTTTCTTTTTCTCGTTTTCTAAATATTGGACTTTCACTTTTATATGATCTTTTTTTGGTGATTAGGTTTGTGAGATTCTGATTTTGGGCTTCTTGTAACACCCTCTCCCGAGTTTGTAATAAATTCATGTACGGAATGAGAAGATTTTGTCTATAAAATAATAAAAAGGAATTTTAAGTTGTTTTATGATCAAATTAAATTTTTATAGAGCTTCTGAAAGGATCGGGAGTAAAAATAAATATTAAAAACGGAAGGGTAAATTGGTAAAAATAAAAGATTTTCTAATGAATCGCAAAATTATAAATATGAGTAAAGGATAAGGACATTGCAGAAAAGTGAGGAATTCTCTAGAATCTGGTAAAATCATAATTTTGAGAAAGTTTAAGGGTGAAAAGTGAGTTTGACCCATGCCTATAAATATCTGTGTGTGGTGAGTATGTTAGTAGATGAGAGAAAAATCTGGAAAGGAGAGAGAAGGAGAGAAAGTTGTTTCCAGCAGAAGGAGGAAGGGCAGATCTATAGTTGTTCTAGGCGGATTTCTGTCATTCTTAAGGAAAATCAAGCTGATTAAAAGGTGAGGAACCAGATCTGGTAAGATTTGAACGAAAAGAGCAAGTTGTATGGTTTTGTATTGGTGAGAAGCTATCAAGAATAGCTTCTCGTGTGCAAGTGATTAACAAAAATTTTTGATGTATAAATCTAGTGATTTGAGCTATAAGCGAGTGAGAAAGCAAGGCAAAAGGCTGAGCAAGAATCTGGTAAGTGAAATAACTGAGAAATTATATTGATTTGTGGTGGTTTATTTATGTTTTGAGATGACTTGGTTCCTGTCGCTGAACATGATGAGATCGCGACTTGAGAGTTTGGTGAAGAATTGATGATATGTTGATTAAGTGTATGTATATAGAATAAGTTTGAGTTGTGATAATGGTAGTATAAAATGTGAGATATAGAAAATGAGGTGTTAGGAAAGAGTTAAGTCAGGGCAGGAGTTGGCAAGGTGCAAGTTGGAAGGGGGCCCTTAGTGCATTTCAGCTAGTCAAGATGGTCGACTGGGGAGTGAGCTGGGCTATGTTGTTGCTCTCCATCTCACTTCTCTAGACTGGGTTGAAGTGCGAGCTCGCAAGAGGAGCTAAGTGAGGTTGCAACCCATTAGGGGTACTTGGCCAAGTTGGCTTAAGGTAATAGTTCATAAGGGCGAGCTGAGAGAGGTGAGGAGCAACTTGAGCTAATAGGAGTTGGCAGCTTACTGAGAGAGTGAACTTAGCGAGCTCGGTAAGATAAATGCCCTTAGTTCGCGTTGAGCTGTACAAAGTAGGAGCTCGTTAAAGGCGTGAGCTGGAGCAAGCTGAGGTGCGAACTCGCAGCTCGAGCTGGATTAACAATATTGCAGTTCCCAGCGACTTATATGTAATTTGAAGATTAGAGAAAATAGTTCAGCTAGCTAAGTGAAGGTTTCATTTGTGATAAAATATAGGTGATCAGGCGAGCTGAAAAGGTCACTGAAGTAGTGATGCAAGTGAATAGGATAGCAAGCAGTGAGTGTGAAAAGATTTTCTTTATGTTAAATATTTTTCAGATTTTCCTATATTTATTATATAAATTCTCATAAATTATTTTTAGCTTATCAATAGTTCATGTTTAGCATGAAAAATTAACTTATTTGAAATATAGAAAAAGTTTTAAAAATAAATAAATAAATAAAGATTTTTAAGGACTAATGGAACGACCTAAGCTTATTAATTGACAGACCTTCTAGCATTAGACCTGGTCAGTATACCTCACAGTATAGGGCAAGTGCTAATATCAGAGGGATAAAGTCTGTCATATTTGTTGAGTCATTCTCTGCACTCGTGGGACATTATCTCACTTGTGGTGTACGATGATAGTTCCATTATGCAGTAACGAGATGTTTTTGTAGCTTTGTCACGGTGTAAAATGATAGTTATTCTGCCACATGATCCCCCATATTGAGCAGAGCTAGTCTACCCATTTATGTGGTTGTAGCTCTCCTTGGGTTCCCTATTAGTATAGATTTTAGAAAAAGATGTATACCTTGAAACCCAAGTTTTTAGAAAATAATTTGTCTTTAAGAAAAATGTTTTCGAAAGTGTTTTCGAGAGATATTTTATAAAACTTAGTTTAAATAAAATTCTCACTCACTCACTAGGCCTTGTAGCTTACAAATGTTTGGTTTTATGTTACAAAACCCTCCCAAGTGTAGGATCAAGGAACTAGGATACCAGTTCGCCACAATCAGACTAGGTGGGTCAGACGACTGATAACGTGTTTCTAATGCTATTATTAATTATGTTATCATGCGTATTTCAAATTTTGAACAAGATTTTGTAGAACTTTTATGTAAACATGATGACATGCCTATTTTAGACAATGTTTTTAGTAATATTTATGATGATGCTTTTAGATATTTTGCTTAGAAAGTGAAATGACATTTTAAAGTAGATGGTTTTCTTGTTTAGCAAAATTATCATAGATACGGGTTTGCTCCACGATATCCTTTTGGATCTTATTAGTTTGACTTTAGAAGGGTTATATGGGGCGCTCGACAGGACTGCCGGGTTCATTACAGGAAATCCGGATCGGGTCCTGTCATTTCCAGTACATTATTTACTTTTGTTTAGATTCAATTCTGGGTTTAGTTTGTACAGCTTATATTTATTTCTAACTTTTGGTTTCAGGTGTTTTATCAACAAAGTATTATTTATTTATTTATTTTTTTTTGGTGGGGGATTTTGGGATGTGTTCTCAATTCATTTTTATCTTTCTATGAAGAATTTGTTATGGGTGTTTCATGAAACTGAATTAGTGATGATTTTTCATGGCTATTCTATTTTGGTTTACACATAATTGGGTTAGTTTTACTTTATATCTTTTTTTTAAAGAATTTGCAAATATTTGTCTATTTACTTGTATAGTGAGTTTTGCTTATGTTATATGTGAACTTATTAGAAATAGATATCTAGATTATGCAAAATGTAATGTTGTTGGGGAACTTATATAGTTCGACTATATAACTAAGTTAGTTCAGTTGTCAAACAAATCCTAAGATTGACTGCTTCTTGGTAATTTTGTTTCTCATTCACAATATCACAATTCTATGATACATTATCCAATTGCTTGGATTTGCATAATGTCCTGCTTTTTGTTGTTGTATTTGCTTTGGCTTTTGTGCGTGCACTTTTTGTGTGGTTCGATCGTAGGGGGCACATGTGCTAGCATAGTGAAGTATCCCTACAATATTTAGTTTGAAAATCTGTTACAATTCGTAGCATTGAGATGATTTTGAGTCTTCTTTGAGTTTGAGCTTTGTCTTCCCTTGCTAACATCAACAAGTAACAATTGAACCTTTCTAGAAAGTGATAATTAAAAGCACTAAAACAATTTTTATTGTGATTGTGTGGCTGGCATAAAATCTTTTTATTGAAATTACTTTGCTGCACTGTATGCTTATTCACTTTTAAGAAAGTATGCACATTTGTTTGTAAATAAGAATCTCCCTTACTTGAGCCTAACCTTCTAGTTCCCGCAAATAAGAATATGCTTGAAAGGGACTTGACTAAAATATAATAATTCACAATTGTTGACTGTGACAACCTTTCAGTTTATGTACAATTATAATCATGTACCCCTTTCAAGGTTTTTATTTTGTGATGTGTTAGGTTTTTCTATTCGACTTGGTTGTCCAAGGTGAAGATGCAATGTGGGAGGGACTCCGAGTTTACAATGGGAAGATAATCAAGCTTAAGGAGCATTTAGATAGGTTAGTGAAAGGAAAGGTCTTCATACATACTTCAATACGTGGTAATTATCAGAAGTTCATTGTGATTACATGATGGCATTCTGAGTAGGATTTAAATTTCTATCAATTAAGTTGATTACTGTTATATGTATTTTCTGGACTCACTAAATGGGCTGGTAAAAGCCCAACTTAGGCCCAATAAAGTCCAACCCAATGAAAAAGTCCATCAGACAAGGCCCAGATATCAACTTTAAGCCCAGCGAGCTCTGCAGCTCGCCCAAATAATTTCTTCAGCTCACAGCGATGAACTCATTTCATAACAAGGTTGGAGCTCGTTCCTCAAACCTCCGTAAGTGTAGCTCGCTATGCGTTTACCAACGAACTTCAGCTCGAGACCACCATAGATAGCAGTTCGCTCAAGAACATAATTAATGCGGTATCTTCCAGAACAGGCAGTTACCTAGTCTAATCGTGATTCTCTCACGTGATTTCCTCACCAGATATGGAAGTTAATTCAAATTCAAACTTAACCAGCATTATCCCGGATTTTATGAAGCAGTTTCCTGATTTTATTCAAACATAAAAGGAAGTATAATTAATTTATGATTCTCTTCCTATTTTATTGTTCCCTAATTTGTAACGCCTCTTTCCCTATAAATAGGGGTTAAAATCATTGTAACAGGCATGATCATAAATTTATAATATACTGTCACTCTGTAGAATCTAAGAGAAACAGTCGTGGACGTAGGCTTATTATTGCTGAACCACGTTAAAAACCCCTTTATTCTTTCATTTGTTTTTGGTTCTTTAATTGTCTTTTTCTCGATTTCTGTGTTTTCTCACATTGATTGCAAGTATTGGGCATTGAATACCTGTCGATTGAATTTCAACGTCGACAATTACAAGATGACAGTCTGAGTAGGATTTACATACTATGGGGGGGGGGGGGGGGGGGGAGGGGGTGGATTTTTGTAATCTTTGTTATTTATGTAATTTTATGGAATTGTATGTAATGTCTGATAGGCCCTTTTCCTTATTAGGCCTGCCAGCCGCCTCACGGTAGCTCTCCAGTAGATATTTGATTCAACTAAAAAGTTCCCATAAAGCTACATTGTTTACTTTTAAAAATTTTTCTACACTTTCTTTCGAAATGTGGAAACGTGGAGAAATTTTTCTTTTTCTTTTTAATAGCTTATAAAACAAATTTATAAAAATTCGAGCGACATAACGATTGTTTTCCGAGCATATCACCCTACAAATTTCAAAATTTACACTTTTATAGTAAACAAATCTCTACTACTTAGCCTCAGGCTCTCAAATCATTTTTCACAACGTAACCACAAAACAAGTTCTAATTTTGGACACAATAAAATTATAATTTGTTTTTATTTAACCGAAAAGTGCAATTTCATTTACCAAAAATTTAATTTTATTAACACAATATATTATATATAACCCAAAAGATAATTTACAAATATATTTACCAAAATCTACTTATGATGCATAATATATAATTTAAAATGTAAACCTATGCAATGATTATCTTCACATAGATTTTAACTAAAATTTCCTTTTCTAAAATATGTATATATCCTTCTAAAATAATTTATAAAACTAATAATTTTCTTATAACTGTATTAAAATTACGAAACTAATTAATTTCTATAAACTTTTCTTTATTCCTTGAAATTGGAAATAAATTTCTAATTTAATAAACTTCACATTTATTGACGTGTTTTTCTCTTTCATCTCGTCAAAGGCAACCTAGGGAAATCTTAGCTCTATAGTGATGGAATTTCTCATCACCACCTAAGCTCGAGGATGCTATTATGTGTAGTTGCAGATGCAGGAAAAACTTGAGGCTGCAATCCTTCTTAGCATCGGTAGATCTACACTACCATATGCATACAGAGGGCCACTCATAGACTCAACTCAAGCCCCCAAGTTAGTGACTGACTCTCCTAACCACTCTTGCCATACACATATAGCAAGTTAAAGCATAGCATCAAAAGTCAGCAGGATTACTTCAGCCACTATCCATCCTCGAATGGAAGTGGAAAAATGTTACCATGGACTTTATTGTAGGGCTCTTCGTGCAATCAAAGAGGCTATGATACTATATGGGTGATCGTAGATAGATTGATGAAGTCTGCCCATTTCTTGCGCATCAAAAGTAATTACCCCCTTAGTAAGTTAGTGTAGCTCTACATAGATGAGATAGTTAGACTCCATGATATGTCGATTTTTATTGTATCAGATCGTGATCCCAGATTTACCTCCGAGTTTTGGCTCAGGTTATAGAAGGCTCTAGGTACTTGACTAGACTTCAGTAGGGCCTTTCATCCCCAAACGGATGGTCAATTAGAAAAAACCATCCATATATTCGAAGATATACTCAGAGCGTGTGTTTTGGAATTCAGGAGGAGTTGGGACACGAACCTACCGCTCGTGGAGTTTGCTTACAATAATAGTTATCAAGCCAATAGCGGTATGGTCCCATACGAAGCTTCTTATGAACAAAAGTACAGAACTCCAGTATGCTGGTACAAGGTAGGTGAGAAAAAGCTAATAGGTCCCGAGTTAGTCCAAATTACTACAAATAAGATTAAAATCATTAAGGACAAGCCTAAGGTGGTGAGTGATAGATAGAAGAGTTATGTGGACAACCGTTGTAGGGATCTCGAATTTGAAGTTGGTGATAAAGTATTCTTGAAAATATCCCCTTGGAAAGGAGTGCTCAAATTTGGAAAGCGTGATAAGTTGAGTCCGCGCTATATCAATTGTACGAAATCGTGGAAAGAGTGGGACCCGTAACCTACAACTTAGAGCTACCGTAACGATTAAGTAAAATTCATGATGCGTTTCATATGTCCATGCTCCGCAAATACATTCCAGATCTCTCTCACATACTTAGTGAGCACCCGGTAGAGCTAAGAAGAAACTTAACTTATGAAGAGGAACCAGTGTAGATATTAGATCGCAAAGAGCAAGTCCTGCGCAATAAGGTTATTTCCTTGGTGAAAGTATTGTGGAGGAATCATGAAGTAGAAGAAGCTACTTGGGAGCATGAAGATTAGATGTATCAGAGATACCCCTGTTCATTTCAGTAAGATATGTAAATTTCGAAGACGAAATTTTTGTAAGGAAGGAAGAATTGTAACACTCTCTCCCAAGTTTGTATTGAATTCATATACGGAATGAGATGATTTTCATTTATAAAACAATAAAAAGGAATTTTAAGGTATTTTATGATGAAATTAGATTTTTATAGAGTTTTTGGGAGGATCAGGGAGTAAAATTATATATTAAAAGTTGAGGGGTAAATTGATAAAAATAAAAAGATTTTGTAAAGAACGATAAAATCGTAAATACAAGGAAAGAATAAGGGCATTGGGGAAAAGTGAAAAATTATCTAGAATTCGGTAAAGTTGTAATTTTGAGAAAGTTTAAGGGTAAAAAGCGAGCTTGACTCACGTTTATAAATATAGGTATGTGGTGAGTAATGTTGGTAGAAGAACAAAAAAATCTGGAAAAGAGAGAGAATGAGAGGAAGCTGTCGCCTGAAGAAGCAAGGAGGGCGGATTTACAGCTATGCGAAGCTGATTTCTATCATTTTTTAGGAAAATCAAGTTGTTGGAAGGTGAAAAAGATCTAAGCAGAGCTGGTAAGATCTAAGTGGTAAGAGTAAATTTTTATGATTTTATGTTGGTGAGAAAACTATCTAGAACTGTTTCTGGTTTGCAAGTGTTTAACAAGATTTTTGGTATGTAGATCTAGTAATTAAGGTCGTAAGTGGGTAGAGAAGCAAAGCAAAAGGTCAAGAAAGAAATCTGGTGAGTAATGTGGCTAAGAATCATTGTTGATTTGTAGTGGTTTGTTTAGGACTATGGATGATTTAGTTTTTATCGCTGAACTTGATGAGGTTGCAATTTGAGAGTTTGGTGAAGAACTAATGATATGTAGTTAAATGTATGAATGTGAAATAAGAATGAGTTGTATGAGTTAGGATAAGAGCTCACGAGGTGCGAGTTGGAGGAGGCCTTTAGTGCATTTTAGCTAATCAAGATAGTCGACTAGGGAGTGAGCTAGGCTACACCTGATGCTCTCTATCTTCCATGTTTGGATTAGGCTAGAATGCGAGCTCGTAAAAGGAGTTGAGTGAGGTCGCAGCCCATCAGGGGTACCTGACCAAGTTGCCTAAGGTGGTAGCTTGTAAGGGCGAGCTGAAAGGGGTTGAGGAACGAACTGAGCTGGAAAAAGGTAGTAGTTCGTTGAAAAAGTGAACTTAGCGAGCTCGCTAAGATGAATGTCCTCAGTTTGAGTTGAGCTGGTCAAGGTAGGAGCTCGCTAAAGGTGTAAGTTGGGATGAGCTGAGATGCGAGTTGGAAGCTTGAGTTGGATTGGCAGTATTGCAGTCCCTGCAGCTCGTATGAAATTAGATGTTAGAGATAATAGTTCAACTAGCTAAGTAAAGGTTTCAATTGTGATTAATCGTAGGTGACATAGTGAGCTGAGAGGAGGTCATTGAGGAGGTCCCTGGAGCAGACGAGATTTAAGTAAATAGGACAAGTAATGAGTGTGAGCCGTTTTAAATACTTTTCAAGTTTATATTACAAAACCTTTATAAACTTTCATAAATTATTTCTTTGTCTTATCTATGATTTATTTCTAGCGTGCAAAAAATAGTTTTGTATGATATGGTATACAAATGTTATTGGCTCATTTTATGAAAAAGAAATTTATTTGAATCATAGAAAAGAAAGAGTTTTTAAAGACTAGTGGAATGACCCAAGCTTATAGATAGACAGACCTTCTAGTGTTAGACCTAATCAGTATACCCCACAATATGGGGCAAGTGTTAGGAGAGTTAGTCCTACTAATATCGGGGGGATAGAATCTGCCATGTCTATCGAGTCACCCTCTACACCAGTGGGATATTGTCTCGCTTGCGGTATGCGATAATAGTTCCCTCACGCAATAGTGGGATGTCTTTGTAGCTTTGTCACGGTGTGTAATGATAGTTATTCTGCCACGTGACCCCCCACACTGAGCGAAGTTGGTTTACCTGTTCATATGGTTGTAGCTTTCCTTGGGTTTTCCATTAATACAGAAATTAGTAAGAAAAGCATACCTTGAAAAGCATATTTTAGAAAGAAAATATTTTAAAAAGCATTTTAGAAAAGGTTTCGAAATCTTAAAAAAGTTTTATAAAATCCAAGTTTTTAAAAAATAAATTGTTTTTAGAAAAACATTTTCAAAAATGTTTTTCGGGAGATATTTTATAAGACTTAGTTTAAGCAAAACTCTCACACTCATTAGGCTTTACAACTTATAATCATTTTGGTTTTATGTTACAAAAACCTCTCATGTATAGGAACAAAGAATCAGGGTATCAGTCTACTGCGATCAGACTAAATGGGTTAGACAACTGACGATATTGCATTGTTCTTTTGTGGACATTGTGTTTTTAATGTTATTATTAATTACGTTATTGTGCGTACTTTAAAATTTGAACAAAATTTTGTAGAATTTTTATGTAAATATGATGACATGCCTAATTTAGGTAACGTTTTTAGTAATGTTTATGATGATATTTTTAGATATATTTTGCTTAGAAATTTTAATGAAATTTTCAAGTAGATGGTTTTCTTGTTTAGTAAAGTTATTTATAGATACGGGTTCACTCCATGACATTCTTTTGGGTCTTATTAGTTGAACTTCAAAAGGGTCTCGTGGAAGCTCGACAAGACCGCCACGTTCATTAGAGGGAATCCAAGTCGGGTCCTATCAAAGGTGGTCGACTGGGAAGTGAGTTGGGCTATGCTTGTTGCTCTCCATCTCACCTGTCTGGGTTGGGTTAGAGTGTGAGCTCACAAAGAGCGGGCTGGGTAAGATTGCAAGCCCTTATTGTCGCTTGTCCGAGCTAGGCTAAGGCTTTGTAAGCTAAGTTGGGTCCATGAATCGAGCTGAGTTAGAAGGTAGTAGCTCACTGAAAAGGGTGAGATGTGCGAGCTCGCTGGAATAGTGGTTGCTCGTAAGATGGGCTAAGTTGGTGGGAGTGAAAGCTAGCTGAAAGGGATGAGCTATGCGAGCTGGGTGCGAGCTCATAACTCGAGCTAGACTAGTAGTACAGCAGTCCATAGCAACTTGGGTGAAAATGATAAGTTGTAGAAACAGTAGAAATGACTTGGGATTGAAGTGTTCTGCGAGCTAAATGGAGATTTTAATTTGTGATTAAATGTAGGTGAACAGGCGAGCTGAGGAGGTCGCTGAAACAGACGTAATTCAAGTGAATAGGACCGCAAGTTGTGAGTGTGAAAATGTTTTTATAAATCTTAATTTCTTTTCAGTTTATCATGCAAATATTTTATAAACTTTAATTTCTTATTTTAGCTTGCAAATGATTTATGTCTTAACATGAAAAGAAATAGTTTATGAAAAAATTGGTATGCTAATATATTTTATGAAAAGAAATTGATTTAATAATAGAAAGAGAAAATATTTTGAAAGACTAGTGGATGGCCCGAGTTTATAGATAGATAGATCTTATAGCTTTAGACCCGACCGGTATAGCCTGCAGTGAATGAAAAGCGTTGGGAGAGTTAATCCTACTAATATCAGGGGGATCGAGTCTGGCATATCAGTCGTGTCACCCTTTATACTAATGGAGTATTATCTTGCTATACAGTGTACGATGGTAGTTCTGCCACGTAATAGCGGGTTGTCTTTGTAGCTTTGTCACGGTGTGCGACGCTAGCTTTACGCCACGTGACCCCTAACACTGGACGGAGCTAGTCTACCCACTCATGTGATTATAGCTTCCCTTGGGTTTCCTATTAATGCATTTTTTAGAAAGAGAAGCATACCATTAAAGCAGTGCAGTTTTTAGAAAGAGAAGCATACCATTAAAGCAAACTTTTAGAAAGAAAATGTTTTAGAAAGCCATAAAATATTTTAGCACTTTACAAAAACTTTTAAACTTTAAAGAGATTTTTATAAAACCCAAAGTTTTAGAAATAAATTGTTTTAGAGAAAAATGTTTTTACAAAAATGTTTTTTCGGAGGTAAATTTTTATAAAAGATAAGTTTAAATAGAAACCCTTATGGAATTACTGAGCTTTGTAGCTCATAACGTTTTTGGTTTTATGTTACAAAAATCTTCCAGGTGAAGGAATAAGTGGACCAGGGTACCAGATTACCTCA